>OY757919.1:39884902-40039902 GCA_963585895.1 Sepioteuthis lessoniana | reverse complement strand
GAGAGCAGAGACAGAGAGACAGAGAGAAAAAAGAGAGAGAGAGAGAGGGAGAAAAGAGAGAGAGAGAGATAGAGAGAGAGAGAGAGAGAATAAAAGAAGATTGTATAAAGTAAAAAAAAAGTTGCATAAAAACTGAATTAATGCTATAATGAGTTCAAACCAGTTGTATTCCGCTTAAAAATTGACCGTAAGCCATATCCTGTCCGTGGCATTGAGCTTGGGTAAATGCATACCTATTCTATTAGGATCAATCTCTGATTATATAGACCTGTTTTGGCATCCTTTATTCTCGCGAGACCCCATTGAATTGCGCCTGTATCTCGGCTAGGATTTGGGCAATGTATGGAGGACCGGCAGTTGCTCATACAACAGGTCTCCTTTCTTTAAATATTGACCAGTTAGGTGAGATAAAACCTAGTATAAATAAATGTTTTCTCACCTCATGTCACACAGATTATAAGTTTCCCAAATTCGTAAAAAAATCTATTATGTTCAGATGAAACAATCTTCAGATTGGATTGGATTTTTTTTACAAATACATGAATGCACATGAACTAAATGCCGTACGAACGTTTATCACTGCCCTTTATCAGCAGTATTCTTTGTAAGATGGTGGAACTTTATATATATCGAAAGAATGGGAGTAAACAATACTTCTTATTGGTTAAAATTCTCTTACATAGGGTAATAAAACTCCATATATATATATATATATATATATATATATATATATATATATATATATATATATATATATTATGAACGTATGCATCAAGCTTTTGAATATGTTTTTATTTATACAGATACGTTCACACACACATGCTTACCTGTGTTTTCGATGAGACCTGAGATGCTTTTAGAATCAATTTTCTTCTCTATTTTAGATTGCTAAAATGTCAGTCGCTTCTTCTAACATAAATTATTATAGTTGTCTAAAGAGGAATCACTAAAGTGAAAATGAAAGTGAAAGTGAAAGTGAAAGTTACATCAGAATTGACAGTAGAAAAATAAAACTGAAACATTACCAATGCCAATATCACAAGTAAATGTAAAACAGAATCTGTTGTCCTAGGGTGAGTCAAAGGTTTTGCAATATTTTGATAACATGAAACACAATTCAGCAGCCCCAGATGCTTTTGTTGAGGTCGTGAAGGTGACAAACCATACTGGACAGTGAGATGCCAAGTCCATCTGTTACTCTCTATGTGCTACCTGCTGGATTTACTTCCATAGTTCAGTCTCAGAAACCTCGGTTTTAAGCCTACCTGATCTTTTCAGGTCGTCGAGATTCTAAAAACCTGAGCAAGATTTCTTTTATTCTCTGGTTAATATATTGTAGTAAACTGCGCCTTCACATTTCACCCTTGTGGTTGCTTCCGTGGTATCATGGCCTGGTTCGAACTCCTAAAGCATAAGTTTCTGAATTCATCTGTGCCGCTTTTGAATCACACACAGAGTGAAGTAATGCATAACGTGTTAGCGCACCAACTACCACGATTCTACCAACCACAGCAGATACCCACCACGACATGAATTGCTTAGGTCACGTGATATACACGCCGCAAACTAGCATGTACTATAATATTACAAACCTTTTGACTCACCAGAGTAATATCAAAATTTTACCCCTGTTTTTAACCACTAAAATAGGACATTTGAGCATAAACCTAATATAAGTAATAAAGTGCTTCTAGATTTTCCCGGCGATGAAAGTGAAATTGGTTTCAAATCGATTTGGCTATAAGGGGACTAGTTATTTTGGGTATCCCAACTTGGCAAATCTTTTGATCTTACACACACCAGTATTCTTATCTCCTCTAATTTTCACTATTTCGAAATCAAATTAACACTCAAAACATTTCTGAATGGAAAAATATTTATATTTCCCATGAAAATGAGCCTTCAGAGATTGTTTCAAAAATTCTGAAAAGCGACACCTCTTTCTGTAGAAACCATACTCTGAATTGTAAAATGAAAAATCTGCCGAGTCGGCTGTGTCTATAGAATACGGCAACTGCATCTCTGCAGAGAAGTAAGACCAGTCCACGATGAGTGTCGTAAATAGTGTCATAAAACATCTGATAGAGCCCTGGGCAATGTGGAGAACACCTTCATTGCCATTATTCCTTGGGCTAGTCTAACCCGGAGAGATAGTACCTGTTACCGTCCCATCTATAGTTCAAATAGAACTATTTAATAATTTACTATACTTGAAACTCTTTACTGTGTGCAGAAAAAGGATTAATATCAAACTGAATCATTAGTATTAGATAGTAATTCTTGAAACCATTTGTGTGCAAATATGACTACGAGTATACGATAACAATATTTGAAACTATTCAACAGAGTGAAAACAAATAAGCTCTGGCTCGTTTAAGAATTAATGTTACTTATAAACTATTTACTTAAAAATCATATATAACATATATTTATGTATAAACAGCCGTTAAACAGCCATTAAAATAGATATGCCATTAAACTATATAATCTAACTTAAGCAAAAAAATGCATTAAAACTAAACACATTTTTTTGAAAGCTTTATGTTTCTATATAAAAAATAAAACATTGTAGAAATATGCATTTTTTAAAGTCTGCTACCCTCTCTTCATTGTTTTTTCCTAAAAATGAAATTTTATTATACTGCCCTTAATCAGATGATCGGCAATCGCTTATCTCCACTCTTTGCTTCATTCTTCAGTCGTCTTTTCTGTCACCACATCTCACTCTTTCAGGCAGCCATCTTTGTCCTTGTTCGTTGTTTTCTTACGATATCTCTTTTTGTTCAAAGTTTATCTCTGCTGGGAAGAGGAATGACAACGTGACTATACTTTTGTGTACATATGACTTTTAGGTCTTAGCGACTTTTCTTTTCATCACTCGTCCGAATAAACGTGGAATCAGAGTGCAAGATGGAGCATTCAGCTGCTCGAGTTGAGCTTATTTCATAAACTGACTAGTTATCTATAACTGTAGAACCATTTTGGTTATCTGAGAGAAACCATCCAATGAGAGCCGTGGTCTCATTAAACTCGAGCTCTCAATCATACTGAAAAACCTACTGAGTTTTCCCCAGGTTTAACGCTACATTACATGTCAGTAATAGATCTTATTAATCTATTATGTAGCAATACTGCATGACTGCCTATTTATTTTTCACATTTACATTTTGTTCATTTAGCAACGAGATGAAACTATTTCAATATATTAAGATCTCCTTCAAACTGAAAAAGAAATTTAGAAAAAATCCAGGGGCCCACCAGGAAGATCTGGATTTAAAATTACTTTTGCGAAAGCGCTCTTAGAAGTGATCGAATTGGTGGTGTGTATTTGAGCAGTAGCAGCAGCAGCCATACAATTCGAGTTTCTACCATGGCATGGAATGGTGAACATTGTGACTTTATTTATTGAAACTCATCTTATCACGTGTTGTAATCTCGTGGTTAGCCCGCTCATTAGACATTTCCGCTTGTAATTACTTTTTGGCCTCATACAAATTCACGAACTGAAAGATATTATTCATCATGAACTCGTAGAGATACCAGAGAGAATGACAAGTCAAATACTGCAGAACTTGAGGGCGAGGCTTTAGGCGTGTATAGCTAGAAAAGGCTAACATTTGGACGATATAAACTAAAGAAAAAAGTGATGATAATGACAAATAAAGACAAAGACAAAATGGCAAATATTGTTTCTTATGGTTAAATTAGAATTTGAATAGGATCTATGTTGCCTTTTTATTTATCATATTTACCAACCTCACCGCTCGGGCAGGATATGACACAAGGTCAATTTTTAAGCGGAGTTTAACAGGTTTGAATTCAGAATTTTCCTTCTCCTAGATTAGTTGCCTCACCAAGGCTGAAGAACCCAGTCTGTCCTACTATTTACTCATAGCTGGAGGGATAATAATTGGATTCATACCTTTCCCAAGGGTATTAGTGCTATGTGAAATGCAATCAGTCTCGTCCAGGATTTGAACTCGTGTCGCCGTGTTCATTTCCTACGACGATAACCATTACACCACGCGCACCTCCGTTGCCTTTTTATTTATGCTCCAAAGTCAATAGCCCCAGTTTTTTGATATTATAGAATACATTTCTTACATTATTGTTTGATGTAAAGTTATATCCATCCGGGGAACGCCGGTTATCCCTTCTTGTTAAACATGATTGGTGAATGCGATATTTACTATCCAAGCAACAATGCCTGCTTATGTTAAAACAAAAACAAAAGCGTTGGAGTAATGACAAATAAACTATTATTTCGTGTAGCAAAAAACAAGTGATAAATATTGATTTTAAAATGGACACAATGTTTATAACTACTAAGATAGTTTTTTCTCGTTATCAGGAGGGAATTCTTTAAGAAATGTTTTCTGTAAATCTATTTCTTTTCTTTTTCTTGAAAAATGAAAATAAAAGAAAAACATAAAAATCAATTGAAACTTACAATTATTTTTGATTCTGATTTTCATTCTAAATTTTACGAGAAAACATGTGTTAAAGCCCGTTAAAGAAACAAAAGGACCTAACCGGAGTGTCCTAAGTATGGTACTTGGCTGCACCTGGTGGTGAGGCTCAACCTCTGCAATTCTGAGGAGTGTGGAGTGTCCAAAAGTTTAGTTAGTTTAAATGCAGTTTTTATTGTCCTTATCAAGATACAGATTTCCTTGAATCTCTCTCATCAACCGTCTCTATCGATCATCGCTCTTTGTAAATCCTCTTAACTGGCATCCAGCATCATAGATGATGAATATGAGTTTTTGTTGGACGGATAACACTATGTGTCCATATGTAGTAGTCCACAAGAGAACGCCCCTTATAAGTTCATTCTTACTTAAGTAGTGCGCAGGATGTCTTGCTTGTCTTACGTGGATGATTTGTGAGATAGGAGGTAAGTAGTAGAACAACTGATATTGTGTAGGGTGCTACTTTCAGGAACTATTCAAAACAGCACGTAGCACGGATTATAGTATTGTCGATTATTAGAGAAACGAAGGAAAAAGATCAACTAAAAATACCTGTTAAAATGTACAAAGGTAGCTGAACTTTAAGAAAGTTAGATCTTTCCGATTTAAAATTTTTTAGGTGTGAGCCATTTTTATATGGATCCAATAGTATTCTTCTTTCTAAGAATACCAGGTTACCTCTGCGATCGGAGCACAATTAATAGTTTGGTTGGGTTTGTGGCATATCAGCCTTTTTAGGTTATTTAATTCAAAATCCTGTTTATATATATATATATATATATATATATAAGGAGAAGTAGAATAACAAAGACCTAAGGTGTGTTATGATGCTGAATAAAAACGCTTCAAAATTTAAGAAGTAATCTGAGGAAGGTTATAACCTTTGTATATACATTACTATTTAGTAAGAATTGAGCGTTTATTGTTTATACTGGTGTATTGTAGCGTTCATTTTCAAATTTAAGTTGATAAATAGCAGCAGCACAAAGTCCATTCAGTATGAAATCAGATACTGTTGATTAAAATTTAATCGATAGGAAACGTTTACGACTGGATATGTGTTAATCTTTTGTGTTGTTCAGTGTCTGATTTTCAAGCAGCAACTCAACTGATGTATAAGGGAAGCCGAATAACAAAGACCTAAGTTGTGTGGTGACGCTGAATAAAAACGTTTCACAATTTAAGAAGTAACCCAAAGAAGGTTTTAACATTTGCATGTACATTATTTAGTAAGAACTGAGTGTTTATTATTTATACTGGTATATTGTTGAAGCGTAAATTGATGTATAAGGAGAAGCCGAATATACGTATATGATTTATAAACGATAATTTGTTGGTAACATTTTTAACAAGCCAGAGGTCATAAATTTACACGCATTTCAGTGGTTTCAAGTAATGCTATCTAACAATAATAATTCAATTTAACACCTGTCGTTTGCTTGCATACAGTTAAATAGTTAAACATTTCTATTTGACCCATATATGCTACCCAATCAGATAATACCAATCCGGGTCAGAGTGAACCTGGGAGTAATGGCAATGAAAGGTTACTCATTCTCCAAAGCTTCTCCAAAACTTCAGGACTGAAGCCTCACCATGAGATGGTTTAGTGTCATATACAGGACACCCATTGAGGAGTCTCACCCTGTTGCAGAGATATAAATATGTAGTAAAATAGATGTTGGAATCAAATGGGAGATTTGAGTGTCATGATCTGCAGGTACACATTTAGATAGGGACCTAGTTGCGGTCTTGAAAGTGTTGGCTATTCTGATACATTTGAGAGAAGCCAGGAAATAAAACAGTGTAGAGAAAACAACAAAAATCTAATTCATTATTACTTTAAAAGGAATGATCGAAATTTGGGAAGTTCAATATGAGAAGCCAGAGACTTGCAGACCAAACAAGGATGATTCTAATGAAAAGGTGCTTTTCTGACCTTGAAATACTAGAAACCTGTGGACGTGTGAGTTGATTGGTTTCGGTTTGGTTTCTTTGTTTAATGGCATATCAACCTCTGCAGGTTATTTAATGCCAAAGCCATTCTCCTAGAAGAACAGTAGTGGTACTATTTAACCCATAGCTGGGAGGATAAGGGGGTTTATACCTTTCCCAAGGGTATTTGCCCGAAAGTGAACGTAATAGCACGACTGGAGTACGAACTCGCTTATTACGATTCCATTTAACAATTACACCACGAGGACACCCCCGTGTGAGTTAAGAAGAATATGCTCAATAAGACTTCCTCAAAGAAGCTGAAATACAAAATACTGAAAACCACAACATAACGAAACCCAGCACCACGACAACAATGTTTACGCAAGATGAAAGGAACTATGTAGAATAGATTTTTAAAAATCATGACCGAAGAGAGAGCAGCATTACCATTTCTAAAAAATGAAGACTTGAAAAACGTAAAGTTAGAAACCGAAAAGGTAAATAAATTACAAAAAGATATTCCGACTGTCAACATTACCGAACTGAACGATTTAATTTATGCAGGAACAAAATAAGTGACAAAATTAGTATTTCACAAAGGAAACTCTCAAAAAATGCAAAAGTTAGTTGAGAAATGCAACAAATAAACTCAGGCTTCAGTGGTTTCTACTACCATTTAAAATGGGGGCTTGGAAAAGAATTTGAAATCAGAAGAAGAATCGAGACTATCCAGACTATAGTTGATGAAATCGGTAAGAATACTGAGAAAAGTCTTGAAGAACTGAGAAGACTTGCTGTCACTCAGACTCCAGTGGAAGACTACCAATTAAAACTATTGTGAAAAATTTGCACGGAGTATGAAACTACTTCTACTACTACTACTACTAATAATAATGATGATAATCAAATGTAACAAATTAGCACAAAAAGAGCATAAAACTAAACACGACTGAATGGGGAAGATGATCCACTGGGAGTAGTGCAAAAAAAAAAAAAATAAAAAATAAAAAAAGAAATTTAACCTTACTAACAAATGGTATATCCACAAACCAGAATCTGTCTAAGAGAATGAGACGCAAAAGATTCTGTGATTTTGAGATACAATCGGATCACCTAATCCCTGCTAGAAGACCAGAGAGTGATGGTTATTAATGATAATGAAAAGATAATCTGCCGAATAGTGGACTTTGCAGTCCTGGCGGACCACAATGTGAAAATCAAAGAAGGCAAAAAGAAAGAAAATTATTTAGACCTTGCTTGAGAACTGAAAAAGCTATGGAACATGAAGGTGAAGGGGATATCAATTATATTTCGTGCCCTTGAAATGATCCCCGAAGGCTTGATAAGGAGGCTGGAAGATTTGGAAATCGGAAGAGCGGAGAAGAGTCCAGGAAACTTGAGGAGATTTGCTGCTGCTCAGAATCCAATGTAATACACTGGTGTGAAAAGCTTGCGAGAAGTAATAATGATAATGATAATAATAATTGACCGTGAAAGTGAGGAAAGAGAACGGAAAAGTACATGTGAAAAAAGAGAAAAACAAGAACAAGACAAGAATCGAAAATAGAGATCAAGAAAGGGGCGGGAAAAAGATGGGGATAAGCAGTATGAAAAAAAGTGGGAGGAGAGGAAAGAAGATACAGATGCCCATGTTAATAATGGATGTTATTTCTAGTTAACTGTATTGCTAAACGTATATCAGTCAATGTATATGGTTTCACATACCCATAACTTTTGGGTGACTTTTTCTCCCGTTCACTAATCAGAAGAAATCCTAATTGAATGATTTTGATACTACAGTTGTTCAAAATTTCATTCAACTGATTTTTTGAATACGAGAGTGTGTTTTGTATTGTTATTGTAACGTGAAGCACAATACAGCTGCTCTGGTTGTGAAGGGGATGAATAACACTGAACTGACGAGCTCGCTTGATGTAGCCTCAGAATCTACGGTTATAAGTTTACCTGACCTTGCCTGACCGTCGAAATTCCTGCAACCCGAGCGAAATTTATGGCCTGGTTCAATCTTGTAAAGTTACCGAATTAAGCTATGTTGCACATTCATCTGTGAAGCTTTCAAATCACAGACAAAATGAAGCATTGCACAACGTGTTAGCGCACCAAATGCCACGATACTATCGGGTACCTATCACGGCTTGAACTGCTTTGGTCACAAAGTTGCACGTAGCAAAGTTTTGTAAAACTTTTCATTCCCCCTCGTAACTTCTCATCAAAAATCTATCTACGAATACAATTCATTTAAAATAGTTTGTCAACAAAAACAATTTACTTTCAAAAACTTTGTTGAAGATATAACATACAGGGTGTTTCAGAAACAATGATATTTCGTAATTTAATTACTTGACCTATGATATCAAGTTTTAACTATATGTATTTAAATAACCCATTCAACGAGAATTGGTTAAGTTACGAAATGATGTCATTTTTCTGAAACACCCTGTACATCTCAAACGATATCAGATTTTTGAAACAATTTGGGCATTAGAAGAAATCAGAAGAAATGGGAATGGAATAGAATTCGAATTCTGTGACGGATTTTTTTATAAGGCTTTCCTTGTGAAAGACAGATAAATGAAACGCCAGTAAATGAAAAAATATTGATTGTTGTCTATTTATAGGAAAAATAATTTTCTCAAGAAATGTTTATCTATAACTTTGATCTAGTTCCAAAAATTATGATTGTTTTGCAATCAATATTCATCGTGTGGATTTTGATGCGAGAAATAGTCTTTGATATTTATGTTTACTCGCAATTTCTAGTTCTGTTTTAATGCGAGCAAGGCATATTGTTTGGGGGCCATAAATATTGCATCTTTTTTAAATTTCATAAATCATTATGTTCAACGTTGCATCGGATTTGTTCGTGGTAGTGGCTCTTGTTTCGCTTCATTTTTATTTTCCGATCACTTTCGCTTCCCTTTTTTAGACCAGCCATAAAATTCAGGTTACGAGAAAAGGCGGGATTTATGAGAAGTGCAAGAAAGAATTGAAACTTGGTCGGTTATTGTTGGTTATCTAAGAGTGTTCGCTATGGTCACTCGAAGGATGGGATGGGAGAAGTGAGACTGCAGAAGAAAAGACGAGAATATTGAGAAGAATGTTAGCATTTGATCCCCATTGATATCTCCTCTATAAAGATACAGATGATCATATTAAAAATGGAAGTTTATTTGAGTTTCGTTTCCATATTGGTATTATATTTCATACTGACGACAATAAAATACTTGGCAATAGAGTTACAAGAAATATGAACGCAGATACTTTAAGAAAGCTGTTATTGATGTTAGCAATATCAAATTCTAAGAATGTGGTCATATCAGGCAGAATCAATAATAATAATAATAATAATAATAATAAAACAAAAAAACTGTGGAACATGAAGGTGACAATTATACCAAATGTGATTGGTGCTTTTGCTACGGTAACTAAAGGATTACTAAAGGGACTGGAGGACTTGGAAGTTGGCGGACGAGTAGAGACTATCCAAACGACATTGTTGAGAACGGCCAGAATACTGTGAAGAGTCCTGGAGACTTGAGGAGATTTGCTGTCTCTCAACTCCAGTGAAAGGCCATCTGCTAACGCTGATGAGAAAAACTCTAATGGAGATAACAATAATAATAAAAGAAAATAAAAAGAAAACGAAAAGAGAGACAAGTGGTAAGACCTTGCCAGAGGACAAAAAAATGAAGCATCAAAGTGACGGTAATACCAATTATAATTGGAGCCTTTGGAACAGGCGGCAAAGGTTTAGTAAGGGGGCTGGAAGAGATGGAAATCGAAGAACAAGCCAAAACCATCCCAATGACAGCAGTACTAAGATCGCTCAGAATACTGAGAAGGGGCCTGGAGATTTGAGGAGATTGCTGTCACTCAGATTCCAGTGAAAGACCATCAGCAAATGCTGGTGTGAAAAAAACTTGCACGATGATAATAATTATTAAATTTTGACAGCACAACTAAATGGTATATAAAAACAAGAATCTATCCGAGAAAGTGAGACGTGTAAAATTGTGAGATTTTGAGATACAAACGGAATACCAGGTTAGAGCTAATTAACAAAAAAAAATTGAACTTGCCGTCTAGTGGGTCATTCCAGCGGACGACAGAATGAAAAAAAGAAAGCAAAAAAACAACAACAAAAAAACAAAAACAGACGAATACCAGAGAACTAAAAAAAAAGCTGTGAAACATGAGGGTTACGGCGAAATCAATTGGAGCTCTGCGCTTGGAACAATCCCGAAAGGCTTGGAAATGGGATTTGAAAAATCGAGACCATCATTACTGACTCCAGTGAAAGACCACCAGTGTTAGCTGGTATGAAAAATTCGCAAGGAATAGAATAAGGATAATAATAATAATGAAAAGAAGACACTGAGATCGAGAAGAGAGAGAGAGAGAGAGAGAGAATACTAGATGATTGGAATAAACGATATGAAAGGATGTGGGAGGAAAGGAAAGGAAAGAGAAGAAGGTGGAGGAGATGGCGTAAAAGAATAAGGTGAAGTGAAACAAGGAAAACGCTGTGAGTAAGAGGAGAGAGTAGAGTTATTCAAAAGAGAACGGAAAGGAGGAGTAGGAGGAGTACAAAACGAATAAATGGAAGAAAAAGTAGATTAAAAGGAATTAGGCGTGGGGTAACGAAAACGTGAAAGAAAGAAAGAGAAGATATAGAAAAAGGAAATGAAGAAAAGGTAAAAAGAGAAATAAAGAAAGAGACGAAGAAAACAAAGAAAAGAAACAAGAAAAAGAGGTGACCTATAAAGAGAAGGAAATAAAATAGGAAAGAAAGAGATGTGAGAAAGAAAAAGTAAAGAAAGAAGTAGAAAAGAAACTGAAGACAGAAAAAAAGGGAAGAAAATCATAAAAAGAGGAAAAAACGGTTCTGGTTATTTGATTAAATGGCATATCAATCCTGGATGATCATTGGATACCATATCCTGCTAACACACACACACACACACACACACACACACACACACACACACACACACACACATGATTTGTAAGTGAATAGTTCGTAAATAATCTTATATTTAAACGATAGTAAACAAATGGTTTCATGTATTGCTATTGTTTGCACAGTTGAATAGTTTCAAGTATTGCAATCTAACCCTAATAATTCTATTTAATACAAATCATATGTTTTCACTCAGTGAAATAGTTTCGAATATTGAAAACACTTGTAGTTTTATTTGCACACAATTAAATGGTTTCAAGTATTGCTATTTAACGCTAACAATACTATTCAACATTATTCATTCATTCGTACACAGTTAAATCGTTCCAAGACTTGCTATGTAATACCAATAATTCTATTTAACCCTAGTCATTTGTTTGCTCACGATTAAATGATTTTATCCTTTGAAAAGGATTAAATATTTCTATTTAACTCACTGATAGGATTCTAACAGGTACTAACACTTCGAGTCAGAGTGGAGCTTTGAGTAATGGCAATGAAGAGGTACTCAACATTTTCTAAAGTTTCAGGAGTGAAGCTTCACCATGAAATGTTGTTTAGTGTCATACCCAGGATAACAGTTTTATTTATAGATTAGACCTATCCGGATCTGAGTAGACCTGGGAGTAATGGCAATGAAATAGAACTCTATCTTCCCCAAAGCTCCAAGTCTGGAGCCTCATCATCAGATTAGTTTCGTATCCAGTACAAATGTTGGAGAGGGAGGTCTTACCTCTATGTAGAGATGTAGTCGGCGTATTCCATAGCCCCAGCCGACTGGGCTGAAGGAAAAAAGAGAAGAAAAGAAAGCGGAGGAATAAAAAAAGGAGACAAAAAAGCGTTAAAAGAAGGGAAAAAAAGTGAAAAAATGAAAGCAAAGAAATACAAAAGAAGGTGACCAAAGAAGTAAAAAGGTGTAAGAAAGAAGTACAGGAAAGAAAGAGAAGACTCAGAAAAAGAAGCAAATGAAAAAAATGTGTGAAAAGAAAGGAAAGAGAAGAAGTTAAGAAAATGAAACAGGAAAGAAAGATAAAGTGAAAAGAAAATGAAGAAAAAGCGTAAGAAGAAAAAAAAAAGAGAGAAAATGAAAAGTAAGAGAACAAACAAAGGAAGAGAAGATATAGAAAAAGTGAACAAGGAAAGAAAGAAATAGAACAAAGAAGGAAAGAGAAGAAAAGAAATGAAGACATAGAAAAAGTAGGTGAATAAAATGCATACGAAGCAAAGAAAGAGGAGAAGGAAAGAAAGCGAAGAAGGAATGATATAGAAAAGTAGGTGAAGGAAAAGTGCAAGAAAATATAGAAAGAAAGAAAGAAAGAAAGAAAGAGATGCAAAGAAAGAGAAGGAGAGGAGACACAGAAAAATAAGTTGAAGAAAAAAGTGTAAGAAAGAAAGAGGAGAAGGAAAGAAAAAACTGAAAAAATGACATAGAAAGAGGAGATGAAGAAAAGGTGTAAGGAAAATCAGGAAATATAAAACCTCTAAGAGGGAGAGAAAGCGGAGAAAAAAGAAAAAAAGATGAAGGAACAAAGGAGATGAAAGAAAGGAGAGAAGACATAGAAAAAGACGGTGAAGAAAAATGTAAGAATGAAAGACAAAGAAGAAAGAAAATGAGAAAGAAAAGAAAAAGAAGGACTAGAAAAATGGTAAGAAAGAAAGTGACAGATGGAAAGAAAGAAGAGAAGAAAAGAGAGAAGAGAAAGTAGGAAAGAGGAGAGGGACAGAAATATAAAAAGGGGTGAGGAAAAATTGTTAGAAAGAAATAAATAATGAAAGAGGAAAAGGAAAGAAAGAAATGGCATAAAAAAGAGAGACGAAGAAAACTAAGAAGGAAAAAAATAGGAAAGAAAGAAAAGACATCGAAAATAGAGGAAGATAAAATGTGAGAAGGAAAGAAAGAGAAGAAGGAAATAAAGAGAAGGAAAAGGAAAAGGAGGCGAAGAAAAAGTGTATGAACGAAAGAAACAGGAGTAGGCAAGAAAAAAAAGAAAGAAAGAAGATACGAAATAGAAGAAGGAGGTGAAGAAAAATGTAGGCTGGAAAGAAATAGGAGAGGAAAAGAAAGAGAAAGCATAGAAAAGGTGGGTGAAGAAAGAGTGTAAGAAGGAATAAAGAAGGTAAGAAAGAGAAGAAGGAAAGAAAGAGAAGAAGGAAAGAAATAGATGGCAGAGAAAAGGGGGGTGGAGAAAGAGTTTAGGAAAGAAAAAAGAGAAGAAAGAAAAAAGAGAAGAGTAAAGAAAGAGAAGGAAAGAAAGACATGGCGTAGAAAAGAGAGTTGAAGAAAGCGTAAGAAGGAAAGAAAGAGAAGAAGGAAAGAAAGAGAAGAAGGAATGAAAGGGATGGAATAGAAAAGGGAGGTGAAAATATAGTGTAATAAGAAAAAAGAGAAGAAGAAAGAAAGAGAAGAAGGAAAAAGAGATGGCATAGAAAAGGTTAGTGGAGAAAGAGCGTAAGAATGAAAAAGAGAAGAAAGAAAGAGAAGGAGGAGAGAAAGTAGTGCCATAGAAAAGGGAGACGAAGTAAGAGTGTAAGACAGAAAAAAAGGGAAAAAAATAAAGAAAAAGAAAAAAAGAAAGAAAGAGATAGCATAGAAAAGGAACTGAAGAAAGAGTAGAAGAAGGAAAATAGAGAAGAAGAAAAGAAAGAGAAGGAAAAAAGAAGGCATAAGAAAAGGGAGGCGAAGAATGAGTATAAAAAGAAAGAAAGAAAGAGAAGAAAGAATATAGAGATGCTGTAAAAAGGAAGGTGGAGAAAGAGTGTAAGAAGAAAAAATTAGATGAAGAAAAGAAAGAAATGGCATAGAAAAGGAAGGTGAAGAAAGAGTGTAAGAAGGAAAAATGAGAAGAAGGAAAGAAAAAGTTTTCATAGAAAAAAGAGGTGAAGAAAGAGTGTAAGAAGGAAAAATGAGAAGAAAGAAAGAAAGAAAGAGATAGCATAGAAAAAGGAGGGGAAGAATGTAAGGAGGAAAATCATTGCCATTACTCCCTGGTCCACTCTGAACCGGAGTAATAGCACCTAATAGGGTCGTATCTATGAATGAAAAACAACTGTTTGATCCTTTAACTGTGTGTAAGCAGATGACTGGTTTTTAATTGAATTGTTGTTATAATGCTTGTAACCACTTCACAGTGTGCAAACAAATGATTAATATTGAAAGAGAAGAAGGAAAAAGAGATGGCATAGAAAAGTAGTGTTTGATAGCAACAATTGAAACCATTTTACTCTGTAGAAATAATAATAATACTAGTGTGCAAACAAATTAGTTCTAACTCATTTAAAACTGGAATCACCGACCAGGTATTCATCAACAAAGAATATATGTATATCCATTTAAATGTGTGAAAACAAATGACTGATGTTAAATTGTTACTGCCGTATAAAAATACTTGAAACCATTTAATTGTGTGCCAAAAATAAGCTCAAGCACATTTATAAATGTTATTTACGAAATGTGATCATATGTTTAATATATATGTATAAAGAAGATTTGGCATTGAATAAACTACAATGGTTGATATGCCATACAACCCAACCTATGAATTCAAACCTTCTCTGTTGTGCCTATTTCCCAAATCCCGTTTGTACAGTTCTCCATCTTTTCTTCCTTCCTTGCTCTTTACATGGAGGCTGTCAGTATCACCTTCTGTGCACACGGCCTTAGTGTACTATGATCAATTTTCTGCTTCGTCTATCAATCAATTTAACTTTCGCTCTCGTTCAGTCTAGATATAGTATTGGACACTTCTCAACAGATATTACTAACAAGTCTTATTTTATAGAATTAGATTTGTATGTCCATCTGGTATTATTATACTTCTTGTTGTTGTTTTTCTTTTTCAGTCCATTGTTCTTCGATGAACAGCAAGAAATGAAAAGAAACACTCATTGAATCTCATTTTCATCAGCGATACCATTCCCAACGCGAAATCCATCATTCAGTGTTTTGTTTAATTTTATTCATTTTTTAAATCTATTTATTTATTCATTTATTTTTTTGCTATTTTGACGGGGGTAATTAAGATTCGAATTTCAGATTAGGTAACGGGACAAAATGAAAATAGCTAACATTTATAATTCACTGGGAAAGGAAAAAAAATGTTTCTTTAGGTTAAACAACCAACCACACACACACATATTGATTTTCTTTGTTGATTGTCGTTATCACAGAACAAATAATTTTTTAAATATCGTCTCCAGAAGGTAAGCTGGTCGCCTGGTGTAGAGCATAAGTATTCGATCTAATTTCGCTAGAATCATGTGTTTGATCGACTCTTGTGGATCTGAATCAAACTAAATTAATCTTCCGAAAGATATGTTGAAAAGTTATCGGCCAGACCAAGTTCTAGAGCAATGAAACGTACAAACTAGTCTAGGTGTTCTTCTCTGAAATAATAATAATAATGATGATAATAATAATAATAAAGGAAAGAAAATCAATTGTATAGATACTTCAAGCGAAACGCTAGGGACATTACGAAGAAGATAATCTGGACATGGCTAAGAAAGAGAAACCTCAAGAGAGAAACTGGATCTCTTTTAGTTGCAGCACAAAATATTGACATAAGGACAAATCATATCAAAGGAACAGTTATATCATAAGGAATAATCATATCATAAGGAACAATTATATCAAAGGAACAGTTATATAATAGGGATCAATTATATCATAAGGAACAATTATATTATAAGGAACAAATGATGATATGCAACAGAATAACCTGTGTAGGTTATATGGAGACGGAGATGAAACTGTTAATCATATAAGCGAATACAGAAAAGTGGCACAAAAAGAATACAAAAACAGGGAAAGGTGATCCACTGGGAATTGTGCAAGAGATCTTTAGTCTTGGTGACAAATGGTATATGTACAAACCAGAGGCAAACGAGACACATTAAATTCTCTTGGACTCTAAGAGATAAACGCATCACCCAATGTCATCCAGAAGACCAGACCTAGAGTTAATTAATAAGAAAAGAAGAACTTGTTCTCTCGTGGATTTTGCCGTTGCAGCGGATCATAGAGTGAAAGAAAAAAGAAACGAAAGATGGACAAATGCTTGGATCTTGCCAGAGAGCTGAAAATATGAGGAAAATGTTGATCATGGTGATACCAATTGTAATTGGAGCCCTTGGAACGGTCCACAAAGACATGAAAAAGAAACTGGGGGTACCGGAGATCACAGGAAGAATTGAGGTCATCCAGACCACAGCACTGTTAAAATCAGCTGGAATACTTTGAAGAGTCCTGGAGGTCCGAAGAGAGTAGCTGTTACTCGGACTTCAATCGTGTCTGCCACCAGTTCAAACTTGTAGAAAAAAATTCACAAGGAGTAAAACAACAACAACAACAACAACAATTATTTATTTGCAGGCAGTTATATGGTATAAAGTTTTCCCATCTAATACTAATAATTTACAAACATATGTACATTACCTATAGATGTGACACTAATGGGTACTAATGCTTCGGGTCAGAGTGGATAGGAGAAACAGCAATGGAGTGAATCTACACTTTTCAGATCTCCAGAACTGGAGCCTCACCATCGGATAGAGATTGGTGTCATACATGACGGGGATATGAAAAAAAGAAAAGAGGAAACCAAGAGAGAGAGAGAGAGAGAGAGAGAGAGAGAGAGAGAGAGAGAGAGAAACTGAATTGCTACTGATCCTTAGAACTCGACCTTCATAAAAGTACACATTCCCTGTGCAAACTAATTTTTTTCTCTAACGGTGTTGCCGAGCAGCAAAACTTTTGACAAAACTGTGAAATAACGGATTGCAATATTTTCAGCGGGGAGCCCAAAGGTTGGCACCCACGTGCCTCAGGAGCTCACAGTTGAAAGAATTGGTTTGGTTTCTTTGTTTAAGTCAAGGGCGAACTTATAAGTGACGTTATTTCATGGACTTCTGTACATGTAGGTACCAGTGTTGGTCGACCAGCAAAGACTTACATCAGTTCTGTATGGACACATGATGTAACCTAGACCTGCCGAGAGCGATGAATGATTGGGATGGATGGCGAGAGAGAGTCAAGGAACTCCGTGCTGTCAGAGCGACTTGATTATAATGATGTCTTTGTGTGATGGCCTGTCAATCTTCGTGAGTTATTCAATGCAAAAGACATTCGTGTAATAAACAACAGTGTTACTATTTAATCTATAGCAGCGGAGGAAATAAGGAGGTTCATTCCTTTTGTAAGGATATTAATCCGAAAGTGAACGTAATAGAGCGACTGGAGTGAGAAATCGCTTACTATGATGTCCCAATTCTGCATTTTACCTATTACGCTACGGAAACTAGTTCCTGTAATATTCGGCATATTAAACTTGATATTATAAGATATAAAGTTTTATTTGGTTTAAAAGTATATGAAGTCGTTATGGGTTATTCAATGCTGGAATTTGATTTATTAGTAAATGTTTGGTCATGATTATAACTATATTTTATAATATTCCATTGCATTTTTAATTGCACTTTTTATTTCTCTATAATCGTATATTACTAGTATTCCTATCTAACATAAATACTTTATAAACAATTATCTCGTTTAAGGGAATTATTCCTATTCACAATCAATCATTTGCACGCAGATATATAGTTTTAAGTATTTCTATCTAATGTCAGTAATTGGCAATTAATTACATGGTTTTAAGTAACTAAGAATAATTCGTTGTAAACAATTATAGCTTCAAGTATTTTTAATACAAATAATTTGCATATTCCATTAAAAACGAATCAAACCAAACCAAACCAAACGAATTTCACAGAAGACATCCCAACATTATTGTGACTACAAAGATACGACACAAGTTGTTAAATGCTTAGATTATATCGAAATTGTGTATTTGTGTAACCCGCTGAAAATCCTGATCTAAATCCTATTGAAATTTTATGGACCTATTTGAAGAAAAAATAGAATATAGAAATTTTTCAAATTTGAGGAACTAGAAACTATTGCCAGGAGACTGAGCAAAATACCAGCGTGTTTAGTTGTTGTATACCAGGAAAAGACGAAAACACTCATGTATAAAAACAAAATCTGCTTCTTTTCTTTTCCTCTGATTACCCAAATATATGGATGAGTAGAGTACGGCAGAAACGAAGACAGCTGAGCTGCATACACAGGGGCTGAGGTACGAATCTTTTTTTCGTGTCAAGTCGAAATCATCCTGGTTATATAACATCTCGGACGCCCACGCAAATTCTCGTGGTTATACCTCCTCCAGATAGCCGCCTACAAATGTATGTGATCATGCTTTCTTCTAGCATGCCACCCATACAATTTACCAGTCATTTCCGCTGAGAACACATGCGTCCTGTTTTTCTTTAGGTAACCGGTGCGTTTCCCGTTATTTCGTTCAATCAGGGCGCTGCATCGGCAGGGGTAAAGGAGGTCTTCAAGTCAATATCCGACATAGGGATTTTTTCGGGAAATATTACCCCCCTAAAAAACAAACAATAAAAACAAACAAACAAAAAACGATTAAAGGCAATAATTGAGAATAAAGATTAAAGTGCCTATAATTTTGTCCAATGTTAAATGTTCGTTTGATGTTTTTTTGGTATTATTGGTTGACATTAGAATAAAATTTTGTTTCGGGCATAACAACACATTTTTTCAGATCGATTATTTCATCATTGGCGAAAACATGCAAATGAAAATTTCACTAAAATTTGAGGTATTACAGATCTATTCACAATTATTGGATGGAGAGAGGGAAATAATTCCAGCAGTACGTAAAACTTATTAAAACCTTACAAATTATTTGCAAGTTTGAATAACTTTGGATCCGCATACAAATAGGTTTTAATCTTCATGTTATTCAGTGGCTGCTTTCAAACGGACGTATGTCTAATACATCTTCTCTGATCCAACCCAGAATTTATTGAGTGTCAACACCTTCATTTCAGCTCGTAAGAAACTGTTATTATACACTTCTGGAGATATTCATTTGTCTCATTAGTTTGTTGATTATTATTCTGTTATCAAAGGGTGAACGAGCACGCGCAAAAGTGTTTGTGTGTGTGTGTCTGAGAGATAGATAGATAGATAGATAGATAGAGAGAGAGAGAGAGAGAGAGAGAGAGAGAGAGTTCATAATATGGCAATATAGATAAACAGAATTTCCCGAGGTTTTGGGAGTAATTTTGTTTTATTTAATTTTTATTTATGTAAGCCACCGGTTTTGATTGAAACTGAAGAAGCCACAGATTAGATCCACCAATGAAAAAAAAAAGAAGAAAAATTGAAATAAATAAATAAACAAAACAAAACCAGGAATAAATTCGTACGCTCATCTTTATTTGTGATACTTTGTTTCAAACTAACTGTTGTCCAGTCAGCTGGTGTTGTAGAATACACCGACTACTTATCTGCAGAAGGCTCAACGAGTGTCCTGATGGTGAGGTTTCAGTAATGCTGGAGCTTTAGGGAATGCGGAGTACTCCTCCATTTGCCATCGCTCCCAGGTCCACTCTTACCCGGAGTGGTAGCACTCTAAGGGTCAAATAGAACTAAACTGTGTACTTTTGATAAACTGAATTGTTTGAAATGGAACTGATTTTTTGAAATTGAGATTGTGTACTTATGCTAAACTGAATCGTTTGTAATAGAAGTGTTTGTATGTATAAAAATGGATTCGGCATTAATAATCTACAATGGTTTATGGGCCATAAAACCAAACCAAACAAACTAACTCAAGAGTATGTGTGACGAACGGAGTGGTTGAAGAAAGACCCAGTTCATTTTTTTACGCCATTACCCCAACCGTTCCTCAATGAGAGGTGTACGATAAATGGATCATTCTGCTTCATAATTTAACTTGACTTGATATCAGATCATTAGCAGTCAGTCTTTGTTTTGAATTGAGAGTCTTTCCTTCTCCTAGATCGGTTGCCCTAACAAGGCTAGAGAGCCCAGTTTGCTCAACTATCTTGCTCATTGCTTGAGACCTGAATATATTGAAGTGCAAAAGCATTGAAATTAGCATAATTTAGTGGATTATGGATAAAATTTTAAATTCTTAGACAATAAGTATGACTAACTTAGTCTGGTAGAAAAGAGTATTTATTCACCCTTTCCTCTGAAAAATTGGAAAAATGTGGCAAAAGGTCTTTTCTTTACTGTAGACATCAGGATAACTCATTTAGTTCTCTGATTATTTTCATTCGGTGGTCCGCTGGAGCATCAAAATCTGCTAGATGAGAAGTTTCCTTTTCTTATCAATTAAAACAAGGTCTGCTCTTCTAGCCGGGATTCGATGACCCGTTTTTAAGTTAAGATATTGTGTCTCATTTGCATTTTAAAATCCTAGAGAATTTTATGCATCTCATTCTCTTGGACGAATTCTGGTTTATGCATTTACCATTTGGTCAGGTGGTCAAATTTTAGCTTTTGGCACAATTCTCAGTGGATCCCCTGTCCACCTAGTTAGGCCTAGTATCACATTCCTTTAAGCCCGTTAGCAACATTCACTTATGTGATTAACCGTTTCGTATCTTTCTCCACATAGCATAAACTTGCCATTCTATTGGGTATTATCAAATTTTCGCTTTTAACGCAATTGGTCCTTATGGTTTTGTTTTGAGCTTTTACTAAAAGGGATACATTCTTTCTAGTAGTTTCTCTATTTTAGCCATGTCTAGGTTACCTCGTGTGCAATCCCACCAGTTTGTCGCTGAAAATATCCAGAGAGTTGTTTTTCTTCCCATTAGTATTTTCTGGTATTTGCTTTTCTGTTTGTTCTCATCTTGCCAGCAGTGTTACTGGATACTGTAATAAGTCTTTCTTTGCATTTTTGATGTGCTCATTGTGTCTTCGTATTCATACATCTACACAATCCTTGATGCTGACGATTCCTCTTCCCCCTTTTTTTTCTTGGCATATTTTGTTTATGTCAACTCTAGGATGTAAGGCCTTGTGCCTCGTCATCAATTTTCTCCTTTTGGTCCATTTGTCTGAGTTCCTCCCTTCTCCATTTTAAGAATGGTCCAGAGTATTTTACAAAGGGAACTACTCTGGCGTTTATCCCTTTGATGAGATTTCAGTTGCTGAGTATGGTTTCGGGAAGTTTTTTTCCCGTTTGCATATTTTACTCCAAATTGTTTTGTTTCCTTTGCGTCTGGTTGTTGATTTTTCCTTATAGACTCTCCACCAACTTGGTTGAATTTTCTGTCGTTTTTTTTGGAAGGAACTGTTTTGTTTGTATTGCTATATATATGTATGGAAAGAAAAAAGGGATAAAAAACTATATAAATTTAAATTCTCAGGCGAAAGTAAACGGGGTTAAAACAATAAAGCATTAGAAAAATTAAGAAACCAGAAAAAGGGTATTCCTGTAAATTAACCCATCCTAATTTGAACATATGCTAGATTTTCCGTAGCAGGTAGTATTTTATGAGTAATGTAAGCTTGTAAACTAAATTATTATCTTCATGTATTTTTCTGTTAACTCCTTTTACATATGTTAAATCCCTCAGCTAACGGGGCCAACATCCTCCTCCTAAAGAAAACAAAACCTTTTGGCACCCACCAGGTGCCCTTAATTAATCCAAAAATGGTCAATGGTAATTAACCACTCCAGAAATTAAAAAAAACCCCTAATGTTGAATTAATATCTAAAGTTCCAAGAATGTCCTTCTCTATATACGCCCCCGCATCATATAATACTAGTAATTAATGAAATAAATCCCCGTCGGCTTGTGCTGTAGAATACACCGACTGCTTCTCTGCAAAAGGGTAAGCCCCCCCCCCAACGAGTGTCCCAGATATGACTCTAAACAATCTGATGGTGAGGTTCCACGAATGCTGCAGCTTTGGGGAATGCAGAGTACCCCTTCATTGCCATCACTCCCGGGTCCACTCTGGTCCGAAGTGGTAGCATCTGATAGAGTCCTATCTATGGTTAAAATAGAACTAAACTATGTACTTATGCCAAACTGAATTGGTTGAGATGGGACTGTTTTGACATTTAAACTGTGTACTTCAGCTAAACTGAACTGTTTGAAATGGAACTGTTTTTGAGATTGCAACTCTGTGCTTATGCTAAACTGAATTGTTTGAAACAGAACTGCTTTGACATTTAACTGTTTGTTAACAAAAACTAAACTGAATTGTTTGAAATTTAATTCGTCGTTGAATGACCCGAAAAATGTTGATATGCCGTAAACCAACCAACCAACCAACCAACCAACCTACCAATATATATATTTATATATATATTTATGAGATATGCAAATAAGAACAGTTTTTTTTTACATACACAAGTATGATCTATGCTGTTATAGCTGAGCAAATATAAAACCTAAAAATAGCCGAATTATGGCCACTGTAATTCCGTCACTTTAAGTTTTATGAGTTTAACACAATCTTCAGACGAAAATGTGGAGAAAGTGGCAAATCACGTGTCTATATAGCATGTGGTATAGTCAAGTGATAGGATGTTATTACACCTGACATTTACGCGAAAAAAAACAACAACAGTGATGTATAGTAACTTGATAATGTACACGTGACATTCAAGCGAAAAAGAAAGAAATATTATGACAACTTGATAGAGGGAAATAGATTATGTGATAAGTCAGGGTCTGGGGTAGATGATTCATGTTAACATGCTTATACTTTGATATCAGTTCACTTCTTTTGTTCGGCAATTTGTTTTCAGCATGTTCCAGAATGCATAATTTTTCTACAAGACACAATCTGCAGTTATTGTAACTTCGTTTGAAAATTTCTCAATATACTATTCTATTAAAGGAGATTTACCTATTATATACTTTACTTACTTTCCATGTTTGAATAATCATATATATAGATATATGATGAACCGGTGGACTACCTGCACATAATGTGCTGATCACTTTTTGGATAAGATGATAACAGAAGAATGGTAAACTTATGCGTGAGTGATTCCATCGAACCACGTTTCTAACGTTTGATTTCAGTATAGCTGGCTGGCCTTTAACCTTGGCAGGATAACCTGTCTATATATATATATATATGTGTGTGTGTGTGTTAGGATAGCGTAGACAAAGAGTCAACGGCGCTTGGTGACAGTCATTTTCTCGCCACTATAAGTAAATCATCGTTAACTCGGACAGGTTAACCAATCTAGGAGATAGAAAGTACTGGAGTGCGGCCTCAAATTAAGTGAGTTCAAACTCTCATTACCCTATGTTCACGTTTGGACTAATACCCTCGGGGAAGGTATGAACCTCCTTACTTCCAAGCTATGTGTTGAATTATATCATAGGATGGTTTTGGCATTAAATCAATCATGAAGGTGGATATGCCAATCCCACAAAAAACAACAAAAACAAACAAACAAACAAACAAACAAACAAAAAAACAAAACAAAAGGAAAAAAAAATCAACAAACCAAACCAATCTTAAAGAAGGAAAACTCAAGAATATATATATATATATATATATATATATATATATATATATATATATATAAATTAACTTAAATCGCGAGTCGGAATGCTCCTACTAAAGTTTCACCTCAACGGATCATCAGGGAGTTTTTCTTTTTGCCTGGTAACCGTGAATGCTGGTAGATAGTAGGTAAGTATATATATATATATATATATATATATATATATATATATATATATATATATATATGTTTGAATATGGTCGACAGAGTTAACGGTGCATAGGCGAGAAAGTGATAGTCACCATGTACCATAAGCTCTGTGTCCACTATTTTGAAAAATTAAATCTACATATGGTCTCTCTCTCTTTTTTAATATATATATATATATATATATATATATATAAACTGAAAATTAAAGGCATCAAACTCCGTAGACAAAATGTTTGAAGAACGAATTATGCACATCAATAAAATAACAGGAATATTAACTTTGATGCTATAGAAAATGTCTTGTCTCTCTGTAAACAAAATAAAAGTATGAATAATGCAAATTGTGTTCAACGCGCAGCTGTTACGACTAATTATAATATTAAAAAACATAGTCAAAAGAATAAAGTTAAATATAGTGAAATTTATTCCGATTAGTGACTTAAGCGGCTACTGCGAATTTTTAACGAATAGACCAGCCATGGAAAATAAACAATTAAAAAAAAAAAGAAAAAGAAAAAGAAAAAAATGAAAATCTTTATATTTCATCGTCATTGGAAGCAAGACTAATTTCTAGTTTGCAGGATTTCTTTCCGGTGTTGAACATTGCAATAATGGACAGGAAACTCTGAATTAGCCACCGGAAGTTCAGAAAAAAAAGTGAGGAAGTCTTCCTTTGAAAGTTACATGCGTACTCACTCACGCGTAAAAGACTGCAGAACGCTCTCTCTCTCTCTCTCTCTCTCTCTCTCTCTCTCTCTCATTCGTTCTCTCACTCATTGACTCTCATCTTTCTCTTTTTCATTCTCTCCTTCCCTCTCTCTTTCATTCTTTAATTATCTCTAATTCTCTCTCCTTTCTCTCTCTTTTTCTTACTCACACTCACAGAGGCAAGCAGGCTGGCACACACACACACACACGCACACACACACACACACACATTCAGATACATACACACGCACAATTACACATATCTACTCACGAACCAGCACACATACATTCATACAATCGATCAATTAGTCATTGGGACAATTACAACCGGAAGTTCAGGAAAAAGAGAGGAAATATTCCTGTGAAAGTTACATGCCCACTCACTCACTCACGTGTAAAATACTTTGGAACACTTTCTCTCTCTTTCATATTCTTTCTCTCTCTCTCTCTCTCTCTCTCTCTCTCTCTCGGATTCTCATTCTCATTTTTTCTCTCTCTCTCTCACTCTCTCTTATACACATATTCGCAGGCAAGTAGGCATATATGTATATATATATATATATATATTCACAAACTTACGTATATGCACACGCATGATTACACATACACACATACCTGAACAAACGTGTAAGAACACGTTCACGTTCACACATACATATATATATATGAAAAACTCGCTAGGAGTAAAACAATGAGCCCATTTAGAATAAAGGATAAAATCTTGCGAAAACGTGTGAGTAGACACCTTTAATTTGGCTTGAACGCAACTGATTTTGGGCCATACCCCACTTTGCTATTTCTAAAATTATAATGCCTCCCCCATAATACAACTTCTTAAATATTCAATTTTTTTTACTGCAACTCACGTGAAGGAAGCTTAAAAGGCCATTAACTTAGTCTCTAAACAAGCCTCGCCAAAATATTGCATGCCCCACCAAAAATATTTCCATGCTCCACCGATAGGGCAATGCATCACACGTTGGGAATTACTGGCTTAAACTTTTAATCAAATAATAAGCGAATGCAGCAAAATAACACAAAAGAGCAGGTGCGAGTGGATGGGAAAGGTGATCTCCCGGGAATTGTGCAAGGGATTAACATTTGACAAAGCTGATAAATACTACATGCACAAACTAGAAACTGTTCAAGAAAATGAGACGCATTAAATTCCCATGGACTTTGCGATACAAACGATCACAACCAAAAGACCAGACCTCATGATAACAAGTAAAAAAACAAACTTGCTATCTTGTGGATTTTGCCGTTCTAGAGGACTATAGAAAGAATGAAAGCAAAATGATAAACAAATACTTGCATTTTGCCTGAGAGCTGAGAAAACTGTGGAACATCAAAGTGACAATGATCTTAATCATTGCTGGAGTACTTGGAACGGTCACCAAAGACATGGAAAAGAAATTCGGTTAACTGGAGATCAGAGGAAGAATCGAGACTATCAAGACCACAGCACTGTTAAAATCGGCTATAGAGCAAAATTGAAGGAAATCGAATAGGTGTATGAATACAAAGATCTTTCCAGTAAACAGATATCCCAATCGCAAAAACTAAGACCCCCCCCAATAAACGTGGAAATTGAAGGTGAAGCTGATACTAAAATAGTCGAAGTTCTTTGAAAGAAGTTCTAGAACCTGGAAAATACTGGAATAATTGAAGATTTGGGAAATGATTGAAGCACGACTTGGGTTGGCTAGAATACTGTGAAGAGTCCTGGAGAACTGAGGAGATTGCGATGAAAAACCATTTGTTGAAAGTGGTGAGAAAAACTCATATGGAGTAAAATAATAATAAGCATTTCGTTGTTTTTTCTTTGAATTGTATATTAACATTCGTGAGCTATTCGATGCCAAAACCATTCTTATAGAACAGTAGTGGTAATATATAAACCCAATAATAAAATGAATGATTGATCTTTAACGGTATGTCGACCGATGAGTTGAGTAATTATGTACATTGCATTCTATATTTACATTTTTTGAGTAGTTTCTTAAGATTTATTTTTCTTAACAAACGATTGGATTATATTAGGTATTCCTAGCTTGCTTAAATAATCTACAAACATATCTATTTGATTTATAGGTGTGGCACTTATAGGTACTAACAGTCTTGGTAAGAGTAGATCTGTGAGTAATAGCAATGATAGGGTACTCCAAATTCAAAAGAGCTCCAGAACTGGAGTCTCACCACCACATGTCATATCTAGGATGACCCCTTTTTTCAAAGGTGGGTCTTAATCCTCTACAGGGGATATAGTGAACATTTTTTAGTCCATGCGATAAGGTGAGGATATCAAAAGGATGATTGATCCTCACTCTCATTAAATAAAGTAATACTTACAATGAAAATGTAATTAATGAGGTGTAAAAGTATGGATTTTACTTGAATATAAAGTTTTGCATATCAACCTTCATGCGTTATTTTATGCCTAAGTCATCTAGAAAAAACTCTGTGATACTACTTAATCCATTGTTGGTGGGATAAGAAGTGTCAAACCTTTCCCATTCGTATCAGTGAACATAATAGCGGAACTTGAGTTCGAACTTCCTTACTCCGCGTCCACAGTCCAACATTTTAGTCACTACGCCTGCATTGTTTGAGAAAGTAGATTTGAGGAATATAATAATGAAGGAGAAACAGCCTGGAGATGTAAAGATACAAAAAGTCGTAAATATGACCCTTTTATAATCTTTGCTTCTTATTTTTTTGTTGCTGAACTTCTCCAGATGAAAAGCCACTGGGCTCTTGCTCTTACTCACACTCACACACACACACACCAGTCACACCTAAATTAGCCACTTTTTCCCTACGAGTCTCTTATACGCCTAAAAGGCTAAACCATGAATATTTAATTATTTTGTTTAATAAATGTTTTTATTGTGCGGGTCAATCGGTTTTGTTGTTATAACTTTGTGTACGTTTACTACACCACTTCAGCTGAGTTAGCTGCGGTTGTAGAACACATCGACTGCATCTCTGCAAAGGAATAAGACCTCCCAACAATTTGATGGTGAAACTCCGATCCTAGAGCTTTGGGGAATGTACAATACCCCTTCATTGCTATTACTACCAATTAAACTCTGATCCGAAGTGGTAGTATCTATTAAGGTCCCATCTATAGGCCAAATAGAAATATTTAATAATTTTCTAACTTGAAACCATTTAACGGTATGCAAACAAGTGACTGATGTTGAACTGAATTACTGTATTTCATATCAATACTTACAACCATCTACTTGTACACAAACGAATAAATAATGTTGAATAGATTTATTAGTGTTAAATAGCAATACTTGAAACTGTGTGAAAAATAAAACAGTTTGGTTTCTTTGTTTAATGGCATATCAAACTTTGTAGGTTATCTAATGCCAAAGCCATCCTTCTAGAACTGCAGATGTACTATTGAACCTATTGCTGTGGGGGGGGATTCATACCTTTCCTAATAGTATTTGTTTGAAAACGAACGCAATAGGGCAACTGGAGTTCGAACCCGCTTACATAAGTTTCCGCAGTCCATCGATTTAACCCTTATACCACGAGGACAATCCCGGAAACAATTAGTATTAGCATTACTTCAAACCATTCAACTATGAGTAAATAAATAAACTTTGGCTCGTTTAAAGATTATGTTTCCTACGAACAATTCGTTTACAAATCATATATATTTAATTCATATATGTTTAACAGAATTTGACATTTAATAACCTACAAGGGTTGATATATTGTAAAACACAACCATCAACTAACCACATTACTTTCGAAAGCAATGTTGGTTTAACCACAAGAATTCATGATAGTGGTTAAGATTGTTGATAGGGTCCAATTAATAAGAATCCCAGCAGTATTGAGTTCCAGGACTATTTCTTATCACTCCCCCTAAATTGTCCAAACACATCCGCTGTAGTCGAGAATCGAGAATTTTGGTGAAGGTCATTACATATGAGATCAACAAATTGTACAAGACTCACGATTTTATAATCTGTGCAAGATGCACATTATTTTCTTTGATTTTGAACACAGAGAAAATTACATTTGAGTATCTATAAATGCAAGAAAAATCACCACCACCGCTTCTATCAGTAGCAATAACAATTAAAAAAGAAAGAATAGACGAAGTGTTAAGAGCTGATTGCGTAGCGGACACAAGAAAAAAAGAAAAAGAAACATGTATTATCAAGAGAAAGACGAGGTAGATTGATTGATTAATCCTAACGGTATGTCAACCTGTCTAGGTTTATCTTATGTCTAGAGGTTATGAAATCACGTTCATTCTACGTTCATACTTACATAGTGTTTTTTGCACACGGTTATGTGATATCAAATACAAATAATTTGAACCCCCGTATATAGTTTTAAGTAACTGATAATGATAACCCTTAGTAAACAATTATAACTTCCGGTAACTATTCTCAATACAAATAATTTATAGTTATATGGTATCAAGTATTCTTATCTAATATTAATAACAATTCAGGTGTCACCCAACTGCTCTCCTGTCATTTAGGAAAAGGTCGCTAGAGATTATTTGACCTTTCTGCAAATTTCTCAGTGTCAGCGTTATTTGTGAAGGGAAGAAAATGTGGTTGCACTAGTCTTATGTTCTCCAGTGCAGTGCAAAATCAGAACAGCGATAAAATTGTGCGAGCTGTTGAGAAGGCTCGTCACCAAAATCCGCTTCTGAAGAAAGAAGTACAACGGAGGTGGTGCACATCGCTTTGGAACACTTGCGACATGGTCTGAATGATCTCGATTCTTCTTTTGATCTACAGTTCCGCAAGTCTCTTTTCTATGCCTTTGGGGACCGTTCCAAGTGTACCAACTAAAAGTAGTATGACCGCTAAAGAGTTGAGAGTTGAAAGAAGTACTGATCGTTTCTGACTGAAGGCAATAAAGTTTGAGAGGATTTGCTTTTCATGATACCAAATAGATTGTAGGCAAGCCATATGTTGTTCTGGGTGTTGAGCAGCTGGACCAGGAGAAGTTATTTTCATCAGAGAAAAACCAGATCGTCCCCGGTTCAATCAGACGCTTCAGTTCGTTTTGGAGCTTTTTTGCTTTCATTAAGCGGTTGGTTTATTTTGGCTTCGGTTATTCGAATTTGTCCCTTACACCTCTTGAAGTGAAGGTCCTCATTCAAGACCAACTTAATAGAAGCGACTCCAGCACCCGCCCGGATTACTTTACTTGGTTTGTACATCACTTTGTCCTTCAGTTGTTGGATGTATTACGGCATGTAGACGTAGTCAGAACACCTGCTGTGTACCTTCCTGCTGGTTACAGCTACATAATCCCCGTTACAACTGTCAATGTGACGTCTGGCTGCCTTTACTGTGTTCATAGAGCATTGATTAGGTGTCACGATGTCGGCATTTTGATTCCCGGTGCGAATCATCATAATACAGGTAATTCTTTTCCAATATTCAGATGCCTTCCAGTCCTTCGTTTTTGTCAACAACAATTTTAATCTTTATGCTCTCTAAAACCGTTGTTTGTTTGCTAATACAGAAAGCTGTTTGCCCCAGTCGGCTGGGGCTGTTGAATACACCGACTGCATCTCTGCAGAAGGGTCAGTCTCCCGCAACGAGTGCCCTGATATGACACTAAACAATTTGATGGTGGGGTTCCAGTAATGCTGGAGCTTTGGGGAGTACTTTATTGGTATCGCTCTCGGGTCTACTCTGACCCGGAATGGTAGCACCTAATAGAATCCTATCAATGGGTCAAATAGAACTAATTTGTAATTACGCTAAACTGAATTGTTTGAAATTTAACTGCCTTTTCCCATTTAACTGCGTGTAAACAAAAACTGTGCTTACGTTAAACTGAATTGTTTGAAATAGAACTGTTTTCGAAATTTAACTGTGTGTAAACAAAACTGTACTTATACTAAACTGAATCCAACCAATCAACGAACCGAAAGTTGTTTCTGAAAAATAAATATATAAATAAATAGAAAATGAATAAAAAGTAAGGAATAGAAAATTGTCAAATTTAACCAGAATATTCTATACGAGGGTTGACTGAATGGAATGTGACCAAATGACGTTTATTTTTCAACATAGTTACCTTTGCGATCCACACTCTTCTTCCATTGGTGGTTGGATCCCATTAGTCTGAAAAAAGTCATAAATTGCAGATATGACGTCTTTATATGAACCTTTCAGTCTATGAATGTTTCAACCCATCCTCGTACGTTTCAGGGATCAATGCCTTTCCACTATTGGCCGGACCAAGAACTTTTCTGTAGTCTTTCCATAGGCAATATCGAGAAATAATCACTGCTCAGCCATGGAAAATAACAGTTTATTTATACACTGAAAAGACGTCAATGTATTTCTTAACCGGACAAAAATAATGATTTTTGTATAAAAGCTTCAAATAAACGAACTTATTGATTCTTTAATTATTTGTTGACACGGCCATATCTTCGATTCAGAGAAATCGATTTTAAGACATAAATGAACAAAAATACATCATTTCTTTATTTTCATCAGAGGCAAAATATTTCAAAATCCTTCCATTAATGGAACCAAAAATTGGATCTATATTTAGAAAAAAATCAAATATAAAAGCAAACATGAAAACAAAAAAAAACCCCAAACAAGCAAGAAAAGAAAAACAAAACAAAGAACAAATTAAAAAAGAACAACAAAAACTTATAATACCATTCACTTTTACGTCATTAGTTGTGTTAAAGAGTACACAGCCAATCAAACACGATTTAAACAAGTTTTGAGGAATTTTATATTGTTATTACTACTTGTAATCTGTAAAAAAAAAAAAAATTCGAATTGCAATGAGAAATTCATTTTAGAAAACAAACCAACTAATATATATATAAATAAATCTTTTAATTTGCATTGCAGTAAGCTTAGAGATTAGTGTTCAGTGGACTTCAAACGGAATTTTACTATTTTTTATTCTTGCTTTTATGACATGTTATATTTTTCAGTATTGCTGTATAGTTGCACCACTTGAACAAATCCTGGAAGCAGTACCCGACAAAATAGCAACTTATTTCACAAACCATCCAAGTAAGATGAGCAAATTATGCTGGGTACTGTTAGAGAAGTAAAGTAAAAGTGAAATTGGCCAACTGTAGTCGAAGGTGACCCAAAGGCTCCCTTTTCAATAGCTACTACACTGAGGTGTACAGGTGGGCGCTACTCCCTTCCCTGGATTGCTCCACTTTACCTTTGATCCCTACCGTATAATGCTGAGTGTTAAGCAAGGAGGCATCAAGTACCATTTTTTGAGTCTTTGGTATGACTCGACCTGGGATTGAACCCCGGTCTCCCAGGCCATTGGCAAACACCGAACTCATAAGCAACGTTCCCCTATGGACCCCGATACATGGATACACCAGTACTGACTGGCCAGCCAAAACTTACATTCATCAGCTCAGTCCAGCCACTAGATGCCGTCTAGATGATTTCCCACGGGCTATAGTCCATAGGTACGGAGAGAGAGAGAGAGAGAGAGAGAGAGAGAGAGAGAGAGAGAGAGAGAGAGAGAGGCAGGCTTGGAAATTCGTACTCTCAGTATGCCATGATGATGATGATGTTGATGATGATTATGTCGATGACAATACAACAGATTTTTCTTCTTTCACTGTGATTGGTCAAAATCTTTTCGTAACTTCTGCTTCTCGATCAATGAGGTCCTGAATGATAAACAAAGTGTACTGCACAAACCCAAGCTTGACAAGAGGAATAATTATTGTGTGATTTTTTAAAATGTAATTTGCTAAATATCTTTTTGATAATGGATTTTTGCCAGAATTCATCAAACGGAAAGTTTTTTTTCTTCTTTTCATTAAAACAACTTTCAATTAGCTGAGTTCGGTGGGCGTTGCCACAGTTGAAACTGATTGTTTTTCAAGTTCATAACTTGAGGCTTCTCACCTCCAGTCCTGGGGAAAGAGCACTGGTTTCTCAAGCAATTTCATAGAGAGTACAACAATATCTATCTATCTATCTATCTAAGTCTTTTCATACATATCTATGATAATTGGTTAACTATGTATGTATGTATGTATCTATCTATCTCTGCCTGTATGTATCCGTCTTGTCTGTCTGTCTGTCTGGCTGGTGGCTTAATGGCTACCAAGCTTGACTGTGACATTGTTGTAAGCGAGTTCGAAATCCAGTCACGCTATTATGTTCACTTTCGTACAAATACACCTGGGAAAGATATGAACCCCCTGATGCCCCAAAGCTATGGCTTAAATAGTATCAGTACCATTTTTCTCCAAAGATGGCTTTGACATTAAATAACCCGCGAAGGTTGATATGCCAATCAATTATGTAAACAAATCAAACCTATCTATACATACGTCTATGTACGGTAGTAATTAAAACCTGAATTTTGAGTTAAAAATACGATAACACAGTGTAATAAACAGTATATATATATATATATTACCCAAGTCAGCTGAGGTTGTAGAATATGCCGACTGTATCCCTGCAAAAGGTTATGAACCGGACTGCCAATGAGAGTCCCGGATATGATACTACACCATCGGATCCCCAGGAGATTTGGGGAATGTGGAGTACCCCGTCATTGACATTATTCCCAGGTCCACTCTGACCCAGAGTGGTAGTACCTCTTATGGTCCTATCTATAGGTCAAGTAGAACTGTTTAATCATTTACTGTACTTGAAAATATTCAACTGTGTGCAAACAAAAGATTAATGTTAAATTGAATTTATATAGCTATACTTGAAACCATTTAATTTACTTAGCAATACTTGAAACCATTTAACTGTGTGCAAACGAATGAATAATATTTAATAGAATTATTAGTTCTAGAAAGTAATACTTAAAATTATTTAATGTCGAGGCTTCAGTCTCCGAGTTTAGGGAATGTGGAGTAACTTTTAATTACCATTTTTCACTGACCAGAAGTTGTAGTATCTGTTAGGGTCCCATTTATAGGTCAAATAGAATTGTTCAATCTTTTACTAGGGATTATTATCATTAGAAACTATACAGCTATGTCCAAGTTATTCGTATAAGAGAGAAATACTAGATAAACAGACTTGCTAATGTTGAAAAGTGTTATGAAGAAGAATGTACAGCGTCGGGTAGTAATAATAATGAATGAAAAGACAATATTAACAATAGTGCCACAAAAAATAAAGAAATTCATTTCTTTGTTGGGACCTGAAATGTAGAAGTGTATACAGCGATTCGTGTATCAAGTCACTATCGTAAAGGCTAGTTCTGGCAGCAGCGTGGATAGATTTTTATCCAACTTGAAATTGTAATATGACACCGTTGCTTGAAGATCAAATGAACAAGGCGCCGCTGAGAAAACAGTTAATACGTATCACTCCGGGTTGGTGTGGGTAACTGATCAGTGTTGTCTGGGAAAGTGTGTGTTTTTATAGCATCAAGGTGGACCCCGCGCGCACCCGTTGACTTTCGAAAATTCTTTGGCCGCGTATTTTAGAGACCTCCTATTGGTCTTAACAACCATTTTCAATTGTTTATTTCTTTAACATCAGCGTGGGCGTTTGTTGGAGAGCTTTGCGGCAACTTTGATCAGTTTTTTCCGGAAAATTGTTTTGACAAGGAAATTGCATCATTTCCTATATACTGATAAAGAAGTGGTGGATATAAAAATGGGTCAATCAGAGGTCTGACAGAAGAGTAGACAGACGAGTAGAGACACGTGAGTATGCAAAATAGATATAAAGTGTAGTAAAATTGTGAATTGGTATTAATATTTGTCGCTGCCTCCCACCAGACACGACTTGACACAAGGTCAAAAGCCCGAAGGCCGATTAAAGTGGGGATAAAAGGGGAGGGGAGGTCGGGAACGAGCCGAGACTCGAACCCTGCTTGTCAGTGCTACTCATCGGCTCACTTAGTGCAATGTGAGCCTGATGAGGCAAGCAGTTTCACGAACCCAAATGTGGGTCCGGGCACGTATGCCAGTTTGCGGCTTAAACTAGACGCATGGTCTAGTGCCGTACAAGGGGGACAAAGGAGACAAGAATGCAGCTCGCCCACCCGAAGGTAGCCTAGTCGAAACTAGGTGCCTAATTAAAGGCCCCAAGTCTGCCATTGTGAATTGTGAATTAGTATTGTTTAGCATTCCATACTCAGTATTCGGCATTGTACGAGAATGAAGAGATTTTTAACTATAGGCCCAAATTACCACCCCCAACCTCACGGAACATTACAAAAATGGCGACGAAGAATTTGTTTTGAACATTATAACAACCCCCCACCCAAGAACATGCTTGAAACTATTTTATTGTGCGCAAATAAATGATTAATCTTAAATAGAATTATCAGTTTGGTTTTGTTTTGTTTTATGACATATCAACCGTTGTAGATTATTTAATACCAAATCCTTTTTATACATATATGGCTCAGTCAGCAGGAGCTGCAGAATACACCGACTGCATCTCTGCTGAGGGGTAAGACTCCTCCAACGAATGTCCTCGATATGACACTAAACAATCTGATAGTGGGGCTTTAGTAATGCTTGAGCTTTAGGGAATGCCGAGTATCCCTTTATTGTCATTGCTCTCGGGTCCACTCAGAGTGGTAGCACCTGATAGAATCCTTTCTATGGGTTAAAAGAACTAAACGCTATACTTATGCTAAACTGAATTGTTTGCACTTGAACTGTTTATATGTATAAAATGGATTTGGTATAAAATAATCAACAATGGTTGATGTGCCATGAAACCAAACCAAACCAAACCATCTTTATACACATGATCTATAAAAGCATTGTTTGAAGATATAATTTTTGATCGAGCCAGAGCTCATTTATTTGCACACAGTTAAATGGTTCCAGTTATTGGTGTGTATCTCTAACAAATCAATTAAACATTAGTCATTTGTTTACAAACAGTTAAATGTTTAAACCGTTCTATTTCTAACAATTCAATTTAACATTAGTAATTTGTTTGCACACAGTTTACATTTCAAACCGTTCTATTCGACCCATAGATTGGACCTTATCAAGTGTTACCACTCTGGGTCAGAGTGGACCAAGGAGCAATGACCATGAAGTTGTATTCCATATTTCCCAAAGCTCCAGGCTTGGAGCACCGCCATCAGATAGTCATGTCTAGAATACTCGTTTGGCAGACTGGGTATTACCCTTCTGCAGAGATACAGTTGATGTATTCTATAGACAAGCCGGCTGGGCTAGGATTATTCGCGTTAGACACCAATACTCAAAACCATTTAATAAACAAGATTATTATTGTTAAATAGCAATACTCGAAATCATTTAAATATTTACAAACAAATGAGCCCGGGTTCGTTCAAAAATAATGATGCTAACAAACTATTCGCATATACTTTATATATATATATATATATATGTTGTATAGCCATAAAGATATCAATCACAACAGTAATACAATGCATATACATATACAGGAGGACACTTTCGTTTCAGAGACACGAACGGGTTTATTAATTTCCGGCTTCGGTCCATGGCGATACGAGGAGAGAGTCTCATTCTTAAAAGCCTATGCTAACCATACTATGCTGACCCCACCCAAACGCGCGGTGCATCTTGTGATGTTTAAGATTTCAATTCATCTCTGTCGGTCGAGATCCGAAAAACTCAACCACACGCCTCAACGGTAGAAAACCCATATCTTTTCCGCGCGGTCGTAAGACTGCGCCAAATGACTATACACCTGGACTAAGAGACCGTGTGGCTCAAAGCATTACCAAACTGAATGATAAAATATAACTAACGAAAAATGATTAATATAAAAAAAATCGTTCCTTAATTATATAACACACCTTTCCTCCCCACAAAATAAAATCATTTTGTTATAGAAGATAACCAAATATTTTTTAAACTAATGTATCGACGTAAAAGGATTTTCCCTTTGTTTTTCTCTATTTTCTTCCTTTCCGATTTCGTAATCTGTAACAATTATGCAATGTAACACTCTTCCTCGTTTTGACTTGACCAATAAAATTACAGTAACATTAAGAATAACAATTCAAAACAATATATAAAAAAACAACACTATAAATCATTCAACAGTCCAAAAACTAAAAGTCAGTAAAAAATGTTCTTATCGTCCTTCATTTTCTGTTTTTTTCAATTTTTTGAAATATTTTCTGGTTCATCTTTTCTTGTTTTCGTGTTTCCTTTGAAAGACAAAGCAGTTATTATTTCTCGTGTCTCACTCTCTTTCCCCGTCTTTTTTCTTTTTCTTTTACTAAGTCCTTCTGACTTTATGTCCAAATGTCTATTTTTCTTCTGAATCTCTTTCAAACTTTAGTAATTATATTATTTTTCTTATCAGTGAATATTTCCTTTACTTTTCATTTCTTCTCATCTTATGATTCAATGTCTATTTTACTTTACCAATTGGCATGTATTTTTTTCTCTTCAGTCTTTATTTTTTTTCTTTTTCGCAGATCAATTGCTCATTATCTGTCTTTTACTCTTTTTGCTTTCCTTCTACATCCGTAACTCATTACTTCTAACCTTTTTCTCTCGTAATCTCTGTTATTAATTTATATATATATATATATATATATATATATATATATATATATATATAAATATTAATAAAGCACACTATCATTGTCCGTGTCCCTGTACATTTTCCATCAAGCGTCCTTTACAACTAAGCATAGCTCGTAATCAAACCAATGTACGAGAATCATTGTATAAGTTTCCAGACTTTTTTCGTATAGGCACTTTTATTGATAGTACTCACATGAAACTCTAGTCCTCTCCGAAGTAATCTCCTCCGGCTGCAATGCACTTGTTGTACTCTTCCAACAATTTCTGGAAGGCCCTATGGAAGTCCTCTTGTGTGAGCGTATCAATGATCTTCGTCACAGCCTCTTTCATCTCCTTAATTGTCTCATAATGACAGCCTCTGAGCTTAGGTAATAACCGAAAGTCACAGGGAGCAAGGTCTAGACTATTGGGACGATGAGGAACTGTCTTGATGCCCATCTTGCTCAAATAGTCTGTGAGAAGGATGGAGTGGTGGACTGGTGCATTGTCCTGCTGGAAATGCCACTGAGCCGATTTGAAGAGTGCTGGCCTCTTCCGACAGAATCTCTTCCTGAACTCCCTTAAAATCTCAACATAGTAATCCTAACCCTAACCCTTTGGCCAATCAACTCTGGTGTATTGACTTCCTTACTCCTCCCACACCTCTCATCATCCCTCACAGACTCCGTGCCTTCCTTGAATCTCTTATACTACTCAAAAACTGATGCTCGATTCATGCAAGATGGTTGAAAAGCAGTCTGAAGCATTCCATATGTTTCTGTGGCATTTTTTCCAAGCTTAAAACAAAATTTTATTGCATATCGTTCTTCTAAAGTGACCTCACGTCCAGATTGCATTTTTGAAATTCACCAGCTGTGACAATCAGGCTTTAGTAGGGTGTATTCCAATTGCTGCTGTAGCTGTTCATTTGAACCTGAAATCATAAAAATTAATCAGTCATCTCTTAAGATGTATAGCAATAACATAGTGATTTTTTAAGAGTCTACGCCAATTTTAAATGCCTGTACAAAAAAGTCTGGAAACTTATTGAATTCACCACGTAAATGTGGTAAATTTTCCCAGGAACCAATTTTTCTTTCCAACTAACACAAACCTATTCCCGTTTTCGTCCCTTTTTTCTTCAACTTTTCGGTCTATCTCTCATATTTTCAATAGCTAACGAGTACCTTTTTTCCTTTTTCTTTCAACAAGTATATCTACAAAAGCATGGCTCGCATCCAGCCATCGTTTCTTCATTTGTACTTATTCCGACCATGACAACACAATACTAGTTTCTTGCTTACTTCCAAAGATGAGTTAAAATATCCAGGGGGTTCTTTTCCTAAACAACCCAAAACTTTTACTCTGTCTTTTACTCTTTTTCAATAGTTAACAAGGTTACTTTATTTATTTATCTATTTGGTCAACTATATTTCTCCCTCAAGAACAATTCAAAACCGTCTCCATAAATTCTTTTCCGGTGCATACAACGAGGTACGTCAAGATTTTGCACACATACTCCCTAATTTTCCATCTCCTGTTTCAAAATATCCTCTTTAACAAAATGGTCTGGCCTCTTAACAAATCTCCAAATTCTCGATCCCATTCTAGGGGGACCTTCACAACCCGGTCTGACCTCTAACTAGTACCTCAAATAAAATCTCAAACCCATTCTAATAGGAATTCACAAAACACTGGCCTGGCCAGTACCTCAAATTTCTCGAACCCTCTCTTGATGGAAACCTTCAAAAACCTGGTACGGCTTCTACCAGTACCCAAAATATCGATCTCATTCTAGGGAGACTTCACAGAACGCTTCCAATTTCCACAAATTTTCCAAACATCCAACACTTCCTACAGACTTAACTACGGATCCAAAGGTATATGAGCATTCTCCCGACAAAACAGAGTCGGGGTAACACAGTTGTTTTTCTTTTTTTTTTTTTAATTTTTTGTTTTTGGAGTTGAAGTTCTTATTGTTCATCTTACATTCTCTCTCTCCCACCTGAAACAACTAAAATTGATTTCTATGATTCTTAGCCACTTCTAATCAACTAAAACACCGTGAATAATCCAAGTTCAAGATCAATCGATATCTTCCTTTTTTTTTCTTCTTACAAAAGACATAGCAAGTCACTGCGCACCAAATCGTGTATTATGTTGTACCAATTTGGTGATGTCAATAATAATAATACAAATACAAGCGGACTCTTTCGTTTCGGATATGAATGGGTTTATTAATTTCTGGCTTCGGTCCATGGTGATACGAGGAGAGAGACACAATTCTTAAAAACCAATGCTAACCATACTATGCTGACCCCACCCAAACGCGCGGCGCATCATGTGATGTGTAAGATCTCAATTCATCTCTGTCGGTCGAGATCCAAAAAACTCAACCACACGCCTCAACGGTAGAAAACCCGACTGCACCTTCAACGGTCGAATACCCAACTACTGTCTTTTCAAAATCCTCAAATTCTCAGGACCATCTCTTCTGGGCATGACATCATCCTCACTCCAGCCCCATTTCCTGTATGGGGGCTTATTATGACAAATGGTGATTGTCATATCCTTTCTGCACGGGGCGTAAGACTGCATCAAATGACTATACACCTGGACTAAGAGACCCGAGTGGTTCAAAGCCTTACCAAACTGAATGATAAGTATAATTAACGAAAAATGATTAATATAAAAAATCATCCCTTAATTATATAACATTTATACATATATTGTCTTCACAACTATTCAGTGTGGCTAGACACGTAGGATGCTTGAAGCTAGGATCGAAACCCGCATAACTTTACGTTATGCTTAGTATCATACCGTTCAGCCAGCAAGCGAACCGTTATGCTAAGCAAAACTCCACTACGATCACTTATACAATTGTAGTGTAACAAATTCAAGATCGAAAATGAATCCGCTAAAGATAGGATTCGAAACTGTTTACAAACACACACACACACACACACACACACACACACACACATATATATATATATATATATATATATATATATATATATATATATATATATATATATATATAAACAGAACTTGCGTTAAATAACTCACAATGTTGATATGCCATAAATTACAACCAAAGCAAAGCAAACCATCTCTCTCTCTCTCTCTCTCTATATACATATATATATATATATATATATATATATATATATATGTTTGGAGTAGATGCAGACATAGAAAACAGGCCATGTGATATATCTGAAATTTTCTCTTGATAGCTGAACAAATGAAAGTGATTGAGATTTGTATTTACCACCAATCTGATTGATTGTGACAATCTTAAAATAGCTCGGCACACCGGCTTTTAATTCTAAAGAACTTGAGACAACTCTGCTTACAAATCCGCCGCAAATACTTTGTATTGATTTATTTTCCCTGCAACACATTTTACTCGTGATCAGAGGACAATCTTCTTTTTTTTCAGGCTAGATAAGTCAGGCACAAGGTCTAAAATGTTGGAAATCGTTGCGTATTGAACTTACAATGCTCGTAATCACCTCTATGACTTTACAGTAAGGGTCGGTTATACAGAAATACGTATTTATCCATCCTTTCGCCAAGGATAGAACCTGACACAAGGTCAGTTATAGAGCGGAAGACAGTTGGTTTGAATTCAACGTTTTCCATTTCGTAGACTATTAGCTTCACTCAGGCTAAAGAACCAACTCTGTCCCACTATTTACTTATAGATTGGGGAGGACAAGTGCAATTACAAATAAAATTTATATCTCTATATATCAGACTGATATACACACATAAAAATTTTGTACACAGAAAAGCATTACTGAGTAAGATTTTTGCATTTTGCATAATCTGAACGTTAAAAGCGGCTTTCCTAACGGCATAAGAGTGAAGCGAAGCACAATCAGCCTTGTCGTGGATTTGAACTTGGGTCGCTGATTTAATTTCCTACAATGATAAACGTAATGCTAAGCACAACTCTACTACGATCAGTTATACAATAGTATTGGCAAAAATTCAAGATCGAAAATGAATCCGCCATTGAAGATAGGATTCGAAACTTCCAGTGATTACCATTAGATTTCAGTTACCAATGTCTTGACCAATCAGCCACTACAGCTAAGTTAATTCGTTCAGCCTTAATGTTCGATTTCTGGTATCATGTCATAAAAGTAAATCCTTTATAATCTTAGACTATTGCGTTATTATTTACTTTTACGTTCCAAGACATTTTGGTACATTGGTTTCTTTGCTAAATGATATATCAACTTTCGTGGGTTATTTAATATCAAAGCCATCCTTCTGGAAGAACAGCCCTGATACCGTTTAACACTGAGGGAATGAGATGGTTCATACTTTTCCTAAGAGATCGTAATAGAGTGACTGGAGCTCGAACACATTTATTTCAAAGTCCCAATTCAACACTTTTGTCATTATGCCATGGAGACTAATCCAGGGACTGTTTCATTAATTTTTCTAAAACAGATTATGCCCAGATGTGTTTGTCAATGTTTTGATACAAATGAACCTTCACGGATTTTACCTTGATGGTTTAACACTGAAAAAAAAGGACAAAAATGCAGACGATATCCCGCGGGAACTATTTGGGACACACAGTACGCAGATGATCTAGCGCTTCTTTTCAATACACCTGTTCGAGCCGAATCTCTGCTGCATAGGCTGGAGCAAGATGTATAGCTCTGTACATGATAAAATAGAATTCATGTGTTTTAATAAAGATGTTGTCATATAATTAAATTGCAGGACTATGAAATGTTCATGTACCGTCGTTGCAATATTGTATCTACTGAAAGCGATGTCAACATACGCATTGGTAAAGCATGTACTGCTATAGACAGGATATCGATACTATGAACATCTGCTGAAATAAAACGAGAATTCTTCCAAACAGTAGTCGTGTCATTACTATTGAATGGTTGCCTCACTTTGATTTTGAAGAAAAGCTTGGAAAAATGCGAGCTAAGAACCACACAAGAATGATGCGTGATGTTTTGGACAAATCCGGGAAGAAGGAGCCTACAAAACAGCAGTTGTACAGCTACTTTCCCCCTATCTCACAAACCATTCAAGTAAGACGAGCAAGACATGCTGGGTGCTGCTCGGAAGTAAAAACGAACTTATAAGCGGCGTTCTCCAATGGGCGCAGACACATGGACCATACCAGTATTTGTTGACCAGCAAAAACTTACATTCATCAGCCGAGGATGGATACTAGGTGCCTGTCTAGAGGCCTTATCAAGAACGATGGCTGATTAGGACGGATGGTGAGAGAGTCAAGTTAATCCATGCTGTCTGCTCGCATTAATGATTATGATGATATTCACCGTATAAGACGCAGGAAAAATGTAAAATTTTCATCTCATCAAAAAAGGATGGAAAACCGGAATATTTCTTTTTTACATAAAAAGAAAATGGTTGTTTTCCCGCCAGCAGTTTCGAAGTTGTAAGATTCAGATATCTGAAGTATAGATTTTTTTTGTTTTCGCATCATCTGAACATTAAAAGAAATGGCTTCTTTTTATAATAGAATTTCACTCTGTGGTCTCTACGCGAAAGGCCTAGAATTTACACCTCGCATGAAAGATTTCTACAAAGAAGGCATTTCTTCTATCCGGGATAATTGATGCATTTCTAAGATCTAAGTTAAGTTAAACTAGCTAACGGCAACCATTCCATATATATATATATATAAGATATGTCCACACACACACACACACACACACACACACACACACACACACACACACACACACACACACACAGTATATATATATATATATATATATTATGCGCAGATAAATATATATATATATATATATATATATATATATCTTATCCCTCGGCTATGGGTTAAATGGTTAAATAGTACTACAAGGATGGATTTGGAATTAAATAACCCACCAATATTTAAATTCCATTAAAACAAAGAAATTACAACAAAATCTCCATACATCCTTCACACGTACACAAGCAGATATGTATATATATTGTTTTTAAATTAATTGGTATGACTATCATAGCAGCACGAATTTTGAAAATCCTCAATAATCAGAGCTTATACAATGAAAACAATATCAAAAAATCAGTATATATGTATAAAATAATTCTGATTTTAATATATATATATTTATATTTATATATACCAAGTAGAGTCAAAATTTTTTGAATTTTCACTGATGACCTTTTGCAACTTGTATATTATTAATTTTATACAAATTGTTGTTCAGTCGTTGCTGAATTATTTGTTCTTTATTTCAATACATAAAATATAAACATTGCTTAATTCTTTAATTTACACCTTTGATAATGAGTGTTTAAAAAGTTAGAGCCATTTTACGCTATGTGAGGGAAAAAGGACGGAATGCAAGGTCAGTGGCAAAAGATATTAATGATATCGAAGGCACGGGAATTGTCAACGAACGTGTGGCGTAAAACTGGTTCAGTCATTCCAGGAAAAGTAACACCAGACTTGAAGACAAATCAAGATTATTTTGTGGAAGATGCGGCCTTGCTTGAAATGGTTGAACAACAGTGGCGAACGAGTTTTTCGAAGGATTCACGTCGAAAATACTTGCAACAAGTGACTACGACGAATTCCGAAAAAGAACTTACGCAAAAGTGTTTCGACAACACTGTTTAAACCATAAAAATAACGAACTTGGTATTCCTAAGGACCTTTCTTAAAACGCTGAAAAGTACTTTCTCGAAAAGGAATAACGTTGGGAACACGGAGGATTCAACTCACTTAAAAGTAAGATTTTTTTTTTATCTCTGTGGCTAAAGGGAAAAAGTAAAAAAAGTGTGAACACAATATTTGAATCCGGGTCTCTACATTTCAAAGAACTGAGTTTTTCCGGTAAATTTTTTTTTCTATCGTTCTATTTGAAGAAAATCGTATTGGGCTTTATTAGAAAAAAAGTTTAAAATTTTGAGTCGTTCTATCGTTTTTGTAAACGATATTGACTTTGCACAGTTAAATAGTGGAGTATGCTTTATTTCGTATTTGAATTTTCATCTGGATAAAACATTTTGTTATTTCTTTCTTTTTTTTTTTCTTTTTTGATAAAATGGAATAATACACGGAATTGACAAAGGTTTTATATGCTAGCATGCAGCAACATCAGCAGCAACTACAAAAGCAACAAGGAAAATTTGAAGTCACAAAAGTTTTTTCAGGATGAATTGATGCAATTACGCAAACAACAAACTAAAGACACGAAATTGTTAAGTGAAGCCGTGTTATATAAAAGTACTATTTCGGAACGAGATTCAAGATTTTTTTCAGCCGAAGGTATATCTAATTCTTAATCAGAATTTAAATATGACCCAGGAAATGGCGTCACTTTTCCAGCTTACTTTCGTAGATACGAAACGATTTTTTTTCGAAAAGATACGCCCAATGGTCTGATGAAGAGAAAACCATTTTATTGTTACAAAAACTTGGTAAAGAAGAAAATACGAAGTATTCGAATCTTATACTACACCACCCACCCACCTCAAACAAACAAAAAATAAAAACAAAAAAAAAAAACCCGGAAGGAACCTCTTTTGATGAGATGATAAACATTTTATCGGGAATCTTTGATGAACGAGACAGTTTGTTTCACACAAGATATAAATGCTTGAACATCGTGAAACAAGAAAATGAAGATTTCGTCATATACGCTGTAAATGTAAATTCAGTGTGAATTATTTAAATTAGGTAACTTGTCGGTTGACATGTTTAAGTGCCTGATTTTCGCGCAAAGACAACAGCGGCTAAGGATAAAGATATCCGATTCAGAATATTGACCATAATGGAACAAAATCCAGGAATAACACTGTAGAAAGTAACTTAGGACTGCCAAAGATTGACAAACGTGAAACGAGACAACATGAGGAAAGAGGAAAAGAATATTTCTCGTTTTCAGGCTACTAAGCCACAGAAAATTGAAAAAAAAAAAAGGCAAATAAGGGGTCATATTTTAAAAAGACTGTTTATTTTCAAAGACAAGGCTTTTTGTGTGTGTGGCTATATCGGACACAAAAGCACTCACTGCAGAAATAAACAAAAAAACAAAGACGAAATTTAAAAATAAAGTAAATGTTGTCTTGTCGGAAAATGTAATCAAAGATGGCAAGAAACGAAAGAATGTGAATACGAAGATAAACGGTCAATCCGTAAAACTACTTTTAGACACTGATAGTGATATTTGTCTCATAAACGAACAAACGTGTAAAAAAAAAATAGATAACCCTCCATTGAAAAATACTGAAAAAGTAGCATGAGGTGTTTTGGAAAAAAGGCTAAACTTCAAAGGCGAATTTAGCTGCAAAGTATCGTTTATTGAAAAGAAATTCCCATCGAAAATTATGTGCTACACAGTACGTCAAATCTGTTCGGTACAGACTGGATTGTGCTATTTGATTTGTAGGAACTACCAGTGAATTTGTTTTGTGATTAAGTAGATGTGTCGGGAAATGGAAAAAATAAAGAAAAAGAAAAATTATTTCTGGTTTAAAAAAAAAAAATTCCACGCGTATTCTCTGAAGGACTCGGAGAATGAACGACAACGGAAATAAGATTTGAATTAAAAGACGACATAAAACCGGTATTTAAGTCAAAAAGAAATATATCGTTTTCGGTTTCGGAACCAGTGAATCAAGAACTAGAACGTCTAGAAGAAATGGATGTGATTTCTTAAGTGGAATACTCGGATTGGGCGTCACTGACTAAGTATGTGAAAAAAAAAAAAATAAATAAAACCAACAAAATAAGAGTATGTGCTGATTTTTCGACTGGATTGAACAATTGCCTGAAATACCACACATACCCTTTATCTTCAACGGAGGACATTTTTTCAAGACTAAATTGTGGCAACATTTTGTCAAAATTGTATTTATCAGACGCATACCCCCAGGTAAAAGGGAATGAAGACTGCTCAAAATTACAGAATAGTTACCTATAAAGGCTTTTTTAAACTAATAGACTTCCATTTGGGTTGAAATTCGCTCCAAGTTTATTCCAACAAATAATGGATACCATGTCGGCAGTATTAGAGTTTGCAGTGGCATACCTCGACGATATCCTAATAAAGAGAGAGAATGACGAGTCACGTAAAGAACATATAAAGGCAGTTTTCCAGAAAATAGATGTGTATGGTTTCAACCTCGGCTCGGAGAAATGTAAATTTTCTATGAAACAAATCAAGTATTTGGGTAAAATAATAGACAAAAATGGCAGAAGACCTGATCCTGAAAGAGCTGAAACCATTAAGAACGTGCCAGTACCTAACAACGTCACTAATATTCAGGCATTTTTAGACTTGGCCAACTACTACAGCATCTATATTCCCAAAATATATGGCCTTAGAGCTCATTTGAACAACCTACTAAAAAAGGGAGCGAAATGAAATTGGCTAGAAGAGTACGAAGAAGCTTTTCAGAAGATAAAAAGTTGTTTGCAATCAGATTTATCGCCTGCTCATTTTGACGCTCGCTTAGCGTGAAATAGTCGTGATATCCGATGTTAGTAAATACGGGATTGAAGCAGTGATTCTCCACAAAGCCTATAGCCCATGCTTCCAGAACTTTTTTGTCAGAAGAAAGAAACTATAGTCAGATTGAAAAAGAGTCTGGCCATAATTTACGGTCGTGAAAGCGTATAGAGGTGGCCAACTTGCGACAAAGGCTCCACTGGTAAAATTTTCGGACGGTATATTCTCGGACGGAAATTTACTCTACAAACGGATCATCGATCCTTACTAACAATTTTCGGATCCAAGAAGGGTATTCCTACCCACACAGCCAACTGGCTACAGCGTTAGGGAATAATTTTATTAGATTATAATTTAAAAATGGAATTTCTACCCTTAAAGAAATTTGGCTACGCTAATGGTCAGTCTAGACTAATCACGAAATGTGCTGAGTCTTTAGAGGACACGGTAATGGCTACCCTAGGGGAAGAAAAATAACCATAAGTGTTACTATGTAATACTATCCATGCATTGCCAGTGAGTTTGTAAGATGTCAAGAGAGAAGCAGAAAAGGACGAATTTATAAGGAAAATGAAAAAGCAGGTATGGACGAATGAAAGATATAAAAAGGAATCTAAAATATCATCTTTTTATGCGATCAAGTACTCTTATATGAAAATAGAACTGTAATGTCTCCTCGACCACAAAAGAAAAATCTGAATGAATTTCTCATCGGTCATCCAGGCATTTCAAGGGTGAAAATGTTAATGCGTAGCTATACGTATTGGCCTAGAATGAACCAGGATATAGAAAAAATCGTGAAAGCATATAGAGGTTGCCAAATTGCGACAAAGGCTCCACTGGTAAAATTTCAGCCATGGTCCAAAACAGACGTGTCGTGGTCAAGACTGCACATTGATTATGCTGAACCCCTTAACGGTCACTACTACCTAATTGTTGTGGACAGTTACACCGAGTGGCCGGAAGTCTTCAAATGTAAACACCCGACATCCACAACTACTATAAATGAGCTTTTTAGTCGTTTTGGTGTGCCTAAAAAACAGTAACCGACAATAGGACACAGTGAAGAGAATTAAAAGATTTCTGCACATCTCTGTCCATTGGCCACACTGCGACCGATCTTTACCTTCCCAGATCCAACGGACAAGCGGAAAGATTTGTAGACATTTTCAAAGGAGCATTAAGGAAGAATCCCGACTTGGACACAGATGAGAGGAGCATTCAGAAATTTTTATCAGTCTACAGAATCACTCCTAACCCAAATATAGTTTCAGGCATGTCATCACCCGAACTAATGTTTGCAAGGAGAATTCGCTTGGTATTTGATAGGTCGTTGCCAAGTCCAACAAAGAAACACGCGAAAAAAGAAAATTTTGGGAACAAATTTTTCAAACCCGGAAAGAAGTTCTTTTTCAAAAACTATAGAGGTCGAAAGAATTTCTGGGAAGATGGAACAATCACTAGTAGACTGGTAGTGTAACCAATATGTTAAAAGTTTAAAAATTTTAACACAAGAGACACTTAAACCAATTAAGGTCCAGACATACTAAAGATGTGACACAAGAAATTGATGAAGAAATTCCGATGGAAGTGATGTACGATTTTTCGATATAACAGTTACTTTAACCCTACAAATGCCAGAAGTATCAGTTTCTCTAACCCCACCAATGCCAGAAGTATCAGTTTCTCTCACTCCACCAATCCCGGAAGTATCAGTTCCTCTAACCCCACCAATGCCGGGAGTATCAGTTCCTCTAATCCCGCCAATGCCGGAAGAGTCAGTTTCCCTAACCTCGCCAATAAAGGAAATACCATCTCCTCGAAACCCACTAATACCACAACTACTACCAGCACAAAAACTGGTGAGACGTGAAAGTATTAGAGAAGAGAATAAAAAAGTAAAATGGTTGTGTTTCGATCCAAAAAAAGAAAGATATTGAGCTGAATTTCATGGGAAATGAACTCAGGGAGAGATATTGCAATATCCTATACCCCTATTTGAACGAGAACGATACATAGAGGGGGATGAGATCCCCACCAGGACCAATTCGACGCTGATTACCGGCAATGTTATGCGGGTTATGAATAAGTGTTCATGCGGTAAAATATGTAATAATCCCCGAGACCTCCAAGTACACTAAGGCCTGATGAAGTGCAAACGCAACGTGCTGGTGATAAACCTGGTAAAACAGAGGAGGATCGAGGGCAGGAGGAAAACCACAGAGCCCTGAATATCCAAGCAAATGTTGTTCAGTCTTCCGGTATAGCATCCTCAATGAGCATTAAATGGCTCTCAGCTAACAATAGAGGGGAATTGCAGAAGTTTGATAGTGACCTTGTCGAAATACTGCAAGTGGCTGCAAAAGGAGAATTGGACACCAGATTAAAATTTATGACAAAGATAATTGTTAGTATGATAACAGAAAGATTTGGCCTTATGAAATCTCAACACCATAAAAAGACTCAAAATTTGAATCAGAGAGAAAACAAGATTAGACAACTCAGGAGAGAAATCAAATCGCTCAGAAAACGGTTTAAAAAGGTCAGTACAGAAGAAAAATAACCTCTATCGGAGTTGCGGGACATCCTGAGAAGAAAATTAGAGAATATCCGCTGAGCAGAATGGCATAGGAGGAGGAAGAAAGAAAGAGCGAGGAAGCAAGCTGCTTTCTTATCAAATCCTTTAGGTTTCGCAAGATCTCTCCTGGGTGATAAGAGAAGTGGTAATCTGGACACGCCAGAGGAAGAAATTGACATCCATCTGCGAAATACCTTTCGTGATCCTACAAAAGATCAAGAATTGGAGCTAAATGAAATGCTGATTGATTAAGATTCCCCGAACCAAGAGTTCAATACAGGGATGCCAACCTGGAAAGAACTATAGGAAGTAGTCAGATCGCCAAGAACTGCATCATCGCTAAGACCTAATGGAGTCCCTTATATTGTATGCAAGCATTGTTCGGGGATTCTCAAATTTCTGTGGAAATTGTTAAGAGCAATCTTGAGGAGAGGCAAAATCCCCGATCAATTGAGGCGAATCAACGGAATCTGGATTCCAAATGAAGGAGCGTCGAAAGAGATTCAGCAGTTCCGAATTATTTCGCTAGTTAACACCGAAAACAAGATATTCTTCGTAATATTGGCTTGGCGTTTTTCTCACTTCAGTGTTAGTATTGAATATGTAGACACATCAGTTCAGAAGGGATGCGTTGCAGGAATGCCAGGTTGCCTGGAAAATACCGTAGTACTGACACAACTATTGAGAGAAGCCAGAGAGAACAAAGGTGATTTGGTTGTATTATGGTTGAACCTTGCAAATGCCTATGGAGCTATTCTTCACAAGCTAGTGGAAGAAGCATTAAGAAGGCACCATATTTCAAACATCATTAGTAACCTAATCAGGGATTATGACAACGATTTCTAGATTAGAGTTACATCAAGAATGCCTACGTCCGCATGACACAGGCTAGAAAAAGGCATAATCCCTGGTTGTAAAATATCTTCAGTACTCTTCTCCTTAGCCATGAATATGCTTGTCAAAGCTGCCAGGAGTCCAGTATCCACCTATTTAGGCATACATGGATGACTTTATAGTTACAACAAATTCAGTAACAGGTGGCAAATGGCTTTCGAAAAGTCTTGAAAGGAACATGGAATGCAATTTAAGTCTTGATCAGAATATGGAATGCAATTTAAACCTACCAAATAAAGATCGCTTGTGATTAAAAGAAGCAAGGTAATCGACAGAGATTTTCGGTGGCTGGAACAAATATCCCTATTCTCACAGAAAAGTCGATCAGGGTTTCCTTATTCATAGTGCGGAGTGAACTGGAGTGGTTTTTCGGTTGAATTGGTTTGTTCTGACTGCTCAGGATTGTCAGTTCGATCGGGGAACTACTGCTGCTCATCTATAAGAGTGGCTTCTATAGATGAGAATAAAAACAGCCATCGAAAGATAACCATGACTCGTACTCAAACCAGATACATAAACCGCATCGCTCTTCGCACGGGTAAAAAAGGGGCGCGTCCTGCTGAGGTTGGAGCCCTGGCCTCAGTGTTCGAAAAATCAGCTACAGAGCTCAAACTCAAACAAAAACTACTAAGATGCAAACAAACAATACAGATAGCGACATTTAACGTGAGAACCCTAAATAGAATAGGTCAACTATCAGAGCTAACTGCATCAGCCGTAGAACATAAGATAGACATAATTTGCATACAAGAGCACCGATACACGCACACCGAAGATATCAAGTATCACGAAACTGGTAATGGATGGATGCTGGTGACTGTATCCGCATGGAAAAACTCTATCAATGCATCAGTAGGAGGGGTGGGAATACTTCTAGGACCAAGAGCGTTAAAAACACTGAACAGCATTGAGAGAATACAACCTAGGATGATGGCCGCAACGTTTAATGGCAACCCCAAAGCAACAATTATCTCCTGCTACAGCCCTACCAATGTTAGCAAAGAAAACGAAATAGTCACCTTCTACGAAGATCTATCCTCCCTAGTACGTAGCATTCCGAAACACAACCTGCTAGTCATTGGCGGAGATATGAATGCACAAATCGGGAAAAACAGACACAACAAATACAGCCTACACAACACATCAAACAGGAATGGACAACATCTAATAGATTTCATGATAGAAAATAGATTAACATGCCTCAATACAAACTTTCAAAAAAGGGAGGGGAAATTATGGACCTACACATACGCGAATAAGAGTAAAGCACAGATAGACTACGTCCTTATAAACGGGAAATGGAAAAACAGTGCGATGAATTGCGAGGCATACTCCTCTTTCGAGGGTGTGTCCTCCGATCATCGAATAGTTACGGCCAAAGTACGTCTAAGCCTACGAAAAAACGCCACACGTAAAGCGACAACCAAGCACTATGACTGGGCCCTACTCAACAACAGAGATATTAGAGATAAATATGCATTAGAATTAAGAAACAGATTCGAAGCACTACAAGAGAAGGCAGAAAAAGGTACCCCGAATATGAAAATTTTGTAGAAGCACACCTTGAGGCGGCAGCAAAGTGTATTCCAACAAAACCTAGAACTAAATATAGAGCCCCTTGGGAAACGCCAGCGGTTAGAGAAAAACGTGCACTTGTGAAAACTGCCTCCAAAAGCTATCAAAAGAACCCAACAAACACAAATGCACGAAAACTAGAAAAGGCTCAACATCAATTAACAGGAATATATCTAAAAGAACAGGCAGAATACATACAAAATCAGATAGATAAGATTAGAGACTCGGTGGAAGATAGACAATCCAGGATAGCCTGGCAAACAATAAACGAAGTAAGTAGAAGGAAGAGCACAGCCAAAGCAAAATTGAAAGCTGCAAGCCAACAAGAAAGAGTAAAACTGTGGGAACAGCATTTCAAAAATCTACTAGGAAACCCACCGGAAATAACGGATGAACCGATCACCAGAATTATTAGTAAGCAATTAGACGTTAAACTAGGTCCTTTCACCAAAGAAGAACTCGACTCAGTTCTCAGAAGAATTAAAAATAGGAAAGCAGCAGGGCTAGACGAGATCCCCCCAGAAGTGTGGAAAACTAGACAATTCGACGATATACTGCTCAGGCAATGCAACGCAGTCTATAGTCAAAATAGGATAGAAAGATGGACGAAGGGATGCATCCTTCCATTCCCTAAAAAAGGCGACCTCGGACTAGCCAAGAACTACTGAGGGATAACACTTACATCCATAGCAGCCAAAATCTACAATGCCCTACTACGAAACCGCATAGAACCCAAAATAGACAACATCCTTAGGAAAAACCAAAACGGCTTCCGGAGAAATAGATCCACAACCTCACAAATACTGACCATCCGTAGAATCCTTGAAGGCGTTCGGGCAAAAAACTTACAGGCGAACTTTACTATTTGTCGACTTTACCAAGGCCTTCGATTCCATACACAGAGGGAAGATGGAGCAAATCCTACTAGCATACGGCCTACCAAAAGAAACAGTAGCAGCGATAATGATTCTCTAGAGAAACATCAAAGTGAAAGTACGTTCACCAGATGGAGACACGGAATACTTCGACATTGTTGCAGGAGTACTACAAGGAGACACACTAGCCCCGTACCTCTTTATCATCTGTCTAGACTATGTGCTTAGGACTTCGATCGACAAAATCAGAGAAAATGGCTTCGAGCTGACTAAGAGAAAAAGCAAAAGGTACCCCGCAAAAACAATCACGGACGCCGACTACGCTGATGACTTGGCGTTACTAGCGAATGCGCCTAATCAAGCAGAGACACTACTGCATAGTCTGGAACGAGCCGCAGCTGGCATTGGCCTCCATGTCAATGCAAACAAAACTGAATACATGTGTTACAACCAAACGGGCAACATTGCCACACTAGACGGAGCCTCTCTGAAACTAGTAGACAAATTCACCTACCTAGGAAGTAGCGTCTCATCAACCGAAAAAGACATCGACACACGACTGACGAAGGCATGGACAGCTATCGATAGGCTCTCGATCATATGGAAGTCGGACCTAACTGATAAAATGAAACACAGTTTCTTCCAGGCAGCGGTTGTGTCGATACTGCTATATGGATGCACCACATGGACGCTAACGAAGCGGCTGGAGAGGAAACTAGACGGAAATTACACAAGAATGTTGAGGGCAGTATTAAACAAGTCCTGGCGACAACACCCCACGAGACTCCAACTATACGGACACTTGCCCCCCATCACGAAAACTATACAAGTCAGACGAACCAGACACGCGGGACACTGCTGGAGAAGCAAGGACGAGCTCATAAGCGATGTACTCCTGTGGACCCCCACATATGGATGTGCAAAAGTAGGACGACTAGCACGAACTTACATACAGCAACTATGTGAGGACACAGGATGTAACCCTGAAGACCTGCCGGAGGCGATGAATGATAGGGAGAAATGGCGAGAGAGGGTCAGGGATATCCGCGCTGGCGGCGCGACATGATGATGATGATGATGATGACATTCTTTATGAAAAGAAAGCAACAAACATTCGTACGGATGCATGTGCGGTAGCAGTAATATGAAAGCGCGCGCGAAGAGAAACACCTATTTATGCATGTAACAACGTCTCTGATTGGCTGTTGCAGGTCTCAGATCCATTATATAAGGAGTCCTGAACACTTAATATTACTCGGAGCGAATCCTCTACTGTGTAGGTTTTGTTTGTTATTTCTATTACTAAGTTCAATCCTTACCGATTTTTTTCTTATTTTTTCTCTCTCTCCCTCTTTCTACGATTCATTCACAGTTTATCTTTTCAGACTAACCAACAGAAACACCACCAACTACAATTGCAACAACAGTTCCTATTCATCCAGCTGGTTGTCTCAAACAACTATAGAGGGACCATCACTATTACCACCCTTAACATCTCAAGTAAAGGGTTTCCAAGACCTTTTAGGAGACCCTTTCTCTTCTAACGGTCTACCTAATGAAGCTGCGGTGGGTGTGGGGTGTCCTCGTGGTGTAATGGTTAAAGCGATGAGCTGCGGAATCGTAGTACGCGAGTTCGTACTCCAGTCGCGCTATTACGTTCACTTTCGGGCAAATACCCTTGGGAAAGGTATGAACCCCCTTATTCTCCCTCCAGCTATGGGTAAATAGTAGGACGGACTAGGTTCTTCAGCCTTGGAGAGGCAACTAGTCTAGGAGAAGGAAAACTCTGAATTCAAAACCTGTTAAACTCCGCTTAAAAATTGACCTTGTGTCATACCCTGCCCGAGCGGAGGGGTTGGTAAATAGTACCTAATGAAGCTGCGGAACAAACCTATTCTCAGCCGACTACAAAAGCCCCTTCAAGCAAGCGGGAAGAACAAGCGACCAAAAACCCCGATTGGACAGCTCTCTCAGCCTCTCCGTCACGAAAAGAAACGGATCCATCGACCAGCCAAATAACAGCAGGACAAAGGCTTCTGGAAACAAACCCAACAACCACGCCAGCCTCCAGGAAAGTCAAAAAGAAAAGCTCGTACGAATACGAAAGAGATATGGTGTGCAAGTATGGCCATACTTCCAGGGGAATATCATCTTTTCCATCCCAGAAGTCACTCAGGTTTTAGAGCTTCGTGTTGTCTCTCTGGTGGTGGTGGATACCAGAACAAGGAGGCTGGAGGGCTTAACAGTTTTTATTTGAAAAACTCCTAACAGCAGACATCCCGGGACAATATTTTTGCAGGCGCGGTTTTGCAACATGGGATATCCCAGTGCTAACAAAGGAACAGATAGCCAAACGGACAGTGTTGCATTACTTCTAAGTTCTTCCGACTCCGGACGGAGTACATGAGAACACGTAGGATCCGTGTGACCGTTTTTAAGATCCCCGTGGGCCTTCCAGCTGACATGATTGCATCTTATTTAAGTGCATATGATTTAGTGGAAGAGGTAGAACAGTTTCGAGCCTCCGCCGGAACTGCACACGAAGACCATGTATACCGGCTGTGTCTTAACAAAGAAGAGTTTCAAGCCATTCCAGACACGCTTTTCTTCAAGGAAAGGCAAATGATGGTGGTAGTGGAGGTCAGGCAGCCGCACTGTTGGAAGTGTAAACAAGTCGGCCACCTTGCGAAAGCCTGCCTCCAGAAAAAAACCCAAACCAATAGAGAAACCAGCAGAATCTACACAAACACCGGAAACCAACACTGCAGCTCCAAAATTAGACCAACAAACCACCACAAACGTATAGACACTTGTAACCCGCAAGAAGAAGGATACACCCCAGAAAACTGAAAATACAGCAACCACACCAGTACCTTCACAAGTAACTCTAGAAACTCCTTCATCATTAGCAATCTCAACAATCCAAAAGACTCCTGCAGTACCTTCACCAACACCCAAAGACCAAACGTCAACAAAGAAAATAACAAAAAAAGTTTAAAATAAAAATACCGCCAAAATTTAAAAAGATAGAACAGCGGTGAAGGCTCTATCCCAACACACCTCCCCATCAAACAGTTTGCTTGCGCCTTCTCTCTCTCCCACCCCCTTTTCTATAACACTCCCTTCTCTCTCTTCACTAGAACTGTTCCATAAATCACACTCAGCAGAAAGACCACTTCACAGTCCAATAACTAACAAAAAAGTTGGCGTCGAACCAAGTCGGTACCACCGGCGGAAAACGAAAATAAAAACTCCTTTCAAACAGCAGTGGCCTTCTGTTCTCCGGAGCTGAAAACGATTTCAGATTTCCAGCTCCGGAAAGCACAAAAACCACTACAAGAACTAAAAGAAATCTCAAAGAAAAAAGTTGAAAACCCATTTAACTTTAGGGGTGTACCCATGGTGACCTTATTCGTCCGCTCGACTCGCAGGCGAACCCAAAAATTGTGGAATTTTCTGGATAAAGTTAGTCAAATCAATGTGGGCGTGAGGTTGGTGGAGTTGGAGCATCCCTCACTAAAGAAAATTATGTCATTTTGTGTAGGTTGGGTCCCTGTTTATGTTCACCCCTCTTTTTACCAGGCACTAAAACTGAAGTTTCCTTTAGATGTCGGAGGTGTGTCCAGAGATGGTTGAGTAACCACTGAGGTCGAGACCGGCCCCTCTGAGACATGCCGCCAGCATCCTCATCCCCTGAGAATTTCCGAACCGTAGTCGACAGTGAGTAATGTAAGTGGGTTTGATGACTCTAAACCTTGCCACGTTGAATGCAAGGGGACTGAGGGATCCAAGTAAGTATGCACACTTGCTTGGGGAGCTCTCGAACATCAGAGTGGATGTTGCTGCAGTGCAAGCAACTCAATTCACTTGCGCCGCCGACTATCGGGTGCTGGAGGATGACTATGTCGTCCTTTCAGCACTCGGCAGCCGTAACAGTGTTGGGATCTCTTTGCTAATTTGACGCAGCCTAAATGCTGATGTAAATCTTGTTCTTGCAGATGACGGGGGTCGGCTGATTGTGGCCGATATTGCTGTTAAAAGTTTCGAGTTCCGGGCGGTCGCACTTTATGCGCCCAATATCGCTGCCAAGAGGGTTTCCTTTTATTGGTGGTGAGCACCGTTCCTCGACGATCGGAAGCGGTTAGTTTTAATGGGTGATTGGAATGTGATCCTCGACCAAAAGATAGACAGGGTCAGAAGGGGACCTAGATGGTCGGGAAGGTGTGAAAGCATCCTTATCGATTTTATGGCACTCCATAACTTGGTCGACAGGTTTCGTCTGGATCACCCAGTGAGGGAGATGTGGCCATGGCTAGATAGTTTGCCCACTGTTCGTGCCAGATACTATCTTGACAGAGCGTTAGAAGAGCTGACACTAATTTTGTTACTTGTTTCACATTCCGCTATGTTGCGTGGACTGATCATAGGCTTGTTAGAGTCAGTCTGCATTTAGCTAATAGGCCTAGTCTAACCGGCCACTCGAAGTTCAATACCACCTTACTGGAGATACGTGATCTCCAGGACCGGTTGAAAACCCTATTTCAGCGGGCATTAGTAGGGGCGGTTACCAGGAATAAGTGATGGGGATCTCTAAAGCATAGAATTAGATATGTCGTCACCAAATACGCTGCCTAGCTCAACTTAGATAGGACCAAGGTGGCAAAATCATTAGAATTCCTGGGCGGTGGAAGTGGAGATTCCCTAGCAGTAAATTTAGCCAGACGGGACACTGAGCGTGAGGCTAGCGAGTGCTTCAAGGCATATGTAGTTAGATCTAGGTTAAAAAGAGTTTCTAACAAAGCCGTGAAATGCAACGCGTTCGCGCGTGAGGAAGGAAGTGCGAAGTTTCCCATTTCGGTATATCGAATCGGTGAAGTCCCCAGACGGGCGCGTGTATGGTCGAATCGTTAAATGCGCGAGGCTTTTCGGGCGCACTTCCATGATCGTTTTGCTCGCTGTCCTGACTTCTTGGTTCAAGAGTTTCGTAGCTATTTAGCCGACTTCGCCCGCCTCTGGGAGGCTGAAGCGGCTAGCTGTGAGGGTGTGGTTACTGAATGCGAAGTCCGTGATGCATTGAAGCAGGTTGGCCTCAACAAATCGCCAGGACTAGATAGTTTTCCCTACGAAGTCTACTTAATGCTGCCGCACATGTTTGTGCCTGTTCTGACGGATATGTTCAACCACTGGTTCGCCCAGGGAGCCATCTCTGGTAGTGTTACCAAGGGCGTGGGTACCTGGCTTCGAAGGCGGTTGTCGTTATATACATTGATCCTTTACCGTGTGTCCATACTTCCTCTGTCTGAGAATCATCGGTTAGCGCTACAATGATCGCCCTCGGAAGTAATTTAGAGAGGCCGAAGGCCGATTGTCCGCATACAGGTCTTTTGTCAACCTCCCCTCAATGGGGGTCTAGGTTTGCCTGATCTGGAGAACCACTGGTTCGCTGAAATACTGGCTTACTTGGGCCAATCCTTGTCGAAAGACACAGTGTGGAAAGTGAAAGGTGAGCGATACCTTTCTTCGCCTTAAGTCAGACCCCAAAGCTGAAGGTCGACGTAACCTGAGAGACGAATCGCCGTTAGTCCGCGAATGCTGTAAGGCCCTCCGCAACCTTTCTGAGTTCAGTGACTTTTCTCGGTTTCAAAAAGAACTTTATCGGGATCTAGTATTGGGCTCTGCTTCGGATCCTTTCGTGGATCGGCTTGGCTGGTCGATGGAGGAGATTCGCTCGCATTGGAATTGGGCGCCAGGTTCGAGCTTCTTGAACAACTCCGAGTTCTTGCTCAGCTGGCGGCTTGCACGGAACACGTTGTCCCTTTTCGGCTTGAATCTAAAATCTGGCCTGGCTGACATGCCCGATTGTCCTAGGTGCAGCAGTGGCTTAAAAGAAACGGTTGAGCACGCCTTCTAACTACTTCGAGCGAGTTCGCCCGTTTTGGAATCATGTCAGGGAGTGGTCAGCCCGTATCGAACACAAGCTGTTCGTGATGCTCGATGTTGGTTGCGTCTTAGACAACGTTTTGCCTCAGTTTAAGTATGAGAATCGCGTGATATTTCTCGCGATCCCAGCTGTAACTAGATTGATGATTTGGTTGACGCGAAAGAAAGGATTGTATGACGGTGCAAATTTTCTCATCGTGATCTGATTTTGTTTTTTAGGCATCAGCTTAGAGTCAAAATTAGATGCGATAGAAAACGCTTGGAACGCATAACATTCAACAGAAGGTGGGTGCATGCTGCGAGCCTCCTCTTCCTGCACATGGTGACTACAGGCCGGGTCCTTCGGGACCGCACCCTCGGTAAGTAAACACATTTTGTCCCCCTATTTCCCAAGTTAGCTGTATGTTGCGAGTCATTGTACCCGTCATTTAGTGGCTAGGCACCAAGATCTTCCCCACCCCTATTCTTTTTCGTACCCAATCCCTCTATCTAGTCCCACTTTTCTGAAGATCTTGGATTTTCATTATCTCTTTTCATCCCTGTAACCCACATTAGCCTCCCGCACTGCGTCCTACCTTGCTCTTCTTCTGTCCCATTTGTTTAGTTCTTTCCTCCATAAGGGAAGGTACTACTTGGTTTCAGTCCTCTCGGATACCGGAAAACAGTCGGCATCCATATTATAGACCGAGGGATGGGAGAGTAATTAAACGGGTTTTTCTTTTGTTCTATTTTATTTTTATTTTCCTTTTCGGTTTTTTCCCCATCCCTATCATATATACCAATTGTGTATATATAATCTTTTGTTAAATAAAATCATGCATTTGCATCCGGGGTTTTTAAGTAGGGCTTTTCTCATAGAGCAAATGCAGTATTTTGCTGGTTGCAGCGTGCCTGGTGAAGGATAAATGCCTCATCATATGGTATGAATAGGTTGGTGAATGTGGCTAGCTAGATTCAAAGTCAGGCATGACTTTTTCCCTTCCCCCTCCCCCACAAAAAGCTTGGGCATTGTGCTCCCCAAAATTTTATTTTTCAATATTGTTTTGGAAATAAAACTCGGAGCGAATCATGAGAGGAGGCGGTCTGGAAACAGGTCGGGATTACTGGTGGAGCAGATATGATGTGAAACCCGAAATCTGCAATAAAGCTAGTGCAACATCACTGACGACCTCCTTCATTGTATTTCAGCAATGTTTACTAAGATAGAGTGAACACTGCATATACCGGGGATCAGTAATGACTATCTATCCATTTTTTGCACTTTTTATTGCAATAAACCTCTTTTTTCATCGATTATCGTGTTAGTTGTTCCACTCGAGTAACAACCTTGTCTATTGTAAACCTTTCCAAGGATACAACAAGTTATAAAAAGATTTAAAAGAATTGACAAGTCTCTGAATTGTTAAAAAGGAGATGAAAGAATCATAAGGTAATTGTAAATATTTGCTTTTTTAAAAATAGATTATCATAACTTAAAAAAAAGCGGGAGTTGCGCTCTTGGTACCAAAGAACGTGGAGAAAAGAAATTTGATTGAAGGCAGACGACCAGTTTAAGAAATGAAAAACGTTTTACAAAGGAACGGACGGAAAAATTTTTTGAAAGTTATTGGATCGGGAAAAATCATGATACAGTAAAATATCTTGAAGCGGGAATTATTTTGCCGAAGAAAAAAGAAATGGGTAATGACGTTTTTTTCTGCCCGGAAAGAAAAAGAAAACTTCATACACCACCTGCCTTTATTCGACATTGACCTCAGTTATGCTGGTTAAAGGAATCTACCTCCAGGAATCATCATTCATCTCCTCGCACCTTTCTTTTAGCCTCTTGAGCCACTAAAAAAGGCATGTGCGCAACATGGTCTTATCTTCATACACTTTCTGAAGCATTTCAAGTGATTGTAATCGGACAAAATATTTCAGGTTTATCATATTTACCAACCCCTCCGCTCGGGAAGGATATGACACAAGGTCAATATTTAAGCGGAGTTTAACAGGTTTCAATTCAGAGTTTTCCTTCACCAAGGCTGAAGAACCGAGTCTGCCCTACTATCTACCCATAGCTGGAGGGAGAATAATTGGATTCATAACTTTCCCAAGGGAATTAGTGCTATGTGAAATGCAATCAGTCAGGTCCAGGATTTGAACTCGTGTCGCCGTGTTCATATCTGAACGACCTGAAAAGATGTATTAACACTAGCCTGTGGTAAAAAAAAAGAAAGAAAAAGAAACGGCTGTAGAAGATAAGATTACAGTCATATAATAATGGTATCATATTAGATGCCAATATAATCTACTTATCCTTCTTTCGCCCATAGCTCACACCTCAGACCCAGTCCCTTAACTTTGATACACTTCGTACATTTACATGTTATTGATAAGTAGACAAGGCTATCATTATTAATAAATGAATCAAATTCTTAATAATTGAAATTTAAATAAATTGACTGAGAATATGACTAAGGGAATTGTAACTTTGGTGGTGATATAGTTTCGGTAACAAGCAGTTAAGCAGACATAATCTCCATTATAAGGTGCCCGTGGTGTAATTGTTATCGTCGCAGGAAATGGACACGGCGACACGAGTTCAAATCCTGGACGAGATTGGTTGCATTTCACATAGCACTAATACCCTTGGGAAAGGTATGAATCCAATTATTCTTCCTCCAGCTATGGGTAAATAGTAGGGCAGACTAGGTTCTTTAGTCTTGGTGAGGCAACTAGTCTAGGAGAAGGAAAACTCTGAATTCAAACCTCTTAAATTTCGCTTTAAAAAAAAATTGACCTTGTGTCATATCCTGCCTAAGCGGAGGGGTTGGGTAAATATGATAATCTCCATTATAAGATTTTACCTTAACAGAAAAGAATGTTTATAATTTGGGCTGTTTATTTTGTTTATAGAGGCATTTAGAAACTAAAGCTTTCTCACTAGTCTGGATCTTGAAAATAAATAGATAGATGAATGATTGAAAGCGTTCGATTAAAAACTGATTGACAAATCATAATAATATAATTAGAATTTCACTAATTGAATTTTTAAAGAATCTCAGGTTTCTCTCAATTTCTGACTGCCAGCAAGCGTGTGCCTCTGAATATCGTTCTTCTCGTAGACACACACACACACACACACACACACACACACACACACACACACACACACACACACACACAGATATATGCTACGATGAAGATCTAATTACGGAAAGAAGATAAGGAGAAAGAACACACAATTCCCAGGAAATAACATTCGACACAGCTATCCAACATATTCATTACACAAGAAACCTGTATGAGGAAATAGAGCTCTTAGCTATGAGACCCCACAGAAACTCTCTCAAAATAGCTCGATATGAGTCACACACTATTCACAAATTTAAATAAGGGAAAAACTTATCCCGATAAACTTCGTGTATTTAGGTTTGGTTTGGTTTCTTTTATTAAAGGCATGTCAATTTTCGTTGATTATTTAATGCCAAAACCATTTTTGAAAGAACATTAGTGGTACCACTGAGCTCATTGTTAAAAGGTTAAGGGAGTTAATAGCTTTCTCAAAAGTGTTAGTTTGAAAGTGAACGTAATAGCGTGACTGTAGTTCGAACTCGCTTACTAAGATCTCGCAGTCCAGCACTTAAACCAATAAACTACGGGTACTTCCCCTCAGGTGTCCAGGGTGAGATAATTCAAAGTGGGGATAGTTGTATGCAATAGTGGATTTTGTATGAAATGTGATTTGCGGTAGTCTGTTTTCAGCAATATATATGCATGTACAGTCCGCAAAAAACAAAAGTAAAAATCAAAAACCAAAAACAAATGTATATACACTTTGGCGGACTTTGTACACACACACACACACACACACACACACACACATATATATATATATATATATATGGATATTTGATAAAAGAAAACAAAGTATGTAATTCTTTCTTCTGTCCTGTTATTGGCATATCAAATATATATAAAGTTCAGGCCATGATTGAAAAAGAACAGCCGGGATGATATTTAACCTATAGCCGTGGATAAATGGATTGATTTTGTAGTACATCGACCATTGTTGGTTATTTAATGCCAAATCCTGTTTTTACATATATATTAAATATATATGATTCGTAAACTCATTTTGTAGATACATTTTTAAACGATTCTGTGCTTATTCTTTTGTCTGCACGCAGTTAAATGGTTTCAAGTAATTCTATCTTGCTGTTAATCATTTGTTTGATCACAGTTAAATGGTTTCAAGTAATTCTATCTTGCTGTTAATCATTTGTTTGATCACAGTTAAATGGTTTCAAGTAATTCTATCTTGCTGTTAATCATTTGTTTGATCACAGTTAAATGGTTTCAAGTAATTCTATCTTGCTGTTAATCATTTGTTTGATCACAGTTAAATAGTTTCAAGTAATTCTATCTTGCTGTTAATCATCTGTTTGATCACAGTTAAATGGTTTCAAGTATTTTTATATAACACTAACATCAGTCATTTGTTTATACACATTTAAATGGATATACATATATCTAATCTTGGACTTCCTCCATCAGACAAGAGGAAATACATGGAAAAGATTCAAGATAAGGCTTTAACTGTATCAGGGTGGATCTGGCAATCCCACAGAGCGACAACAATCTGATAAAGTCTGGTGGTGTCGTGAGATACTGCTGGAGCGTTCTGGGCAAGTGGTAATGATGCTTCGGCTCCGAAACCATGCCTGAACCCAGAGTCATCATCTGGTGAAAGCTCTGTTTGAAGCAATGCTGTTGTATAAATAACAGTTATTGTATGATACCTACTATGGTTTCTAAATGAATAGTTTCTAGGTAAATAAGTTTTCAAATGAGTTAGAAGTAATTTGTTTGCACTTTGCTATTGTTTGCACTATTGCTATTGTTTCTAAACAGTTAAGTGGTTTCAACACTTATAATTCTGGTCAATATAAATCATTTGTTTGTACACTGCGAAATATTGCTATTTAACTCTAACAATTCAATTAAACATCAATTATTTGTTTACACGCAGTACAATGAACAAACAGTTCTATTTCTAACAATTTAACTTAGCATTTGTTTTTAGTCAGTTTCAATGTCAAACAGTTCTACTTGACTCATTGATTGGGCCCTATCAGGTGCTATCACGCCGCGCCAGAGTGGACTTGGGAGCGATGGAAATGAAAGGAGAACTCCGCTTTCCCCAAAGCTCCAGCATTACCAGAAGTTCCCCACAAGATTATTTCCTGTCATATCCAGGACGCAGTCAGTATATTCTACAGTCCCCGTGGATTAAGGACATGTAGGATATTAAAAGCCAGACGGAGGCGAAACTTTACGACATATCAAAAGAGACGTTTCAGATGTGCCTCGACCAATAAGAAGCTCTCTGGAATAAGGGAGTTGAAGATTATTCGGAAGATAATGTCTCATTGTTAATTTCTAACTTGGTAAACACAGCTTTGGGGTAAATAGCACAACAAGGATGGCTTTGACATTAAATAACCCACAAAGGTTGATATGGTATTAAACAAAGAAGCCTAACAGCTTCAGTGTCGATACTTTTTTAAATAAATTTTCCATGATCTTTGATTATTTCGCACATCTGTCCACATTTACTTTAGCCTAAGTTATTTGGTTTAATGGCATAATCCTTAATATATATATATATATATATATATATATATATATATATATATATATGTGTGTGTGTGTGTGTGTGTGTGTGTGTAAGTGAATATTTTGTAAAGAAATTTATTTTTAAACTAGCCAAAGCCAGAGCTCATTTATTGGCACTTAGTTAAATGGTTTCAAGTATTGCTATTCAACTCTATTAAGTCTATTTGATATTAATCATTTGCATGGTTTTTGGGTAACATTTTAAAACCAGCCAGAGCTCATTTCTTTGCACAGTTCGATAGTTTCAAGTATTCTTATTCAGCACAATTATTTTACTTAATATTAATTTGGCCCAGCGGGTAGAGTGTTCGTCAATGGCCTGGGAGACCTGGGTTCAATCCCGGGTCGCGTCATCCCGAAGACTTTAAAAATGGTACTCGATACCGCCTAGCTTAACACGCAACATTATAAGGTACGAATCGAGGGTAAAGTGGAGCAATCCAGGAAAAGGAGTAGCGCCCTCCTCTACACCGTGTAGTAGCTATTGAAAAGGGAGCCTTCTGGTTACCCTCGACTACGGTCGCCAGAACAACAACACAGAATTAAATGGTTTCAAGTATTGGTTTGGTTGTGTTTTATAGCATATCAACCGCTGTGGATTATTTAATGCCAAATCCTGTTTATATATATATATATATATATATATATATATATATATATATATGTGTGTGTGTGTGTGTGCGTGTGTGTGTGTTTGTTTTGCTTATCAAGCCTCGTGGGTTATTCAATATATATATATATATATATATATATATATATATGCATGTATTTATTGTAAGCAAATAGCGTGTATGAAATATTATTTAAAAACTAGCCAGCGCTCTTTTAATTTCACACACTTAAATGGTAAAATCTAATAGTTCTATTTGTACTCATTTTAATGGATTCAAGTATTGGTATTTAACAATAATAATTCTATTTGATATTAATGAAATTATTATCCCAAGTAAAATATTGAACAGATCCTATCTAATTTGATACTAATTATTTGTTTGCAAAAAGTTAAATGGTTTCAAGTATAACTATTTAACATTAATAATTCTATTTAATTTCAAGAATAATAATTCCTTGTGAAAAATTGAAGAGTTCTATTCGAGCCATAGATGAGATCCCAACAGGTACTTCCACTTCGAGTCAAAGTGGACCAGAGAGTTATGGTAATGAAGGGGTACACCGCATGCAGTTTAATGTCATACTCAGGACGCTAAATCATTTCAAGTATTACTATTTAACATCAACAATTTTAATGAACGTTATTCACACGTTTGCACGCTGTTAAATGGTTTCAATTATTGCTATATAATACTGATTATTCAATTTAACATTAATCCTTTGTTTGCATAGTTAAATGGTTTCAAGTATCGTAAACGATTAAATATTTCTATTAGACCCATAGATGAGATTCTAACAAGTATTACTAATTCGGGTAGAAGTGGACCTGGGTTCTCCACATTATCCAAAGCTCTAAGATTGGAGTCTCACCATCAGATGTTTTAGTGTCATATCCTGGACACTCGTCAAGGGATGCAGAGATACAGTCGGCGTATTCTACAGCCTCAGCCGACTGAGCCACATATCTCTGGAATGCCTAAAATGGATTTGGACTTATCACATTTTTTCTATTTCTTCGTCAATACAAAACGTTTCAGGAAGGAAAGTCACCAAAATTCTTTTAGATATTTGAAAGAAATTCCGAGTAACGTCGTCGGTGTACTTTTATTTGCTTTTATTCCTTGTAAAAAAACAAACAAATACCCCCCCCCAAAAAAAACAAGTATCATATTCTTTTTTTTCTTCTCTTATTTCCAAGAATTCGCAAAGAATATTTTAGCTCGAAAAATACGTATCTTTTGCAAGCGTTCTTTAGCACGGTTTCTTCTTATTAGATTTAAAAAAAAGGCTTTTTACTATTTTGGTCTTTGTATTTTATTATGATAATATTTTTTCTTGCCTGGAATATATCCGGCTTTTTTCATTTTTTTGTCAATGGTTATACAACCCTCATGTAAATTGCATGACGCGCAGTACGAATATAATTATCTCGCTTAGATTAAAAATATATAAATAAAAAGAACACTATCGCGAGTACGAGAGAGAGGGAGAGAGAGAGAGAGAGAGAGCAATAGAATGTTGCTAAGAAAACCAGTAGGAATTAAAAAGATGGGGGAAAAATTATTATGAGAGAAGCCAAAGCAAGAGAGAGAGAGAGAGAGAGAGAGAGAGAGAGAGAGAGAGATGAAAAAATAATTTTTTTATCATGCCTTACAAAAAAGAAGTGACAATGTGAGTAAAGATTAAAACAAAAAAGGAAATAAAAAAGATTAAAAGGGAATGTACTGCATAGAAAGAAATAGGGTAATAGGAAGGAAAATGAAGGAAAAATTAGAGAAAGAAATTTGGAGCTAAGAATATTAGAGACGAGTAATTTATAGAGTAGAAAGAAAGAAAGAAAGAAAGAAAGAAAGAAAGAAAAGTTGCTGAGACTGGGAAGAAAGAAAGGAAAAAAAGACTTGAAGGAGTGACTAGAAGAAAGAAAAGAAAAAAAGAAAGAAAGAAAGAAAGAAAGAAAGAAAGAAAAATTGCTGAGACTGGGAAGAAAGAAAGGAAAAAAGACTTGAAGGAGTGACTAGAAGAAAGAAAAGAAAAGAAAGAAAGAAAGAAAGAAAGAAAAAGAAACATTGAAGGCATTATATATATATATATATATATATATTGACTTTACTGCTAATAAAATTTTCCGTCCTTGTGACGTAGTGGCTAACGTATTCAGCTGCAATATCGTTGTAAACGAGTTCGAGCTCCAATCGTGCTATTGCTTTCACTTTATGATCATTACCCTTGCGAAAGGTATGAACAACCTTATTCATCCAAGCTATGGGTTAAATAGTACCACTAGTGTTTTTTTACTAGGATAGATTCGGCATAAAATAACCCACGAAAGTTGATATGCCTTTAAAAAATAAACTAAATTAAAACCGAATTCTCCTTCACTATACTACTTCTGCTCCTCTACTGTGCAATGGTCTAGTTTATAATTTGAGCCAAGAAACTTTGGTATTTGTAATACATTTTGTCGTTCATTTCTTCATAAAGTTTCATCTCACGATTGTGTTTTCTATTTCATAGAAAATATATGAAACTATTATATGTGAAAAAAATTAAGAAGGTAAGATCCTAGTTCCGTATATATATATATATATATATATATATATATAGGTCGTCTGAAAAGCTGATACCCTCACGTGAGTAAATTAGGTTTATTTTTCAACTTGGGCTCCATTGCAGTCCACACACTTCTATCGGTGTTGTAATGCTTACATCCCATCAGTAAAAATCTAATGAACAGTAGACAGGATGTCATCTTATGACCTTTTTATCTCATGAACTTTTCATTCCACCGTCGTATATATATATATATATAATTTTGATATTCACCACAAATCAAATTTCAGTTGCAAACGTTTAATTTTTTACTGGACTACACACGCTGTTAAAAACAATATCTTGGAACATCAGAATGACCATTTCACTATAGTTTAAATAACCATAGGCACATAATCAAATCTGTAGATTACAGCAAATTAATACTTGTAGAACAGCATTTCCACTTTTATAGACACGGTCTTAACAGAGATGCAAAGTTAACCATCATAGAAAGAATTGAAAAAAAATCAGTCAAGGCAACAATAAGAAAGAGACAAGAAGATAAATGGATAAAAATATTACAAACTCGGAAACCATATAAATTTAACATGAAACTTAATCATCCTGCTTTGAAATAGGCGCGGCAGACTTAAATAGACACCTTTATATATATATATATATATATATATATATATATATATATACGCCAGGCAGTTGCAGCTAATTCAAACCCCTCCACAAATGAAAATATAGCATAAATTTTTTTAAAGAATTCTAAAAAACTTCTTTTCTCACAAAATCTTTTCTCCTGAAAATGACCTTAGGTCAAAACCAGTTAAGAAAAATAAGTGATATAAAAGAAATATTCTTGTCATATCATTTTGTTCATTTATCTATCTATCTATCTATTTTTGAAATATATAAATATTTTTGCACACACACACACACACACACACACACACATGCTTAATCCCCCTATATATATATATATATATATATATATATATATTAAAATGAATAGGTCCACAAATGAATCCGACTTGGTATTTAGGTTTTTATTATTTCATATACTTGTGCTCTGCATGAGTTTCAGACTTAATGTCGTTAACACGTGTAGAGCACAAGTATATGAAATAATAAAGAACCTAAATTCTAAATTCGGATTCATTTGCGGATCTATTCATGTTAAGATATTTACTTTCCTCTCGTTGGATTAACGACTATCTATCTATCTATCAATTCAAACTTATTTTGAATTACAAAATTGTATACAAAATTTTATTCATTGAATGATTAAAAAAAAACCCTGTTATTTTTGACAAAAATCTACTACTTCTTGAAATGGAAAACCTCCGTAAGTTACGCATGATCTAATCACGAAAATTATTAATAATCAACTAGACATTAAACCAGGACAGTTTATTCAAGAAGAATTCGACTCAGTACTAAGAAAAATTAAAAATAGGAAAGCAGCAGGGCTTGATGAAATACCCCCAGAAGTATATAAGACCAGACAATTCGACGACATACTGCTCTGAAACTGTAATGCCATATATAACCAAAACACAATAGACAGATGGACAAAGGGGTGCATCCTCCCTTTCCCTAAGAAGGGTGACCTTGGAATAACCCTTACATCCTTAGCGGCCAAGATCTACAATGCTCCACAACGCAACTGCATAGAACCTAAAATTGAGAAGATACTTAGGAAGAACCAAATGGCTTTCGGAGAAATCCTTCTACGACATCACAAATTTTGACAATCTGTCGAATTCTAGAAGGTGTACCTGCAAAAAAACCATTGAGGCAACAATATTATTCGTCGACTTTTCCAAGGCTTTTGAATCCATACGGAGAGGGAAGATGGAGCAAATGCTACTCGCTTATGGCCTACCCAAAGAAACCGTCGCAGCCATAATGATGCTATATAAAAACAAGAAAGTAAAAGTTCGCTCACCGGATGGAGACACAGACTACTTCGACACTGTAGCAGGTGTGCTACAAGGAGACACATTAGCCCCATACCTGTTTATCATCTTCCTAGACTACGTGCTTAGAACGTCTATTCCTGGCAAAGGTGAGAAGCAGAAGATACCCCGCACAAACAATTACGGACATGGACTACGCCGATGACATAGCGCTTCTGGCAAATACACCCGTCCAAGCCGAAACGCTGCTACATAGTCTGGAACGAGCAGCTGATGGCATAGACCTCCATGCCAACGCAGACAAGACGAAATACTTGTGCTTTAATCAAAGAGGCGACATCTTCACACTAAAGGGTTGGCGTTTGAAACTAGAGGACAAGTTCCTCTACCAAGGAAGAAGTCAAGGGTTTTTATGCGTATATGGTACGTTTAGATTTATATTTTTTATGCAGTTTTTCTATGTTTTTTCTCCCTGTAATTTGATATCAAGTATTCCTATCTAATACAAATAATTTGCAAACAGATGTAGTAAACTTATAGTTAACACAGGTTCCTTCATTACGGGACAGACTGGACCAGAGAATAATGGCAGTCAAGGGGTACTGTACCCTCATCAGAGCTTCAGAACTCACCGTTAGATGCAATTTAGTATCATACCCCTTTTGGGGAGGTCTTACCCATCTACAGGGGATACAGTCAGCATATTGTAAGCCACACCAACAGAACGGTCAGTCTTTTTATAATTCGCAATGAAGCTTAAACTCTCTACTTAGCCAACTGGCTTGTAACATCAACAAGCGATTCAACATTTAAGCATCGTTTAGTCTGGCATATGGCCACATGATTGCGTGGACGGAGGGAACATCAAATTCTTTACCTAATTGTTTTGCAAGAGAGACTTTTTATATATATCATCATCATCATGTCGCACTGCCAGCACGGATCTCCCTGACCCTCTCTCACTACCCATCTCTATCGTCCATTGCTCCCGGGAGATCTTCCAGGTGGGGTGTTGTCTCCAGGACTTGTTCAATATTGCTCGCAGCATTATGTGTAATTGCCGTCAAGCTTCTTTCCACACGTTTTGTTAGCGTCGAAGTAGTACATCCATATAGAAGTATCGACACGATCGCTGCTTGAAAAAAACTGCCTTTTATTTTATCAGCCAGGTCTGACTTCTATCGATAGCTATCCATGCCTTTACTAGTCGCGTGTTGATATCAGTCTCGGTTGATGAGACTCTGCTTCCGAGATAGGTGAACTTGTCCACTCGTTTTAAAGGACCACCCATTAGTGTGGAGATGTTGACTCTTTGATTAAAGCAAATGTATTCTGTCATGTCTGCGTTGAGATAGAGGCCTATGCCAGCAGCTACTCGTTCCAGACTATGTAGCAAGGATTCGATCCAAATCAAACTACTTATATATATATATATATATATGTGTGTGTGTGTGTGTGTATGTATGTGTTGTTCTGTGTGTGTGTGTGTGTGTGTGTGTGTGTAGGCGTTCGTGGTGTAATGATTACCGTATAAATCCTGGACGACCCTGTTTGCAATTCGTATTGTGCTAATACTCCTGGAAAAGGTAAAAATCAAACTATTCTCCCTCCAGCTATGCCTTAATAATAGGGCAGACTGGGATCTTTAACCTTGATATAGCAACCGGTCTTGGAGAAGGATAACTCTGAATCCAAACTCCGCTTGAAAACTGACTTTATGTGACATTCTGTTCTAGCAGAGGGTTTGGTATATATATATATATATATATATAACACTAGCAAAAATACCCAGTCCGTTACCGGACTGAACAGATTTTATGAATAACAGTGATGCAACTCCGACACAAACACACACACACACACACACACACACACACACACACACATATATATATATACATTTAAGGTCTATAAAATAATTTTATGATATATAATGTATTCACAAGTATGCTGGTAATATCCTCCCATATTTATTGACCGCCTAGTCAGTTAGGCATAGAATAAGCTGACCGTATCTCTTTCAGAGAAGTACCCCGCACAACAATGGGGTCCTGGATATGACTCCATTTAATGCTGAGGCACTAGTTCCGGAGATCTGGGAGTGTGGAGTATCCCTTCATTACCATTACTCCTAGGTCCACTCTGAGCCGGAGTGAAAGTACTTTTTAGGATCACATCTATGCGGTAAATAAATCTATTTAAAAATCATTCGTATTCGCTAGGACCATGTGTAAATAAATAAATAAATAACCCTCAGAAGAAATAGCTACTCAAAAAAATATGAATATGAAAATAAAATGAACGCGATTCTCTTACAACTTGGTATGAAATAGTCCTATAAGGGTTGACATGCTGTTAAAAAAAAATCAATTGTATGCATATTGTTACTTAAAAAATTCACTGATATGTATGTATGTACGTATATATGTATGAGGACGGACGGCGATGAAGGCATCAAACGAGTACGAATACTGATAGCTATCATCTGAAGCAGACAGGATATGGAGTTATAAGACTCAACAAAATAGGAAGAAGAGAGACGTAGGGTTGAAATGACCTGTGAAGTTAAAAGAAAATGAATCCTTTTTATTGTAGTAACCACGTGACCAACAGAAGATTTGACTCAGTTGGCGTCTGATGTGATACCACTCTCGCAACGTCATAAAAACAGATATGACTTGCTTATTTTTGATCATCTCATCCGAGATGAACTTAAGGATCTTGAAGATATTTCTCCGATGACTGGAAATTTTAATACTTTCTCAGTAACTCGAAGTTATCTCGAAACAAACTGAAACATATCTCATAAATACTTTCCGTAGAAGAAATATTGCCTTTCTTCGCAGGTAACTGTATTTGAACTATCTTTCGTTTTTTTACAAATGCTTTATAAACTCAGTAAATTATACAACTGACACTTTTTATATTATTCCCATCCCATTTATTCTATTCGTTCTTTCTTTCATATTATTCTGTTTTTTTAGTGTGTTGTCGTATGTTTGTAGTTGTTGAAAATATCTCTGTTGGAAGAATTATCGGATAGTCTGCGGCTAATTGATTTTTGGTATTTGTTTGATAATTGAAGGTGGGTGGTTTGAAGAAGTGTGTATGTAGATGGGTGTATCGTTCTCTTTTTTTTATAAGGTTCAATTGTGCCTTTCTTTAAGTTTAGTGTTACATCTAAGAAATTTACTATTTGTAGATTTGTGTTTATGGTAATTCTAAATTTCAGCAATTTTAGTGCGTTGGATATCCTTTTCCTGTAACTATCTAGTTTTAGTCTGCTTGTGTTCTTAATGATGTATAGTCCCATATCTGTATAGTCCCATATCGGTGTTTTTGATTATGTTTGATCGTTAGGAAAGTATCAGGGCTTCGCCCATCAAAGCTACCCATGGTTACGTCGAACAGTTGATTATTAAGTTTTTTTTTTATCCATGTTTTGTTGACAGGAAGAGGAGTGATTTGGGGCAGTACTTGATGATCCTGATATCATCTTGTGTGACAGGTACGTGCTGGGCTGCTAATTCTAGAGTTCTGTCAAGTGTGTATCCGGTGATGAAGAGGTAGTAGTATATGATGTCAAATTGCATGAAGACTGTATTGTTTTTGTTAGTTATAGCAGTGAACCATTTAGTGACAGCCTTGGTGTTTTTCCACTGGTTGAGCCGTATTTATTACTTGAGCTGCGTGTTTATAGTATTCTGTATATGTTTAATAATTCTCCCTATTTCTGATTTTGTGGGATTAATTAATCGATATGATGGATTGGTTTTGAAATTCGGTTTGTGAGCTTTGGTATAAAGGCTGGCTGTTCGGCTATAGAGTTTATTTTGTAGTCTATGTTTAATTTAACATATATATATATATATATATATATATATATATATATATATATATGAATGTGTGTGTGTGTGTGTGTGTGTGTGTGCAGATTAAAAGAAAATGCTGGCGCTTGTTTACGGGAATTATCAAACGGACTTAGTCTTGAAGACCTTTCAGTTATTTTCTTTTGACTTGATGAATCCATACTTTAATCATTTCATCTTTTCTACCCACTCCAATTAGTCTTTGTTTTTCTTTCTTTTTTTCTACCAACTCACTCTTCTTTCTTTCTTTCTTTCTTTCTTTTTTTCTTTCTTTCTAATTCACCTCATCTTTCTTTCTTTCTTTCTTTCTTTCTTTCTCCTACCAACTCGCTCCAGGCTTCTTTCTTTCTTTCTTTCTTTCTTTCTTTCTTTCTAATTCACCTCGTCTTTCTTTCTTTCTTTCTTTCTTTCTTTCTTTCTTTCTTTCACCAACTCGCTCCAGTTTTTCTTTCTTTCTTTCTTTCTTTCTTGAATTCCTATTCTGTTTGCAATTTGTCGGTGGATAAGAAAATTTAAAAGAAAAAAAAAGATTCACTGTTACTGTCAAACTTCATCATCTTCCACTCAATGTTTGTAACAATGTTTATTTGTATTGCAACCAGTTAATCAACATTTGCACCTGTGCACAAAGTGTTGCACAATGAGCAGGTGGGTAAGACTTATCTTTTTGTCTTTACAGGCCAAATGAAACTGAATTAAAGTTGTTGCATTGTCGGGTGTGTTGTTTGACGTGAAGCTTGAGGTTTCCCAGACAGGTTCAAAGAAGGTTGAAATTTATTAGATAGAAACAGGAATACTTGAAACCAGATAACTGTGTGCAAAATAAATGATTACTCTAAATAGTTTCCTGAAAGCAGTTAATTGTGAGTAGATTACTTGTAATGAATTGGAATACTTGAAACCAGATAACTGTATGCAAAATAAATGATTACTCTTAATAGTTTTTGAAACCATAGAGTTAGATATTAACCATTTGTAATAAAATTGGAATACTTGAAGCCAGATAAAAGTATGCAAACAATTGATTATAATTAAATAGGTAAAATTTACATAAAACCATATAATTGTGTATTAATAATATTAGGTAACATATAGCTGTGTGCAAACCAATTGTTATAGACAAATAAAAAAAACCCAGTGTAAATGAAGGTAGCACAAATGAAGGCAGTACAAAACCGTACAAATCAAAGCAACAATAATCAAGGCAGTACAACCGCAAAAATCAAAGCAGTATAAAACCGTAGAAATTAAGGCATCACAAATCAGTACAAATCAAGATAGTGCAAAAACGTGCAACAATAATCAATGCAATTCCACCGCACAAATCAAAGCTGCATAAATCGAGGAAGTACAAATGAAGGTGGGAGAAATCAAGTGAATACCGTACAAGCCAAGGAAACCCAAACCAAAAAAGCTGAACCACACAAATGAAGTTAACTCTATCCAAGGCAGTATAAATCAAGACTGTACAAAATCGTACAAATCAAAGCAACACTAATCAAACCATCCCAACGGCAAAAATTAAGGTAGCACTATTCAAGTCAATACAAAACCATACAAATCAAGACAATTCGAAATCATGTAGTTTACTGAGATACCCAAGATACGATCTTACGCATCTGCAATCGATAAGGCGAAAAAATTCATTTAAAAAATAAAATCTAACCACTCGTCTTTATATTTGTATATCTTTTTTCTTTTAGAATTTATTTTTGGGAAAGAGTTAAATTTTGTAGTTCTCAGAGTAATAAATTTTTATCTCTTTATTTTGTTTCCTATAGTTAACTCTGAAATCGGAATTCTTTCAAATAGAAGCCATATCAGTACTACAGTGTTGTTGCATCAATTGGACTTTAACGACACTCCTGGAGAAAAAGCTAAATGGGAAGTATACAAAAATGGTTTGAGTTAATCCTGGAAGCAGCACCCTACAAAACAGTAGCTGTACTGCATCTTACCTCCCATCTCCCAAACCATCCTAGTAAGACATGCTAGACACTGTAAGAAAAGTAAGGACGATTTCATAAGCGACGTTCTCCCATGAACTTCTACGCATGGACATACCAGTGTTTGGTGATCAACAAAAAATTATATTTATCAACTCTGTACGGATACTGGTTACCGTCTAGTAGACTTACGAAGAGTGAAAGCTGATAGGGATCGATGGCGGAGAGAGAGAGAGAGAGGGGGGGAATCCGTGCTGTCAGCACGCTTTGGTGATGATGATAAGATCCAAGACAAGAGCTGGGCGCGACATCGTGATACTAAGCAGGTGCACAGATACTATACTCTGATCCCAGAGAGAACTGCCGAACGATGCGTCGTTTTCTACTTTAGTATTTATATGATTTTATCTGCTCTCAGAGGAGTTACAAGCGTAGACTACATAATTTCAACGATCGGGAGAGCCATTATCTCACAATGTTTACATAATGTTTTAAGTGAGATTCCGCCCTATCGGCTGGGGCCGTAGAATAGATGGGCTACATATATGCAAAGGGTTAAAAACCTCTTGTTATGAATCTAAACTACATTTGATACTGAAACTCCACTTCTGGGGAATTTGAAGTACCTCTTTGGTGTATCAACTTTTGTAGGTTATTTAACGCCAAATTCTGTCTATATATATATACCTTTTACCAATGAATACTTAGTTGGTAAAATTTTCTATAAGCAGGATTTCACTTGTCTGTACATGATTAATCAGTTTTAATTTGTCATATTTTTTCGTACAACCCTGTTTCTCGCAAGAAGAATAGAACATCTATTTTGATGTTTTCGAATAATTCGGTTAGACTAGTCACTTTGAAAAATCGCTTTCTGATGACAGCGAAGGCTCTGCATTCTATAAGAATGTGTTTAACCGTGCAAATTGTCGGACACGTCAAACACTGTGGTTGTGGTTCCTAATGAAGTACCTCATCATTGACTTTAAACCACTGTGACCTAGATTAATAGTACTTCATAGGGTCTTATCTATGGGTCAACCAGAACGGTTCAACCATTTTCTAAGGATTATTGTTGTTAATTATTTGAAACTTTACAGCTGTATGCAAATTATTTATATAAGATAGGAATACTCGAAAAATTACTAAGGCTTAATAGCAATACTAGAAAGCATTTTACAGTGTGCAAACAAATTATTATTATATAGAATTATTAGAGTTTGATAAGAATAATAGAAACCATTTGCCTGTTTACAAACAAGTATTAAAAGATATCGAATAGAAGCGTTTGTGCGATATAGGAATGCTTAAAACCATTTAACTGTATGTAAATAAATGATTAATGTTAAATCGAATTATTATTACTTGATAGGGATTTTTCTAACCACTTAACTGTGTGCAAGCGAATGATAAATGTGAAATAGAATTATTAGTTTTAGATAGGAATACTTGAAACCATTTAACTGTATGTAAACAAATGATTAATGTTAAATCGAATTATTATTACTTGATAGGGATTTTTCTAACCACTTAACTGTGTGCAAGCGATCGATAAATGTGAAATAGAATTATTAGTTTTAGATAGGAATACTTGAAACCATTTAACTGTGTTCAAACAAACAATTAATGATACATGGAGTTATAAGTATTTGGAATACTTGGAACTACTAGAATGTGTGCAAACAAATAAATAGTGTTACATAGAATTATTAGTGTTATATAGGAATATTTATTGCCCTTTAACTGTGTGTAAGCAAATTATTAATGTTCAAGAAAATTGTAAGTGTTAGATAAAAATACTTGAAATCATTTAACAGTGTGCAAACAAATAATTAGTTTGGTTTGTTGGTTATTTTGGTTTTGTGACATATCAACCTTCGTAGGTTATTTAACGCCAAATCCATTTTTATGAAAATAGTTCTATTTCAAACAATTCAGTTTTGCATAAGTTCGCAGTTTAAATGTAAGTACAGTTTAATTGTGAAAAATATTTCTACTTCAAGCTATTCAGTTTAGTGAAGCAGTTCTAATTCAGCTAATTCAGTTTAGTATCAGTACAGATTTTGTTTACACACAGTCAAATGTCAAAACAGTTCTATATTAAACAATTCAGTTTAGTGTAAGTACATTTTACGTGTCAAAAACAGTTCGATTTCAAACAATTCAATTTAGCATAAGCACGCAGTTTAGATGTAAGTACGGTTTAATTGTCAAAAACATTTCTATTTTAAGCTATTCAGTTTGGTCAAACAGTTCTAATTCAAACAATTCAGTTTAGCAAAAGTATGCAGTTAGTTCTATTTAACCCATAGATAGGGCCCCATCAGGTGCTACCACTCCGGGCCAGAGTGCACCTGGGAGTTATGGCAATAAAGGTGTACTCTGCATTCCCCTAAGCTCCAGCATTACTAGAACCTCACCATCAGGTTGTTTAGTGTCATATCCAGGACACTCGTTGTAGGGGTCTTACCCCTCTGCAGGGGTGCAGTCGGTGTATTCTACAGCCTCAGCCGACTGGGCAAGCAAATAAGTAATGTTAAAGTTGTTAGTCTGGACAGGAATGCTTATTGCCATTTAACTGTGTGTAAACAAATGATTAATATTAAATAAAACTATAAGTGTTTGATAGGAATAATTGTAGCCATTTAAATGAACAAACAAATGATTATTGTTCGATGGAACTATTAGTCTTAGATTGGAATACTTGAAGCCATTTGACTGCGTGCAAATAAATGATTAATACTAAATAGAGTTACTAGTGTTAGATAAGGATGCTTGAAAGCATTTACTTGTGTACAAACAAATGATTAATGATAAATGAATTTGTGTTGGGTATACTTAAAACATTTTAACTATGTACTAATCATTACATGATCGTTTAAAAATAGTTGCCAACAAATCGTTTAAAAATAGTCTCCAACAAACAATTCGTTTAAAAATCACACACACACACACATATATATATGTCAATAGTCATCTACAGACAGATCTGTTTCGTTCTATCAGAACTCATCAGTGTAGCTAGACAGTATCTTCCCGTAGGTGGGATCAAAACCCGGTTTACTCAAACGCCAAGTCCAAGCTTCTAACCATTCAGCCACGAAGAGATATTAGCTGCGAAGTAAATTTTAAACGGTTATGAATCACAATTAATATTGTTTACATACATCCGTTCAATATATATATATATATATATATATATATATATATATATATATTTATATATATATATATATATATATATATATATATATATATATATATATATATATATATATCGAGCGTCCTGCGGGTCTAGCCACACTGAAGAGTTCTGATAGAACGAAACAGTCTGTCTGTGGATGACAATATATATATATATATATATATATATATATACAAGATTTGGGATCAAATAACTAGCAAGTGTTGACATGCTATAAAACACCAACCAGCCAACCAAACAACCATCAAATGAGATTATGTACTAGATATGTTAATTTTGCGTAATCCATTAGCAATATGTCCCTTGGGAAATTAGAAAATTAATAATCAGTTCATCCAGAGTCTGGTTTTCAAATTACGGCTATCGTTTGGAATTCATTAAAATCTTTATTGGAAATTTCATCATTTTCTTCCGGACTTGGACAATGCCATTTCTAGCCAACAAGGATTTAAGTCCCCATAATATGAAAAGGACTAATATCGATATTTTTCAAGTCGCAGTAGGGATACCACGTGAATGAGAGAATTTAGCCCAATTAAGCCGCTGTCTGTCGCAACGTTACCTTTTTACTTATAATAATGTGAGTCTAAAGTCTGGCAATATTTTGGTAAGTGCTAGTTAACGGCGTCGTATATCCCCAGATTGGCCAAGCGGTTAGAGTGTTAGCCAATGGCCCGGGAGATCGGGGTTCATTCCCAGGTAGACTCATACCAAAGACTCAAAAAATGGTACTTGATGCCTCCTTGCTTAACACAGAATTATAAGGTACGGATCAAGGGTAAAGTGGAGCAATCCAGGGAAAGGAGTAGCGCCTTTCCGATACACATCGGTGTAGTAGCTATTGAAAAGGGAGCCTTCGGGTCATCCTCGACTAAGGTCACCAACTCTACTTGCTTACTATATCACCTGACCCAAGCAGTTCAAGCAGTATCGCTGACATGTTGTGCTTTGCTTGACTCCTTGAGTCACCTGAAAGCCGCACAGATAAACGAGTAATGTGGTCAAAGTCGGAAACTTTTGCTTTATAATTCGTTTCGTTGTTTAATGGCATATCAACCTATGTAGGTTATTTAATGCCAAAGCTATCCTTCTTGAAGAACAGTAAAGGTACTATTTAACTCATAGCTGGGAGGATAAAGGGGTTCATACCTTTTCCAAGAACCTCGATAATAAGCGTGGATTCCGAGGCTGTGCTCCAAGCCATAAAGGCAAATCCAGCGAGTAGCACTCAGAAAGTATACGGCAAAAAAGCACCCAGAGCTGCCAAATTCTGCTTCACGTTATCAAAATATTACAAAACTTATGACTCCCCCTAGTAGTATAGGTACAATAGTTAAAAAACTTTGGCGATCCGACTTCAAATATTGGGCGTGCTCCTACCCTTGGAGAAAGTCATAAATCTACCTCTTCTTGTTTCAGTTATGGGTTATGATCCTGAGACAGAAGCTGTACTTATTAAGACAAATGTAAGTAATTTGTATTTTTAAAATGTTTTCCATATCATGGAATTTCCTACCACTGAGATGAATTTTCAGTTTAAGAAAGAAAGTAAAAGAAAACATGTACGGATCGAATTTTTGACGAGTGTGTTAAATAGTCATCAATGTCAAAAACAGTTCCATCTCAAACAATTCAGTTTAGCGTAAGTAGTTTCAATGTCAAAAACAGTTCCATTTCAAATAATTCAGTTTAGCATAAGACTCACAGTTTAATTGTCAAAAATTTCTATTTCAAGCTATTCAGTTCAGTCAAAGTTCTAATTCAACCACTTCAGTTTAGTATAAATATAGTTTTTGTTTACACCCAGTTAAATATCAAAACAGTTCTGTTTTAAACAATTCAGTTCAGCGTAAGTACATTTTCAATGTCAAAACAGTTCCATTTCAAGCAATTCAGTTTAGCATAAATATGCAGTTTAAATATCAAAACAGTTTTATTTCAAGTAATTCAGTTTAGAATAAGTGCGCCGTTTAGTTCTATTTAACCTATAGATAGGACCCTATCAGGTGTTACCACTCCGGGCCAGAGTGGACGTGGGAGCTATGGCAATGAAGCCCGGCATCACCGGAACCTCAATATCAGATTGTTTAGTGTCATAAAATTGACACTCATTGGGGAGAGAGTTCTTACCCCTTTTCAGAGGTGCAGTCGGTGTATTCTACAGCCCAAGCCGACTGGGCAAGCATTGCGTGTGGTCGCGTGGGAATTATATCATTTTGGGGCTGAAGTAGATCCCGCTGGCAATTTCGACTCCTGACGGCCCCTCTCTCTCCGATCACTCTACTACTCCATACAAGCGTCACTGTCGACGAATAAATATATAAGACTATATTTTTATATATACGTATTCCTCGAATATGTTAAGATACGGCGGTAGTATACAACACTTTCTGTCGACTACATTTGATCAAGAGTCCTATGAGGTCTCCAAGGAGACAATGAACTGAAACAGCAAAGCTCAAAACTGACATAAGTAGACACTGTTAGCTTATTCCTCTGCTCTAAATGTTATAAGTACATGCACTTTGAAGCTGATATATTTGCCTGCATACATAATTCCATTAACGAACGTTTAATTTTTTAAAATGTTGTCTTGATCCTCTTTGTTCTTCTATCGTTCATTCGCATTTTGGTGAATAAAATCTTGTTATATAATTCCACTAAATCGTCTTCGGTTCGTCTCTTCGTGGATTTCTGCCTCATTTTTATTTATAATGTGTTAGGAGCAATATCGGTAGATTTTGAAGGAATATTTTTTATGAATGATATGTTTACGGGTTCTGACATCATCCCGGTTCCTAACATATTTGGCGGCCAGCTCGATTTATGTTCATAGAATATTAAGAAGCTTTCGTTCACAATGTTCCGACATCATCTCGGTTCGTAACATATGTATATATATATATATATATATATATATATATATATTGAGAGAGAGAGAGAGAGAGAGAGAGAGAGAGAGAGAGAGAGAGAGAGAGAGAGAGAGAGAGAGAGATATGATCAAACAGGATTGATTAAATAGATATATATCGACTTGATTGGAATAGACTCGTTAAGTAGCAAGACAGATAGATAACGACTCGGTCGATATAAAAATAAGATATATATATATATATATATATAAAGAGAGAGAGAGAGTGAGTGAGAGAGAGAGAGAGAGAGAGAGAGAGAGATATGAATAGATAGACTGATAGGTATAAACAAAGTGCCTGTGGTGTAATGGTTATCGTCGTAGGAAATGGACACAGCGACACGAGTTCAAATCCGGGATGAGACTGATTGCATTTCACATAGCACTAATACCCTTGGAAAAGGTATGAATCCAATTATTCTCCCTACAGCTATGGGTAAATTGTAGGGCAGACTAGGTTCTTCAGCCTTGGTGAGGCAACTAGTCAAAGAGAAGGAAAATTCTGAATTCAAACCTGTTAAACTCCGCTTAAAAACTGACCTTGTGTCATATCCTGCCCGAGCGGAGGGGTTGGTAAAGATGGTATAAACAAAGTGAGATAGAAATTAACAGACCGGGATAGATAGATTGATAGATAGGAAACACACACACATATGTATATATATATCTATACATATATATATGTATATATATATATATATATATGTATATATATATATATATATATATGTATCCTCCTGTCAAGAGACTAGCGATTTAGGTGAATGTGAATAGACCAGAGACATGTAAATTTTCTTAAATAGGCACAAACGCAAATAACACTCTCTTCATGTGTATTATTTTCTTTGGTTGGAAGCTAGATAACTCTCTTTTACGTCACTATAATTTTAACGAGACTGACTAGCCCTGGGGCTTGTTAAAACCACTAGCCAGTCATTCAGTTCCCGTATGGATGCAAATGTCAGAAAAGTCAAAATTAATTAAGGTCTTGTTTTGCTATTAGAAAATTTCTTCGCGGAACGAGTCCCGAAATCAAGTAAACAATTCATTGTTGTTTTAAAACAAACAGGAAACCTTGTCACGAATGGCGGAGTTGTCTTGTGTCGCAGCTTAAAGGCATAAAACTCTTTAATCAAAGCACAACCGCAGGCTATCGTCTATTCCGCATCTCACTTGTCTTTCTCCTTCTTCTCTTTCTTTTATCTCTCTCTCACTCTCTCTCTCTCTGACTGCACCCTCTCTCTTACCCTATCTTACTGGCTTCGCTCTTCCTCAGAACTCCCCAGAAAGAATAGATCATAAGTATTTGAACACTCCCCAAATCTGTTTTTATTGCTGATTTCGGGGATCTTGAAATGTTTCGAGCAGGAAGGTTGAAAAATTAAGTAACTAGATTGGGAACTCCCCCAAATAATAATGCAATTGATTGATTGATTGATTTTAACAGCATGTCAACCCTTCTGTTTACAAGACTAGAGACGAGAGAACCGCGTTCATTCTACGATCATACTTACATTTTTGTGTTGTTTCACTCCTATCGAATATAAATAACTTTTAATCGCATATATTTGACCCCATAATAGGATCGTAACAGGTTCTACCACTCAGGGTCAGAGTGGACCTGGGAGTTATGGCAATGAAAGGTACTCTACACTCTCCAAAGCTCCACTATTGTATCCTCAGCACTGAGTGCAGCTTAATTGATTGACTTTAATGGCATGTCAACCCGTCTAGGGTTAGTTCATACTTAGGGGTTAGTGAATCACGTTCATTGTACGTTCATATTTACATTTTTTGTATTGCTGTTTCGTAAAAGTTTTTCACACGACCCTTTCAAATACTAAAAATGTTTAAATAGGTCTATTTGACCCATATGTAGAACCCTAACAAGCACAACCAATTCGGGTCAAAATGGATCTGGGAGTAATTGCAAAGAAGGGCTCCTTCGCATATCTCCAGAAGTGGAGCCTCACCATCAGATGCAGCTTAGTGTCATACGCAGGATGTCCCTTTTTGTTGGCTGCAAAGGATACTGTCATCATATTCTAAGCCTCACCGATAAGGCGGAAATAGCAATGTAATATCACCTTTTCAATCTCCTCGATTGATGTTAGACAAAATTTTGGAAGAACCGAAAATATTTTGTCTTCACTCATGACAATTATGCTAAAAAAAAAAATCCAAACATTCAGCATTAAAAATTCCAGACGAAATACCTGTTTTATGTTAATTGTAATAAAATCTACTTCTTGCGTAATATTCCCGTTTTAGACTTTCAAAATCCAGCGATAAGTAACAAATCGTTTTTTGTTCAAATATTTCTAACTGAATCTGTATGTGTGTGGAGTGAGTTGTGATGTCGCCCGAATGAATATATGTAGCGTGGTCAGTGATTGACTGCTTTGGAGAACTGGAGAGAGAAAAACGAAAACGCAAATCTTTCGTAGTTTTGTCCATCCAAACTACTAGGGCTGTAGAATACGCTGACTGCATCGCTGCAGAAGAGTAAGTCGCCCTCAGAAATAAATTTACTGACACTAAAACATCTGATGGTGAGGCTCTCCTCCTGGAGCTTTGGGGAATGTGGATTTTATCTTCATTGCCATTAATCCAAGGCCCACTCTGACCTGGAGTGGTAAAACCTGACAGGGTCCCATCAATGGGTTGAATAAAACCGTTTAACCATTTAAATTCAAACAAATGACTGATCTGAAATTGAATTGTTAGAGTTAACTAGTAATACTAGAAGCCATTTAACTATGTGCAAACAATACCAATACTTAATTGTGTGCAAACAAATTATTCTAACTTAAAAAAATGAAATTACCAACAAACCTTTCACTTACAAATGATATATATATATATAAAAAAAGTAAAGTTGGCGACCATAGTCGAGGGTAACCTGAAGGCTCCCTTTTCGATAGCTACTACACCAATGTGTAGGGGAGGGCGCTACTCCTTCCCTGGATTGCTCTACTTTACCCTTGATCCGTACCTTATGATGCTGAGTGTTAAGCAAGGAGGCATCAAGTACCATTTTTTGAGTCTTTGGTATGACTCGACCTGGGATTGAACCCAGGTCTCCCGGGCCATTGGCGAACACTCTAACCCCTGGGCCAATGTCCGGTGGTATATATATATATATATATATATATATATATATATATATATATATATAAGTAAATAAGTAAAGTTGATGACCGTAGTCGAGGGCAACCGAAGGCTCCCTTTTCATTAGATACTACACCGACTCCTTTCCCTAGATTGCTTCACTGTACTCTTGATTCATACCTTATAATGCTGAGTGTTAAGCAAGGAGGCATCATGTACCATTTTTTTTTTTTTTTGAGTCTTTGTTATGATTCTACCTAGGATTGAATCCCAGTCTCCTGAACACTCTACCCACTTGGCTAATATATATCTATATATCTATCTATATATATATCCATTTAACAGTGTGCAAACAAGTAACTGATATTAAATAAATCTCTTTAACCATTTAACTATATGCAGACAGATGATTGATATTGAATTGTTGATATTAAATAGCAATACTTGAGACCATTTGACTGTGTGCAAACACGTGAGCTCTGGCTTGTTTAAAAATGTTGCTTAAAAACTATTAGTTTACAAATGAAATATCTAATATATGTATAAACAGGATTTGGCATAGAATAACTTTGAGTGTTTGATATGCCATAAAACCCAACAAACTAACCGTTCATTCACTGATACCATGGAAGTAGAAAGAATTTGACGCGAGTGTATATGCGATGTGCACAACGTATCCAGTAAGCTTCTTCGTTATTTTGGGATCGTGGCTTATCCTGCTACTTTGCTCCTCGATCGTTTGACTTCTCGCACCGAACCGCCACAAGAAAAAAAAAACCAAAAAAAAAAAAAAAACAGAGCAAATCACGTAACCCATGATATATATCGGAGGTTCACAGAACACTTAATTGAATGATAACCTCGTCCCCGACTGTTAGATCAAGCATGTCACGTTACCAAATCGAGGAGAGATCGAACTCTGATAACTCGTCTTTCCGACGGCAGCTGGATTTTTTTGATAACCCGGTAGCTGGGGTGTAGAATATGACTACTCAATCTCTGCTGAGAGTAAGAACACACACCAACGAGTGTCCTAGAGTGGTAGTATCTGTTCGGGTCTCATCTATGAATCAAATAGAACTGTTTAATCATTTACTGTACATGAAACCGTTTAATTGTGTGCAAACACAGGATGGATATAAAATTAGATATCACCCTGTCGGCTTGGGCAGTAGAATACGCTGACAGCGTCTTTGCAAAAAGATAAGACTCCCCAACGAGATTCCTGGATATGACACTACATCTGATGGTGAGGCTTCAATCCTAGAGCTTGGGGAATGTGGAGTACCTCATCATTGCCATTAATCCTCGGTCCATTCTGACCCGGAGTGGTAGTACCTGTTAGGATCCAATTTATGGATCAAATAGAACTATCAAATAATTTTCTATACTTGAAACTATTTAATTGTAGTAATTAACAAAGCTTTTTGGTTAGATGTCACACAAAGCCGTATGAATGGGGCACCTACTGAGATTAGAACTTACTCATGTAGGTTTGCTAATCTCGCTTGCTAACCATTACACAACCCGAGGTGTCCAAAATCATTTTATTGTATGTAAACAAATGATTGTTAAATTAAATTGAACTATTAGTATTACATAGGAATGCTTGAAACCATTTAACTGCGTACAAATAAATGAACTCTGATTCATTTAAAAATTTTTACCTACAAAATATTCACTTGTCTCTGTGCGTGCGTGTATGTGTGTATCTGTATGTGTTTATAAACAGGATTTGGCATTAAATTACCAAGAGTGGATGGTATGATATAAAACCAACCAACCAACCAACCAACCAGGGTTGATATCTCATAAAACATAACGAACCAGTCATTATAACCTTATAATGTCACTGGTGTACAAAAAGTTATAAAGAGAAAGAAAGAAGCGAAAAAATGAGTTATATATAATTTTTTTTCTTAAGCTTCGTTTAAAACAAGACATTATGACTGAGCGTCCAGTGAAGAACGAACTCATTACACTAGTAAGGATCTTTAGCTTTCTAAACATTACCCCACGGCTAAGGATTCATATTAGTGATATATATATATATATATATATATATATATATATATATATATATTCAAACTTGAAAAGATCTTCTGAAATATTTGTGCACATTTCTACATCTTATGGAAGAAAATTTTGATTTTAGTCATCGATGGGGAGAAATGAAAATACTATATTGTTCTAATCAACTTACATATGTAAATACACAGTTTAAATGTCAAAACAGTCCTATTTCAAGCAATTCAGTTTAGCATAAGTTTAGTTTAGTTCTATTTGACCTATAGATAGGACTCTCTGGTGCTACCACTCAGGGCCAGAATGGACGTGGGAGCGATGATAATGAAGGGGTACTTCGCATTACCCAAAGCTCCAGCATTACTGGAGCCTCACCATCAGGCTGTTTAGCATCATATCTTGGACACTCGTTGGGTAGAGAGTTTTTACCTCTCTGCAGAGAAGCACGTGGTGTATTCTACAATCCCAGCGACTGGGCAAGGACATGCTGGGCTCGACTAGTGACGTAAGGACGAACTCTCAAGCGACTAGGGACTCCTACACATGGACACACCAGCATTTGCCGAACAGCGAAAGTTTACATTCATTTGCTCTATACGGACACTGGATGCCGTCTTGTAGAATTTCCACGAGAAATGGCCAATGGGGACGGATGGAGAGAGAGAAAGAGAGAGAGAGAGAGAGAGAGAGAGAAAGAGAGAGTTTAGAGGATCCATGTTGTCGACACGCCTTGATGATGATTAAGATGACCTGAGTTAGACAGTTATGTTGTTAAATTTGGAAAAAAAAATAACCAAAAAAAACATGTCAAGATGGCTGTAATTGGTCTATTGTATTTCATAGAAGCATCAAATATTTTCTTGTGGTTTTTCTTTATAATTTTTAACTGCTTTAATTTAAGATTCGATGTAGGGTATTTTTATAGGCTACTAATTCATGGCACTGGCACATTATCGGCGAGACTTGCTTTTTTATTATCCCTGTCAAATACTATTGAATTAGATCACTTAGAGCAGGTTATTTATTTAACTGTAATTAAGTTAATAACACACAACACATTTTTCTTTAATAGCTGACAATTCTAGTTTCATGAAATATTCTTTAAACAAACTAAATTAATGTTATTTTTTCCAAGCCATGCAGCGAGACATATCATGAAATTAGCCAATATCGAAGAAGAAATTATGGAATTCATTGACAAAATATTGAGAATTAATACTTAGTTTCCCCTCAGTCCAGTCAGCAGGGGCTGCAGAATACATGATCTGCATCACTGCTGGGGGTATGACACTTTCACAAGCAGGTGTCCTGCATATGACATAAAAACATCTGATGGTCAGGCTTCAGTTCTGGAGCTTTGGGGAACATGGAATATCCCTTCATTGCCACTACTCTCAGGTCCACTCTGATTCAGAGTGGTAGTACCTATTATGGTTCAATCTATGGATGAAATAGAGCTGTTTAACTATTAGTATGAACAATACTTGAAACCATTTAGATGTGTGCAAATAATACTTGTACGCAAACAAATGATCTCTAACTCATATAAAAATAAGATTACCAATAAATCTTTTTTAAATGATGGAATAGATAATTTAGCAGAGAGGAAGCTTAGGGTCATAGAGTCATTGAAATGTTGGAAAATTTCTTTGATGATTGAATAATGATGCTTGAGTTTGTCAGAGTAAAAGATCTTGTCAAGAAAGTCTTGTAAACTTTGGCATCAGATTAATAAGTATCTCACTTAGTCTGTTTGTCGCTCCTGAACGTTGAGAAAGTATATTATTTGCGCAAACTTTTGTAGATAAGACTCTCGAAAATGCCTTTGTTCAAAACGAGGCTGTACACATTCTGTACTTATGCACTTGTGACGCTATTGTTACGCTGAAAATGATACGCAAAGAAAAATCACAAAGCATAAACATAAACATTCACTTCTACCAACATAAATTTACATTGTATGGGGATTTCCGTGGTGTAATGGTCATCGTTGTATGAAATGGACACAGCGACACGAGTTCAAATCCTGGACGAGACTGATTGAATTTCACATAGCATTAATACCCTTAAGAAAGGTATAAATCCAATTATTTTCCCTTCAGCTTTGGGTAAATAGTAAGGCAGTCTTTGTTTTTTTCCCTTTGGTTAGGCAACCAGTCTAGGAGATGGAAAACTCTGAATTCAAATCTGTTAGGCTCCGATTAAAAATTAACCGGGTGTCACATCCTACTCGCCAGAGGGGTTGGTAGAGAGATATATACCATTTTTTTTCTTTTTACATATAAGTAAGTTAACTTCGAATACATAAGCGTAATATATTGTTGTTGTGGGTGTTAGTATTGCTTAGTAGGTTTAAGGACAACATAAGGCGTGCGTGCTTTAGTTAAGGCATATTTATTCTAAATCGGCAGAGTGTGTGTGTGTATTCCTACGCCAAGGGGTTGTAATCTTGCGCGCAGAGAAATAGTCCGTGTTCTTACTACATCCCCCTTACCAATGGAAAAAAAGGGTGTTGCTATATTCCTTGTTTATTTGTTTTATATCTTTTTGGCCAGTGTATTTGCTGTTTTGTACTTCTCTGGTGTGAGATGTTGTTTATATTTGTGAGTCCTTTTTGCAATGAAGTGATGTGGTCATTAAAATGAACCTGTTTATGGCTGGATGTTTCTGCTGTTCTTATTTAGACTCTGTTTCGTCTTTTCTTAGTAACTCCTTTTGGAAGTCAGCAATGGGAGTATTGGCGATAATGAGTTCTATTATCCGTTGCTGTTGCTCATGTTCTGTCAACAGACATCTCTAAGTCATTCGCTTGCATCTGTTGACAAAGTCGTCTAACGATTCCTCAGCTTCCTGTTTATAAGTCATTAATTTCAAACGGTTTATTCTGAAATTTTCTTTAGATTCGAGTTGTTCAATAAACTTATTAAAAATAATTTCAGGAGTACGTTTTTCTTCCTCCGTTAATAACCATGTGTTGTATTTTTTTTAAACCTTCATTCCCAACTCTCAATAGTATGCAGTTTACTTGTTGTTCTATTTTTATTTTATTGACAACAAAATACAACTCCAATCGTTGTTTAAACAATTTAAATGTTTCAGCTAGTTTTGAGGATTGTCAGTCCATATAAGGGATGTCAATATTAGCCATCATAAATATTCTACGTTGAACGTGTTTACAAAAAATATGCAAATTCAAGATGGTGGTATCACGTAAAAAAACAACGCAAGTGGCAATAATTAAAAAGAGTTGGAATTATTTATCTGATAGGTTTTTTTCTTGAAATTCTGTAAAAAGACAACGTTTTGTTGCTTTTTTTTCCGAGTTTGTTTGTTGGGCTTTTTGTCCAGAAGTGTCTTCGGTTTATTTCTTTATACACGGATTTTCGTTTTTTTAAGCCTTTAAGTGTTGTTTTCATTTTTTTAGCCTTTAAATGTCTTTGTTTTTATCATCCCACCGCTGCCACCATGTAATATATTGTTGTTGTGGATGTTAGTATTACTTAGTAGGCTTAAGGACAACATAAGGCGTGCGTGCTTTAGTTAAGGCATATTTATTCTAAATCGGCAGTGTGTGTGCGTATTCCTACGCCAAGGGGTTGTAATCTTGCGCGTAGAGAAATAGTCCGTGTTATTACTACAATAATGAATATATCACCGAAAATACATCTACATTGTTTATACTCAACTCCTGTAGTTCACCAGGTTGTCGGTTGGTTTTACAGCATGCCAACCACTGTTGGATTATTTAATGCTGAAGTCAGGCTTTCTCCCAAGTAATGATATGGTTTCAAGTAATATCTATTTCTTTGTTTTAATGGCCTATCAACCTTCGTGGTTGATTTAACGCTAAAGTTATCCTTGTGCAAGGAGCACTAGTAATACTATTTATACACAGCTAGCTGGATATGGGGGTTCATTCCCTTTCGAAGAGTATTAGACTGAAAGTGAACTTAATAGCGCGACTGAAGTTCGAACTTGCTTACTTAGAAGTCACAGTTCAGCACTTTAAACATTGCACCATGGAGCAAATAATTATGATAATAATCATTTGAAAACAATAATAGCTTTATAAACCTAAACTCCACTGTCGGGGTCTCATATACTGGTCACCACCAATATGACATAACCCTCTCAATTCAAACACGTCGTATTTCTCGTCAACGTGCAGCTCAGTTCGGATACCGTGTTCCGAAATTTCCCTCTCATCACAGATGTCGAAATGGTGGGCGCTTACAGTCGTGGATCGTATAACTTGATATTGTGTTGTGATTTTTTTAGGCTCAAGAAACGGGTGTTTCCTCAACCGATAAGCCGTGGTAATTTCCTCTGATGACAAATGTTCCGAACAGGAAAAGTCATCTCCTCTGGAAGAGCAATAATGCCAGTGGAATGAGTATAAACAGTTTAATAAAAATATATTTAATGAAAAATAACTATCTATTGAATGGCATCTACTGTTATATAAAACTGAAAACAGCGTCTGAAATGGTTATATGTGAGTCGGTCTTAAGTTAACTTGAACAAATTAGTGAAATGCTTGAGTCATTTACTCATGAATGCGTGAGTTAGTATGTGAGCTGACTTGCTGGTGCCTATACGCTTATACGAAATTATATTTCGGCCGATTGCTATCAAAATTGCATGTGTGCTCTGTCTCTCTCAATACAAGTTGACTCATTCTCTTTGCAGTCGAAACACCAACTAACTTGTGATGTCAAACCCCTGTCATTACATGCACATCTTTCTTTCTCTTTGAAATGATAACTGACACTACACCACTGGGACTCCCCCAAGATAGGAGTAATCACCACTGGACTTCCCCCGAGATAGGAATAATTACCACTGGGACTCCCCTGAGATAGGAGTAATAACCACTGGGACTGCCCCGAGATAGGAATAATTACCACTGGGACTCCCTCGAGATCGGAGTAATCACCACTTGTGAAAATTTATAGACAATAGATTATGACTATTGTGACGGCAAATTGACTAAAATCCCAAAACGGGACTTTATTTTCGCACGTGTGAAGACGGGGCAGGTTGGCACTTGATCCCTTACAGAATAAGTCCTGTTCAGAGTTCTTCTCTCAGGCAGATAAGAACTGGCATATTACGTGAGGGAATAATTTAGGACCAGACTGACCGCCGCTGGCAAGGGGTTCCAAATTTCACACTATCACACACCCACCAAGCAGCTTTCTTCCTTCCCCGAGATAATGGAAGAGTTGAGCCTATAGGTTTTAGTCGTAATAATATTAATATTGTGGTAGTCGGCAACTCCGGTTTCCCGTGTGATACTTTAGGAATTAATAGGACAGTTCTAAGCAAGATAATATAAGGCGAATAGAAGCTGAAAGGAAAGCATGGAATAACAACATAGACCACATGGTAAAATGAAAATACATAGGTTCTTTACTACGGTTATATATATATACGTTCAGAGTGTCAAAACATATAATTGGATAGTCCATGAATATAAATGTCTTTTCTTGGCTTTTAACCTTTTTCAAATTGAGAGAGAGAGTGGTAAACAAAATTTGGGTGTAAAGGAAAAATGTCCCCAAAGTTACTTATCTTATTTTCGACGGGGTTCCACTGGAGAATTTTCTTCTTTCACGGGCTAATAGACTTTGTTCTGTTTTTAGTACTGGCTTGAAGGATTTTGGAGTCCCTCGTGTCTCAGTTAATCTTTTGTCTTTAGCCCGGAGTAAAATGGCTATGGTCCGTCTGCCACGAGCCTTGCTCAAAAACTGACTTTTTACTATTTACTTCTCCTGAGGGGAAGGGAACTCCCACTTCCGTTTGGGGTCCCCGCCAATCATTTGGCTTCTCTCTCTTTCCCCTTCCGATGTCCGGCGACCTGAGTTCACTAAGTGTGAACATCTGGTCTATGTCCTCCGTGACCCACATTCTCTCCTAACGGTCACTTTTTGACTGCTTGATACTCTCATTCAATACGGAAGGATAGTATCAGTCTTACCTCTTCGTCTCCGTGAGCTATCACGTGACACTATGTGAAAAAAATTGTGTTTTGCGGCTGAAAACTCACTCTATATATGGTATTATATTTCCAGTATCTGTTTTAGTTTCCGGGGATATAAATAGGAGGCATTAGTTTGAGTGCATTTTTTTTTAATGATATTCAAGATGTTACAGAATCAGTGTGAACTTAACCTGTTGAATCTGATAACAAAAACAAACCGCGGCAAGACGACTGAATGATTATGGAGGCCGTTTGTTTGATTATCCAGGAGTTTTCTTTTCTGGTACGACCAGGTTGCCATTGTGTTATATAATAGCCGAGGGATTTTGGTTCATGCCTTTGAGTTTAGTTAGGCTGAGAACCTTTCGGCTCAGCACATGGGTTAGTTTGGTGCAACATTGAGGCAGGTGTTTACGCGGGCGAGTGCGGGCAGATGGAGGTGTCACTCAGATGTCATAATAGTCCGAGACGAAACGGGGTGACAGGGTGCGGCTGACGTCATGCACCGGAAGCGCGCGGAGGTTTGTGTGAGAATCTGAAGAAAGTCAGAGTTGGGTACTAGACGCCAAACGAGAAGGATCGACTTTTGGAGCACGCAGACGCGAGGCGAACTTGCGCCCTATGGGGGCCGCTCGAGTTGGGGGCCAAATGAATAAGACAGCATAGAAGATTGTGTCTCTCCTCCTTACGTCGAAACCTTTAACTCAAAGTTAATAAAAAGGTTTCGTACCTGAACAAGAAGTCGTTACGTGTTTTCGAATTCCGAGATTCCTATGTTCCTTATATGTTATATCGTTATGAACATTATATGTCCATTTTGCACATAGCGTTAATTGTGAATATGATGCAATTGTATCATTGTAATGGATGGTTGATTGGATTTTATAGCATATCAACCCTTGTAGGTTATTTAATGCCAAATTCCGTTCATACATACACATACATGATTTGTGAACGAATAGTTTATAGGTAACGTTTTAAAACGAGCCAGTGTTTATTTGTGGGCACACAGTTAAATGGTTTCAAGCATTGCAACCCAATACTAATAATTCAATTTAATATTCATTCTTTGTTTGCAGCCAGTTAAATGGTCTCAAATATGATAAATGATTAAAAGGTTATATTTGACCAATATATGAGACCCTAATAGGTACTACCACTCCGGCTCAGAGTGGAGATGGGGATAATGGCAATGAAGGGGTACACCATATTCCTCCAAGCCCCACCTTCAGATGCTATTTAGTATCATATCACGGACAATTGTTGGGGGAGTCTTACTTATCTGGAGAAGTACAGTCTGTGTATTCTACAGCTCCAGCAAACAGGACTAAGATAGTTTAGGGTCATATCCAAGACACGCTTTGGGGGTAGTTTTACCCCTCAGTAGAGATGGAGTCGGCGTATTCTACAACCCCCACAGCTGACTGCGTTATATTTTAGCGGAGTTATACACTTGCTGGATTTTGATTACGTGAGTTTTCCTTCTATCCCCATTGGACAAAAAGATTTTTTAATCTGAATTAAAGTCCAACTATCTCATTTTATTTTCATCAGAACATGTTATTATTTATAATTGAAAATCAATAATACTGAAACTATTTAAGTAATCATAAAGTGACAGCATAAAACAGATTTAAAAAAAATATATTTTATGAGTCTGGCGGATCCACAGATGACAAAAAAAGGCAGTTTTGTTTTTTTCTTTTTTTATTTATGACAGTCACATCAAACGAAAACAAAAACAAAAACAAAAACAAAGGAAAGGTTTTGAGACTATCAATCTCTGGGGCCTCTTATGTTGTCACATATCACAGCTGCTAACTTGGCAGAAAGAAAGAACTATATATAAAATCTGTCTTAAAATAAGTCAGGCAAAGGAAAAAACCACGTTCCACCCCCAAAAAGCAAAACAAACCAAAAAGAAAGAAAGAAAGATAGAATGAAACAGAGAACAAATAAATGCATTTTTCTTATCCTTACTTTTCTATACATTCCTTAATTGTTCAGGGACATTTATCAAAAACTCATCTAACTTTAGAGGAGATTATGTTAAAAAAAACTGGTTCATTAATAAAACATTCATTTATTCATTTCTGAGATGAAGCTCAGTCAATTATTATTTTCTAATAATTTTGACTCGTTCTATCTTTTATATTTTTAAGTCTCATCACCATTTTTGTATCTGCAGAGTTTGGAAGATGGATGAGTAGTACGAATTGAATAATTAATAAGCTTAATAAATTTATGATTAGTGTTTTTTAATAAATATTCACACCAAAACTTATTTCAGATATTTATATGAGATGCAATAAAATAACAAAATCGTTAGTTTGTTAGCTTAAGTAATGTTCGATAAATAATCAAGTTTAGAAAAAATTGAAGGAAGATTTACTGTGAGTTTGTACCTTTCTCTTTGTCATGTAATGTGCCCGGCCAAATTAAAACATTCAAAAGTTTAACAAATTTAGATAAAAAAAAGAACCATTAATTATCGAGCCCCTTGAAGAACTGACAGCTTTAACCAGGAGCGATGGTTCTTAAATCACACGATATTAGCTACTCAACGAAAGAATAAAAAACAAAAAGAATAAAATTGAAAATCTGAGAACAACTAAAGCAAAATGGTGGGAACAACAGACTTTGCAAGAACAACGCTTCTTAAAGCAATTTATATATTTATTGCTTCGAAACAAGTTGGAGACTGACAAAAAATAAAGCCAAGCTAACTGATTTAATGTATGAATTAATCAGAAAACAAATAAACTGAAACAAATAAGGGAATAAACGGAATTTATTCTTCGAAATTTTCCCACACATTTATAGTTTGTTTTGTTTAGCAGCATATCAACTCCTTATACGTTGTTTAATGCTGAAATGTGATTAATTTGAAAATGTTTGGTTTGGTTTCTTTGTTTACTGGCATATCAACCTTCGTAGGGTATTTAATGCTAAAGCCAGTGGGATAAGGGAATTCATATGTTTCCTAAGAGTATTAGTCTAAAAGTGAACATAATAGCGCGACTGGAGTTTGAGCTTATTTACTTTGCAATCACAATCCAACACTTTAACCATTAGGCCACTAGAGATACCCTATTGAAAATGATTGATTGTAATCATTAATATATTTTCAATGTTCCATTACATATTATTGTTAATAATTTCTTTGCACACAGTTATATGATACTAAATATTCCTATTTAATACAAATAATTTGCTCAGGGTCATATGGTTTCAAGTATTCCTATCCAGCACAAATAATTTTCAAACAGATCTCTTTGGTCAAGCATTATCTCGTGTATCCATCAAAATTTCTCTTTAGTCTTTATTGAGACGATGTTGGATGGTTGGTTGGTTTAACGGTATGTCAACTCTTGTTTTGTAGTTTTATACTAAAATCATTTTAACAATGACAGTACAAAAATATACCTTCTCGACCATTTTAAACAGTTAAACACTTACTATCTAATAGCAATATATATGTTTTAAGCGCAGATTTAATTCAAAATCATTTGAACATTATCTCAAATAGTTCTACTTGATCCATAGATGGGACTCAAAAAGTACTACCACTCTGGATCATAGTGGACCTTAGAGGAGTGGCCATGAGGTGGTGAATCCACACTCCATAGTCCTCCATATCTTGAGTCTCACTATCTGATGTAGTTAAATTTCATATCCTGAATACCCTTTTTAAGGGGGTGTCTTACTCTTTTCTTGGGATGCAGTTGACAGAACGGTACACATGAAACAAAAATTACAAAGTATTAGCTTGTTTCAAAAGTAATGGTGAACTTAATTCGTGAAGCACCCCCAAAACCCCGAAAAAATTCGTGAAAATTTACCAAATTGACCAGCCTGTTAATTTTTTTCAAGTCTGTGACAGCACATCTCGACTCCATATTGTATCTGCTCACTGGTTAGTGTGACCCCACGCAGTGTTTATTACACAGAGCCCAAGGTGGCGGGACAATAACAAAAAAGAAAAAAAGAAAAAACAAAACAAAAAGAAAATTCAAATTCAAGGTTTGAAAGACTACAATCACTCACAGATGGAGGGGTGAGTATCACCTCTGAATTTCCTTTGGCACTGTATTCCCACCCCGTGCTTTTCGTGCGAATTCTTCGTTGCCAGATCCAAGCAGACCACCCTATTTCTTGAGGCGTCAGCAGACACTGAGCGAATCTCCGATTCCGGTCGCCTTCTCTGACAAACTGACTCCGACGGATTCCTCTGGCCACACATCTGGCCAACTCTTTCCTGAATCTCTAATTACACTTGTATATATACCGGGGTGAACATTTCCTACTTCCGGGTTTTGGGCCACTCATAGACTGAATATAAAAATATTGCTAGATTGTATGTCTCCTGGCCATCCTAAAAAATGTCTTTGAAATGTTTTAAGTCACAGCTCAGCTTTATCCAATCATCTTCACTTAGACTGGGAGATGTGGATGAGTGGTTTACGCACAAAATACATATGGCCACATTCACATGCAACCCATTCACGCAGATATGCTCAGGCCACAATATGGATATACACATATATGTACTCATATAGATATATGGTCAACTCACCACCATACACATATGTACTCACACACATACATATATACATATTCCGACAACTACTATATGTCTATCATGATATGTATATACACATGCATATGCACACACATATGTCTAACTCTATAAATGAGGCGCACAAAAGATTGAAACATAAAACAAAACATCTGAAGTCTTTTTGAGTCATAAAATATGATCCAAGAAAAAAATATTTTTTGCGATTCATAAAAGATTATATCTTGTAGATGGCCTCCATTTTGTCGAATTCAAAGTTACATCGTAATTCAAGCTGTTTGCATGATCTTGCTGAAGGTTTCTGTGGTTCAATCCTCTTCTCTTTGAACGAATGTTATCTTGAGCCGTTGCAATGCCCCAGGCTTTTTCTTATATACGAGATCCTTCAAATATCTCAACAAAAAGAGGTCACGAGCAGACAAGATGGGCAAATGGTGAAGTGATTTGGATTCTTATTTTCTCAAAGATAATTCTGCCACCGGATATTTTAGAGCTTCTACGCAAAATTTTTCTCTTTCACAAAAAATTATTTCCGTTTTGATTATTTTCACCAATGAACAAAAGAAAATATTTTCGAATTTTATTCCAATCAACAAATATAATTGATAAAAACAAACACACAAAAGAATTATATCATAAATAGGTTTATCAATAAAGAATTTTATATACAACAAATATTCATAAAGACCTTATTGGACAGGATTTTTAGTTTTATTTGAATTTCGATCGTTAGTAATCTCACTGTTGTGATTTGATATAACTTTCTGTCAAGTTCAAAGCCAGTAAACACACACACACACACACACACACACACACACACACACACACACACACACACACACACACACACACACACACACACACACACACACACATATATATACCAACTATATTCTCCGCCGAAATAAATTTATTATGACGGCTTAACCGAGTTTGAGTCTCCATTTAATTGTACTATATATATATATATATATTTACCCAACATCACCCTGCCCAGTTGGCTGTGGCTTTAGAATACGCTGACTGCATCTCCGTTGATTGGTAAACCCCCCACCAACAAGTTTCCTTGACACGACAAGAAACCATTGGATGGAGAGGTTCTAGTTCCAGAGCTCTGGGAAATGTAGATAACCCCTTCATTGACATTGCTCCCAGGTTCACTCTAACCTGGAGTGGTAGTAGCTGTCAGGGTCTCATCTATAGTTCAAGTAGAACTGTGCAAAGAAATGACTGATGTTGAATTGAAACCATTTAACTTTATGCAAACAAATGATAAATACTAAATAGAATTATTTGTGTCAGATAGGAATACTTGAAGTCATTTAACTGTGTGCAAACAAATGAGCTCTGGCTATTTTAAAAATGTTACCCTCTAACTACTAGCTTAGAAATCATATGTGTGTGTGCATATGTGTGTGTAAGTATAAATAGGATCTGGCATTAAATAACCCACAAGGGTTGATATTCTATAAAACATAGCTAAACCAACCCCACTGCAGGATGTGGCACAAGGTCAAATTTTAATCAGATAAAAGCTGGTTTGAATTCAATTTTCCTTCTTCTAAATTGGTTGAAGGCAAATGTGTAAATTATTTTCATTAATTAGGCCGGAAAAATGTTGATCATAGTTTAGCACAGAGCGCCACTCACAGTCTCAATTTGTTCTCATCTATTATCAAAAAAGAAAAAAAAAAGACAAAAGAAAGAAATATCGATCACTTTGCTGATCTTCACTGCACACCATACAGTACACTTAACTGAATATAATGGGTGTAATTTTTTTGGATTTATTGTGCTCCCAAATGGGCAGTTCTGTTTATTCACAAGTCCATTTAAGCAAAAATCAGATTCGTCATTCATTATGACCTTGTCTAAAAAAACCCAAAATTGCCATTCTCACCCAACTTCTGTTCAAATCAAAGTGCATACTCCACACGCTGTTGATAATCGGGTGGTTGCAGCTGCTAAACGAGTTGAGGTGTATCAATATATTCATTACTAAATTCTTGAGCATTCTAACGATTACTAGGGGGGGAATCTGAACTCCAACATCGTAGCCAGCGAGTTCAAACTCCAATAGAGCTATTACGTTCACTTTCGAACTAATACCCTGACAAAAATATGAACCTTCTAATCCTTTATAGATTGAATAGTATCACTACAGTTTTCCTACAAGGATAGCTTTGCTATTTGATAACCAACGAAGGTTGAAATGCCATTAAACAACAACAAAAAACAAAGAAAACAAAAACTGCATATGAATATATCGGATTGCAACCCCAAAAATTAAAGTCTCGTTACTCCGTGGAGAAAAAATCAGTCACCTCAATTTTAAGACATACTCTTTGTGAATTAGTGCTTGGTCAAAAAAGAATCTTCCTATGGTGCAATAGTCACCTAACAGCCCTAATCTAGTTTATTGTGACTGCTATTCTCTAAAGTCAAAACCCAATTGCGTGGTTGCAATTTGAAAACTGTTGAGAACACACTACTAGTCGTGGCTAATCGACTAAGTGTAGTATTAATTGAAGACTTCCAAATCTGTTTCCAAGAGTGCGAGCAAGGGAAGTCCCCGTGGCGAAGTGACCAACGTGCTGGACTCCGACATTGTAGTTACCGAGTTCGAACTCCAGTCACGTTATTATGTTCACTTTCGAACTAAAACTCCCAAAAGGTATGAATCTTCTTATACCCTCAGATATAGGTTAAAGAGTACCACTACTGTACTTCTCCAAGGATAGCTTAAGTATTTAATAACCGACGAAGGTTGACATTTCATTAAAGTGACCAAACGAAACCAAAAGTGGGACTAACGTCTTTGTTGGTATTAAGTTTCTCAAGGAAACAAAGTTTTAAGTTTCTTGAAGGAAACAAAGTATTAAGTTTCTTGAAGGAAACAAAGTTGAGAGTAAAAATAAAAGCAACAACAATTTATAACCATGTGGAAATTATTTATGTCAAATTTCGGGATTAAATAACCCATAACGAGTTTATATGCTGTTAAAAAAGCAAAGCAAACCAAAAATAATTGCAATACACCAACTGTATCTCTGCAGAGGAGTAAGAACCCCCCCCCACAATGAATTTCCTGAATATAACACTAAATAATCTGAAGGTGAGGCTCCGATAAAGTACGCCTTCATTGCCATCGCTCCCAAGTCCACCAGGGTCTTATCTACGGGTCAAATAGAACTGTTCGACATTTAAACTGTGTGCTAAACTGACTTATACTAAATTGAATTGTTAGAAATAAAACTGTTTGATCATTTAATTGTGTGTAAACAAATGACTGATGCTTATTTGAATTGTTAGTGATACATACGATACTTGGAAGCATTTAACTGTGTGCAAACAAATGAGCAATGTTGAAAAGAATAATTAGTGTTAAATAACAATACTTGGAGCCATCTAACTGTGTGCAAAAAATGAGCTCAGGCTCATTTAAAAATTTTATCAACAAAATGTGTTTTCAAATCATATATTCGATATACAAGGTGCCTTCAATAAATTTCAGGCTTTTTTCGTATGGGCACTTTTATTGATAGTACACACATGAAACTCTTGTCTCCTTCGAAGTAATCTCCTCCGGCTGCAATGCACTTGTTGTACCGTTCCAACAATTTCTGGAAGGCCCCATGGAAGTCCTCTTGTGTGAGCGAGTCAATGGCCTTCGTCACAGCCTCTTTCATCGCCTCAATTGTCTCATAACGACAGCCTCTAAGGTTTTCCTTGAGCTTAGGGAATAAGCAAAAGTCACAGGGAGCAAGGTATTAACTATAGGGAGGCTAAGGAACTGTCATGGTGCCCATCTTGGTCAAATAGTTTGTGACAAGGATGGAGTTGTGGACTGGTGCATTGTCCTGGTGGAAATGCCACTGACCCGATTTGAAGAGTGCTGGCCTCTTCCCTAGGAATCTCTTGCTGAACTCCCTTAAAACCTCAACATAGTATTCGTTGTTGACTCTCTGTCCAGTGGGAACCCAATGCGTGTATATCACGCCAGTGCTGTCAAAAGAAGGGATCATCAAATGTTTTTGGGTGGATTTGCTCTATCTGGCCTTCTTGGGTCTGGGAGACCCAGCATGCTTCCACTGGGAACTCTGCCTCTTGGTCTTTGGGTCATAGCAGCAGATTCAGCTTTCATCGCAGGTCACCAGAGCATCAAGAACTGCGGGATCTGAATTGGTCAGCTCAACAATCTCCCTGTTTTCATGACAACGTCTTTCTTTCTGATCTTCTCTGAGTACCCTTGGGACAAACTTTGCGCAAATCTTCCGCATCTTCAGTTGTTCGCGAATAATTGTGTGTACAGTTCCCACACTGACATCAAACTGTGCACTTATTGTCTCTATAGACACACGACGGTCCTTATCCATGAAATTCTTTATTTGGCCAATCAACTCTGGTGTTCTGACTTCCTTACTTCTCTCATACCCCTCATCATCCCTCGCAGACTCGCTGCCTTCCTTGAATCTCTTATGCCACTCCAAAACTGATGCTTGATTCATGCAAGATGCTCCAAAAGCAGTCTGAAGCATTCCATACGTTTCTGTGGCATTTTTTTCAAGTTTAAAACATAATTTTATTGCACATCGTTCGTCTAAAGTGTCTTCACGTCATGATTGCATTTTTGAAATTCACCAGCTGTGACAATCAGGCTTTAGTTGGGTGTATTCCAATTCCTGCTGTAGTTGTTCCTTTAAACCTGGTCAGTCATAAGATGCATAGCAATAAGATACTGAATTTTCAAGAGTCTACGACAACTTTAAATGCCTGTGCTAAAAAAGTCTGGAAACGTTTTGAACAATCCTCGTGTATGTCTAAACAGGATTTGGTATTAAATAACTTACAATGGTTGATATACCATAAAACCAAACGAAACCCACTTTCTCCAGGTGTCTTTCTCTGTGTCCAGTATTTTATAAAATGGTCTTGCTCTGTGCGAGAAATGATGCCTCAATGTGGCGGGGGGGGGCAACGTTAAAAAATGGCCGCCAGCTGAATTCAACCAAAGTGAGACGTATAAATAAACTGTAAATTAGTTTAAAATTCGTAATAAAAGATGATGTCACTTAAAACAGTTCATGTGAAAATTCCACTTTTTATAAAGTGCTGCTTTTTTTATAGAGCGTTGCTTCTTCGTAAAAAAACAACACATAATTGAAGAGCAACAATATACATAAAAACAAAAACACAAGTCTTTGCATTTTTTATAGATTATTTTTAACTCGTTTTAGTCGAACAAAGGAGTCAGAAGTTTTGCAATATTTTGGTAACGTTAGGCAAAACTCGATAACTTTTGCCGAGATCCTCAAGATGACCAGTCAAACTGAACGGGGAAATACAGAGCTCGCGTGATACTCGCCGCGTGCTACTCACCGGATTTGCCTCAATAGCTTAGAGCACGGCCTCAGAATTCACAGTATTAAACCTAATTGACCTTTCTCGATCGTCGAGGTTCTTGCAACCCGAGCGAAATTTCTTGAACAATTTGGTTACTGTCTTGCGATCCAACCCGCCTGCCGAACTCACTCGTTTTTCTCTGAATGTTACTCTCTTGATTTGACTCTATAGCTTTCTTCGTTTTTTTTAATAGCATATCAACCTTGATGGGTTATTTAATACTAAAGCCATCCTTGTAGAAGAACGCTAGTAGTACTATTTAATTTGTAGCTCGGACATCAGGGAGTTCACACTTTTACGAAAAGGCAATTAGTCTGAAAGTGAACGTAATAACGCGACTAAAGTTCGAACTCGTATACAAAGATGTCACAGTTTAGTACTTTAAGCAATTCTCAATGGAGAATCCCCTCAATATCTTAAAGCACAGTCTCAGAATCCACGGTTTAAGTCCCACTTACATTGTCTGATCATCGAGTTTCTTGCAACGCGAGTGAAAATTCTTAAACTATCTGCTTACTTATTGTGGTCAACAGTATCTTCACCTTTCGCACAACAAATGTTTTTGGTTGCTTCCCTTTGTGACCCAGTTCAGACACGTAAAGTATAAGATCCTCAATTAGTCTTCGTTGCTTGTTCATCTGTGCGGTGGCTTTCAAATCACACACGGAGTAAAGCAATGCACAATGTGTCAGCGCACCAAGTATCAACCACTGTGGGTACCTACAAGGTTTGAATTGTTTCAATCACCTGATATACAAGCCGTAATTTAGCATGTACAAAATTATTGCAAAACTTTTGACTCACCCTTGACTTACCCTCGAAAGCGTTCTTCATTACTTTCTTGCTCAATCTTTTACTTTTTCTCTCCTTTCTCTCTTTCTTCCATTCCATTCCATTGAAACAGGCGATAAACATTTGATGTATAGAGTTATTGTTTTAAATCTTTCTTTCTTTCTTTCTATAGATTGGAAATTTTTTCACTGTAACAGATCGTTTCTGAAAAAAAAAGATGGAGCTACAATTGTTACTTGCCTATGTTCACTTGCACCTTGCAAGTGACAGTTTGAAATGTTGGTGGTATTTCTGTCGTATCGTATATAAACATTTTACAATTTCCATATCTATCTATCTATCTATCTATCTATCTATCTATCTACTGGATGCGAACATTTTTACAAATATGGCACTCACTGTTGACATTAGCTTAGAATGACTACCAAGAATGTTTCTTTCGTTTGGCCACGGATGTTGGTCAACGCTTGAAGTCATTAGTTCGTTTCTGACCACGAAAATGAAAGACCTAGCAACTACTAGGAAATTTGCCAACCTCGAGTCGCTGTGGTCTTTATTTCCTGTGTCACACCGGAAGTGGTCATCTCATGACTCTCAATATGTTGGAAGAAATGAGAATGTTAAAATTTGAGTTTTTATTTTTTAACTATAATCCGTCATTCCGTAGTCTTTCTAATCAAGCAAAAAGTGTGAATTTTGTCTTTTGTTTTAATTTCTTGTTTTCCTTCCTTTCATCCTCTCTCACTCTGCGAAGCTTGACCTCAAACTTAAAGCGTCTAAACTTAGCCATCTCGTCTTTTTCTTCAATTGAATTTCACTGCAAGGCAGTGATTCATAGATCTGCTGTATCTTTTTAACGTTTTTACTTGTTTTATCTCATATAACTTTAAACCAATAGCAAAATCATCAAATAATTCTTTCTTTCTTTCTTTCTTTCTTTCTTTCTTTCTTTCTTTCTTTCTTTTACTCTCTTAATCCTTTGTTTTCCAGTTCCACATTCACTATTTATTGCATTAATTCAATTTTCAAAGAAATGTGTATTTAACCAACCCCTCCACGACTATCAGGATGCAATACAATACCAATTTTCCTGGTCCTAATCTGGTTTTCTCATCAAAGCTAGATAACTAGTCTGCCCTACTATTTACGCATTGGTGGAGAATGAAATGATTCATTCATGCATTTCCCGAGAGTGTTAACGCGAGGTGAAACACAAACATCTTCAGTAGGATTTGAACTAGGGTCTTCAATTCCATTTCCTACTATGATAACCGTTACGCTAGACGCACCTACATTTTCAAAGAGGTAATATTTTTATGATTCAATTTTAGTATATGCTTCATTGCTTTTTTCATCTCAAATAATAATGTATAGCTAATAATAGTGACTACAAGGAAAAATTCTTTTTTTCTTGCTGAAAAGTTGCTCTATAACACAGTGTTGTTATGCTTTATGGTTAAAGTGTTCGCCAATGGCCCAGGAGACCTAGGTTCAATCCCAGGTCGAGTCATACCAAAGGCTCAAAAAATGGTATTTGATGCTTCCTTACTTAACACAGCATTATAAGGTAGGGATCAAGGGTAAAGTGGAGCAATCCTGGGAAAGGAGTAGCGCCCTCCTCTACACCTTTGTGTTGTAGTTATCGAAAAGGGAGCCTTCGGGTTACCCTCGACTATGGTGGCCAACTTTTTTACTATTATGCTTTCTGTATCTATTGTTGTTAATGTGGGAAATGAGGCCTTACTTTCAGAGCAACCTTCTGCTGTGTGTGGCTTCCAGGCTTTTATTAATTTCTAATAAAAATGCATAACTAATGATAGTGACTATGTGGAAAATGATAGCTGGAAATTTGCTTTATTCAACGGTTCTTCCTGAATCAGTTCTAATTTCTATAGACATAAGATATTTAAAGTTTCCTCTATTTGTTTTTGAGGTTGCAGCAATCTATTTTATTGATCAGCTTGACAAGTTGTTAATGTTATTAATAAGGTAGATAAGCAGAATCTAAAACTGATAGAGTGCTTATAAAAATACAGGATGTGATGGATCAATTGTCGTCTAAATTATGCAAAAATGAAAATAACAGACATCTCACTTTAACTGATATTTTTAACAAAATTAATGAAAATTTATTGAAATACTATACACTAAATTTATTCAAAGAAATCGCCATTGACTTCAATCAAGGCCTCCAGACGTCTTGGAAATCTCCTGCAAAACTTTCTGACGGTCTCCTTGTTCAAATTAGAAAATACTGCCGTTAACCTTGCCTTCAGTTCATCTTTGTTGTTGCATGGAGTTTTGTTGGTCTCTCTCAACCGCACCGCATACATAATAACCAAAGGGATGATCTGGGGAGTGAGACAGCCAGATGTTAGGGGTGATGTAGTCGCTGAAATTTTCTGATAGCTTACGCTGATTTTTCCTGCTTGTGTGGCACGGTGCAGAGTCTTGTTCCCAGACGCAGGGACTTCCAGCAGCTATCCTCTCGATCCAGAGCAGCACGATTGCCTCAAGACACTTGAAGTAGCCCTCTGTGCTGAAGCTGAGACCATGTGGGAAGGTGAATAGAGGCAAAACGTCACCATCGCAACTGACCACCCAAAACACCATGATGTGGACTGGGTATTTGGTTTTCATCAATATGAATATGAATCTATCCACAGATTAGCACTAAGAGATCTTTGTATTTGAATATTTGTCGCGAATGTCAAGCAGTATAACACGGCATTTCCATATGTTTGGAAGAGTGAATAACTTAATGGTACGGCTTTCCTCACAGTGTCCAATTTACTCTAGTATACTACATAGTAGACAAAACCTGAATCAAATAAAGTGCATGTGCGAAATTAAATGGTAATAATTCACTCGCGCTAAGTATATCAAGTAAGTATTACCAATTGATTAGTAACAATTTCTTCGTAAAAAAATTGATTTGCTCAATAATATCTTATATAGTTTCTAAAACGAGTTCAATGATTGATTGGCTGATTGATTTTAAAGGTATGTTAACTTGTGTAAGATTATTTTAAGTCTAGAGGTTAGGGAAGTGTATACATGGTGCATTTATAATAACATTTTTGTATAGTGGTTTCTTAACAGTTGTTTTTTTATACACAGTTATATGGTTGCAAGTATTCTAATCTAATTCCAATAATTTATACACAATTATGATTTCAAGTAATTATTTCTATTTAACAATAATCCTTTCTTTGCATATAATTATATGATTTTACGTATTTCAAGCGATTATGTGGTTTCAAATAATAATAATAATTGCACCACAAAACAACTCCATAAAGACAAACTAAGTTAAAGCAAAAATAGATAAGACAAAACAAAATAGCAAATGTAGGTTGTGTGATGGTAAAGACGAAACAATCAATCATATAATAAGTGAATGCAGTGAATTAGGTCAAAATGAGTATAAGACTAGACACGACTGGGAGGTAAAGATAATCCACTGGGAATTGTGCAAGAAATTTAAATTTGATCCTACGAACACGTGGTATAAGCACAGCCCGGAGTCTGTTCTAGAGAATAAGACGCATTAACTTCTCCTGGATTTTTAGGATACAAACAGATCATCTAATCTCTGCTAAACGACCAGACCTTGTGAGAGTCAACAACAAATGAAAAAAAAAAAAAAAGAAAAAGAAAAAGAGAGAGAACCTGCCGAATAGTAGACTTTGCCGTTCCCGTAGACTGCAGAGTAAATCTAAAAGAAGGAGAAAAGAGAGATAAATATCTGGACCTAGCTAGAGAGCTGAAGAAGCTATGAAGCATGAAGGTGACAGTGATACCAAATGTAGTTAGTGTACTTGGAACGATCCCCAATGATTAGTAAAGAGACTGAAGGACTTAGAAATATGACGACAGGTAGAGACCATCCAGATTACAGCATTATTAAGATCGGCCAGAATACTGAGAAGAGTCCCAGGGACTTGAGGAGACTTGCTATCATTCAGATTACAGTGAGAAACTATCAGCTAACGCTGGTGTGAAACACTCTCAAATGAGTAAAATAATAATCCTTAGTAAACGATTATAGCCTCTATAAGCTATTCTTAATACAAATAATTTACACACAAGTTTCCAGTATTTCTATCTCATACATATAATTTTTAAACCGATTTAACTGACCCATATATAGGATTCTAACTGGTACGGGTTATAGTAAAACTGAAAGTGATGGCAATAAAGAACTGGAGCTTCCCCATCAGAAGCAGTTTAATACCCAGGATACATTTTTTTACAGGCGGGTCTTACCCCTCTGCAGGGATAGTCAGCAATGTCTAAGCCTTGTAGACAGGACGCGTGCCAGTTCAAGTCTTGTCCAAAGTTATTTCTTTGCTCTGAATAACTGCAGTTTACTTCAACAGCTAAAGAAGGAATAGGCCAGAAATAAAACAATTAAAAATTTGAATTAGACATAAAATAAAGATAGAAATAAAAGAAAAAATGTCAGAATATTTGAGATGGTCGCATTAGTAAACTCCACTATACTGAAATAAGGTTTGTTTGTTTTTTTTTGTTTAATGGCATATCAACCTTTATAGGTTATTTAATGCCAAAGCCATTCTCCTAGAAGTAGTGGTACCATTTAACCCATAGCTGGGAGGATAAGGGGGGCTCATACCTTTCCCAAGGGTATTTGCCCGAAAGTGAACGTAATAGCGCGATTGGAGTACGAACTCGCTTATAACGATTCTGCAGTCCATCGCTTTAACAATTACACCACGAGGACACCCCCACTTTACTGAAATAACTAAAGTGTATTGTTAGTACGAATAGATAGTCAACAATACGCCGTACAACAAAAATTGTATTTGTCGCACACTTCCAGCCCTTGTGTGGGCCTTAACTGAACAGAAATTAAGACAGAAATCTGAATTAGTTTTTCTACTTTTATAAGAAGTGTTAGCGTGTTGCCACAACAAAAATGTTCAGCTATGGCTATTCTTTCTTAGTGAGACTTAGAACGTTTTAAACTATCCTCGTACACCAGTTGATATCTTCCCCATCCATTTCTTATCTAATCTAATACCCCGTATGTTAGGCTCGCTCCCGCTCTCTCACGATTCCCAGCGGTTCTTTTAACCTCTGTGTACTTAGCATTCAATTTCATGGATTATTTCTTTGTTCTTCAGTAAAACCTCGGTAACCAGAAATGAAAACTCTACTTGAGACGTGACATAGCAACGGTTTTCATGAATAGGAAACAAAAGGCCTTTGTATATGTAGTCGAATTGTGTTATCTTTACTTGCATTTCGATAAGCTATTTCCCGTAGGGTTTCTATAATGGACACATATACAAATTAGGCTTACAAGTTTTGCCGAAAATCATGTGTACACGTCACCGGGCAATCACTTGATTTCATCGAAGCATCTCAGAAATACACGCTAAGTCAAAAGTTTTGCCATATTGTGGCAACATGAGGAACAATTCGGCAACTCTGGATGCTTTTGTTGAGGGCGTGAAGGTGACCAACCACACTCAACTGTGAGATGCAGGGTTCGCCTTATACGCGCCGATTGCAACTCGTCATATTTGCCTCTATGACAGCCTTGGAATCTACGGTTTTAGACATATTTAATCTTACTGGATCGTCGAGGTTCTTGCAAACCAAGCAAAATTTCTTGAACCATTTGCTTACTGTATTGATACTTTTGGTTCTGTCCTTGTCGCAGAAGCTTACCCGTATTGGAGCGGGTAAATGAGGTTGATATGATAATTAACTTTGTCCCAGGGGGTCTTCCTTTCGGACAATAGCTACTTAGCAGAGTTAAGTTTATCACGTGGTAGGTGAGGTGCTTCGAAAGTGTAACGCTGAGGGGATCACGCATGTGTCTCAATTAGTGTGTACTCCCTACCTATTGAATCTGACTTGGGGGGGAGTCGGGTGAATCCCTATTTTATTACTGTACTGCACCCACACTATTCACACAATAGATGTTTTTGGTTGTCTTTGGTGACATTATGACCCAGTTGCAAATCGTAAAGCATAAGTTTCTGAATTAGACTACGTTGTACGTTCATCTGTGCGGCTTTCAAAGCACACAAGTAGTGAAGCAATGTACAACATGTCAGCGTACCTAGTACCACAATACTAACAATCATGTTTGGTACTTTTTACGGCTTGAACTGCTTCAGTTAGATGTTATACGTGCTACAAACTATTACGAACCAAAATATTGCAAAACTTTTTACTCACCCTATGGAGGTCGATCAATAATTGGTAACAAACCAACTGAGTAGAGAATGTGCTAAAATTTCCATTTAATCAGATTAATGAAACACTTTCTTGGAGCCAACCACCCTGAAACTCGGAAGGTGATCAATTCAACACTTCAATCAGAATCAAAGAATTTCTTTTTTTGCCACTAAGAATAAAAGAATTAGTTTCAGAATGAAAACGTTTTGTTACTGCCAATGAGGAATATTATTCGTAATAAACAGATTAAATGTTTGTAAAATTTGAACCAGGCTTTATTCAGGCTTCAAAATATGTTTTTACTTTTTGAAAAATCTTTTAAAACTATTCTTAAATAAAACTTATGCACTTTTATGATAGCATCAATTAAGAATGACGTATTTACCTGTTTAAAATAGCCGTGATATTTTGTGATATATTTGCTTTTAAAACATTGATATCCTATTTACCAACCCCTCCGTTCGGGCAGGATATGACCCAAGGTCAATTTTAAAGCGGAGTTTAACAGGTTTGAATTCAGAGTTTTCCTTCTCCTAGACTAGTTGCCTTACCAAGGCTGAAGAATCTAGTCTACCCTACTATTTACCCATAGCTGGAGGGAGGATAATTGGATTCATACCTTTCCCAAGTGCTATGTGAAATGCAATCAGACTCGTCCAGGATTTGAACTCGTATCGTCGTGTCCATTTCCTACGGCGATAACCATTGCACCACGGGCACCTCCACACATTTAAAACATTGATATTGCAACAAAATATGTAGTGTTTATTTGTTTAAAATTGAGAACTTTATTGATATACTGGTTTTTGAGACATTGATGATGAAACTAATTATGAAGCATTTAGCTGTTTAAGTGAATGTATACTTTATAAATTGTCTCTTAAAACATTCATATTGCAACTAAGTATGAACTGTTTATCTGTTTAAAATGATCGTGGACTTTATTGATATAATGGTTTTTAAAACATAGATGATGAAACTAAGTATGAAGTATTTAGCTGTTAAAAAGGCTTACTGCGTCTTTCAAGCAGAGTAATAGATCTCTTCTCTTATTTGTTCAGTAATACTCTTACATTATAAACATGTTATCGATTTGTAGTTGATTGTGTTTTATACTACTGTTGGATTTTGTCAAACAACGAGGAACACAAATATATAAATATAATGTTTTTGTTCTATGATGACGCTTGAGTGGAGCAGGAGAACAATCGGAGAGAGTTCGCACAGAGAACTGAACTTCAGACAAAATTTTAGACCTTATATAGTCTTAAAACTCACACATAACCCACATGGGCAACGTCTCTTCACCAACGCAATGCTTGTTTTCCATTGGTCACGGCTTACATCCATGCATTGCTTGTTCTCCACTGGTCACGGCTTATACTCACGCATTTTTTTTTATGCCGCTGGTATCACGCACACAAATTTCTGTTTTTCTGGTTGTCTCTTTGTCGGTTTTACCTATGTCCGGATGTATCAGTCGACTACATCTGCCGGGTTCATCGTCGGTCAAGGCAATATATTACACTTGGCATGGTCTCTTTTTGAGAGTCTTTCTCGTTTAGAGAAGTTCTCTCTTCTATCATCAATTCATGTATTCTTGCCTCTTGTAGTTGCTGTGCTAATATGTCGTTGATGAATGTGAGTTATCATTTGAACCAGAATCCATCTATCCCATTATGTCCTGCTGTCTTCCAATTTGCCGCTTTTATGAGTGGTGTTCAGAATGACGTCCGTTGTATTTCAACCTTCTTCAAGTCTTTGCAGTTCATTTTCCATGTTATTTAACCATTCAATCTTTCTGTTATATTTATTCTGTTTCCATAGTTTATTCCTGAAATGTGTTTCACTTCCTGCTTTCTACACCAGCATGTTGGTGGAATTTTCTTTCGTCATTTTGGAATGTCCTGCTTTGTTTGTATTGATCCTATTTACCCAACCCCTCCGCTCGGGTAGGATATGACACAAGGTCAATTTTTTTAAGCGGTGTTTAAGAGGTTTGAATAATTGGATTCATACCTTTCCCAAGGGTATTAGTGCTATGTGAAATGCAATCAGTCTTGTCCAGGAATTGAACTCGTATCGCCGAGTCTATATCCTGTGACGATAACCATTACACCACGGGCACCTCCTTTGTTTGTATTGATGGATACTGTTCCGCTATATTTCGAGTCTTCTTTTATTTGCCAGAATTCTTTGGCTTATTTCTTTCGATCTTATTATCTGTCTTCCCTGCTGTTTTTGTCCTGTCAGCTGGGGCTGTAGAATACATCTGATGTTGAGGTTCCAGTGATGCTAGGGCTTTGGGGAATGCAGAGTACCGCTTCATTGCCATTGCTCCCAGGTCCACTCTGACCCGGAATGGTAGCACCTGATAGGGTCCTATCTATGGGTCAAATAGAACTAAACTGCATACTTATGCTAAACTGAATTGTTTGAATTGGAACTGTTTGAATAAATTGAATAGCTTGAAATAGAAATATTTTTGACAATTAAACTGTGTACTCATGCTAAATTGAATTGTTCGAAATAGAACTGATTATTTGTATAAAAATGGATTTAAATAGAATTAAACTGGGTACTTATGCTGAACTGTTTGACTAAATTGAATCGCTTGAAATAAAATATTTTTGACAATTAAACTGAGTACTTACGCTAACCTGAACTGCTTGAAATAGAACTGTTTTGACATCGAAACTGCGTACTTATGCTGAATTGATTTTTAAAAAATTAGAACTGTTTGACTAAATTGAATAGCTCTAAATAGAAATATTTCTGACAATTAAACCGTGTACTCATGTTAAACTGAATTGTTTGAAATGGAACTGAGTACTTGCATAGAAATGGATTTGGCGTTAAATAACCAACAAAGTTTGATATGCCATAAAACCCAACCAACCAACCAACCAATCCTGCTATTTTTGTCATTTTCCGTCTTTTTATTTCATTATTATAAATATAGACAGCATTATAATCAGCCTCAGAGGCTGGTAAAATGAAATATTGATTTATTGATAATGTCATGAGTAGATTCTAGTCAGCCTCAGCTCATTTTTAGATCTCCAGTGTGTTTGGTCAGAATTTCATGTGTACTAATTCTTATACCTAACAACCTTGTTCTGTTCTCTGGCCAGGTCCTGATATTATTTTATTTCTTCATTTTCTTTTATCATCTCTTTGTATTCCACTTGTATCACATAAGCCTCAAAAACATTCAGATGAGCTAGGATCAGAGAAAGATACTATTTGTAGAGCATTACATAAGCTTCCAAAAATTTTTAATGAGCTAGGGTCATCGAATGAAACGCTATGTAGAGAATTATATAACCTTTAAAAATTTTCAGAAGAGCTAGGATTACCGAAACAGACCATATAGAGAGTAATAGATAAGCTTCAAAAACTTTCCGAAGTATCTTTTAATGATTACTTGACATAACATACAACAGAAAAAGGAAATCTTAATTTATATCTTTTAAAAAATTCACATGGTTAGTCTGCTGATTAGTTTTAAGGCATGTCAACACTAATGCTGAAGTGTAAGTTACTTGATACAATATATATTTGAAAACAGCTACAGAACTCTTTAGCTGAAAAATATTTAAAGTAAATTAGAAGAGGATGCTATGATTATTTAATTCTAACGGTATGTCAACCAATCTAGGCTTAGTTTATACCTATATGTTAGGTAGTCATGTTCATTTTACTTTCATATTTACATTCTGTGTCGTTATTTTTTGCCCAAAGTCCCATCGAATATAAATTATTTCTAAACAGATCTGTTGGACCCTAAAAGGTACTATCACTCCTGGTCATAGTGGACGTGGGATTAATGGTAACGAAAGGGTACTCTACACTGCGCAGATCTTTGGAACTCAAGCCGCACCATCAGATGCAGTTTAATCCCTTTTTTGTTGGTGATACGGGGAGGGGTTCTTACCCCTCAGCAAAGGATACAGCCTGTCTATTCTAAGCACCACTGACAGGTTTAACAACTATTTTGTATTTTTGGTGCAAATGCTATCGTCGTTGGAAATTGACATAGTGACACGGGTTCAAATTCTGGAGAAGAATTCTCCTTCCAACTATGGATAAATAGTAGGGAAGACTGAGCTCTTTATCCTTAGTTAAACAACCAGTCTAGGAAAAGGAAAACTCTGAATTCTAAACCTGTTAAATTCCGCTAAAAAATTGACCTTGTGTCATAATCTGTCCGTGCGGAGGTGGTTAGTAAATACTTTGTGGATTTTTAACATATTAAAATATTTGGCCAGGCTTTTATTATTTTTGTATGCTTTTCAAGGTCTCTTGGAATATGGTATACGTATATATTATAAATTTGAAATTGTGACGGCAAATTCTTTAAAATCCCAAAACGGGACTTTATTTTCGCACGGGTGAAGACGGGGCAGGTTGGCACTTGATCCCTTGTAGAATAAGTCCTCGTTCAGAGTTTTTTTCTCGGGCACATAAGAACTGGCATATTATGTGGGGGATTAATTTATGGCGAGACTGACCGCCGCTGGCAAGGGGTTCCAAATTTCACTCTATACATACACCCACCAAGGCCGCTAGTCTTCCTCCCCAGAACAATGGAAGATATGGACCTCTAGGTTTAGACGTAATAATATTAATTATAGTAGTCGGCAATTCCAGTTTCCCGTGTGATATTTCAAAGGAATTAATAGGACAATTTTAAGCAAGATAACATAAGGCGAATAGAAGCTGAAAAAGAAACATGACATAACAAATTCGTAGTAGACGCTGCAAATAACAACTTCAAGCACGTGGGAACATTAAAAGATATCAATCTTTTACTACACATAGATATACACCTTCAACGTTTCAAATATATCATAAACGAATAGTCCATGAACATAAATGTCTTTCTTCTTTTCTTTTCTTTCGTTTTTCTTCAAATTGAGAGAGAGAGAGAGAGAGGGTATATAAAATTGGGTATAAGGAGAAACAGTCCCAAAGTTACTTATCTTATGTAGATGGATTCCTGTGGAGAATCTTTCTTCTTTTACGGGCTGACAGACTTTAGCTTATTTTTTTAGTACTTGCTAGAAGATATTTTTCGTCTTCTTTTACCCGGAGTTCTTGGCTTTAGTTCCGTCCGCCACGAACCCTGTCCAACAACTGATTTTCTTATTATCTATTTCCGCTGACGGGAAGGAGTCCCCACTTCCGTTTTGGGGTCCCAGCCAATCATTTGGCTTCTCTCTTCTTCCTTCCTGTGTCAGGCGACCCGAGTGAGGTCCCCAAGTACAAAGATCTGGTCTCCACTGTGACCCACATTCTTTCTTAACGGTCATTCTTTGACGGCTTGCTACTTTTGATACGAACACGAGGATAGTAGTAACCTTATTTCTATCGTCTCAGTGGGAGACCACGTGACACAATGTTTAATAAGTATTTGTCATTTAACTGGGGCTCAATATAGATATATTTAACAGCTGTATGTATAACTTTGTATGTTTATTGGTTTTTAACTTTGAGCTCTTGAGATTCACACTTCCAAATTTTTTAATGATGAATTTGACTATATAAGAAATTCTGAAGCACAACTTAAATAAAAACTTTCAAAATTCACAAATGTAAATATTTTCCAAAAATGTCTAACAATATTTTTCTAATAATAATTTATTGCACAAATATAATATTTTACCTAATAATTCAACCACAAATATTGTAAAAAACTTAACTTTGAAATTAAAGCAGTTACTTAGTCTTTAAAAACAATTAGATATCAAATACATAATAAGAATAACAATACTCACACTAAATTTGATGCAGGGGTTTATGTTATCCAATGTCTGGATTGTAATAAAAATACGTGCGTCAAATGAAACATCACTTAATCTTCAAAAACAAATTTACGAACACAAAAGGGACTTTATAAAAGGAAACGTAAATAATATGGTCAGACATAACTTAGAAACTAATAACAACTTTAAAAATTCGAAAATGTTAGTTTATATACACGGCAAAAAAAAAAAAAAACGACGAAAAATGGCTGAAACTAGCACTATTTCTAATTACAACACCATTGAACTAAGACACAGCTTTTTCAACATCTCTTTATCTAGTCAAATTGCGGCTAAAAAGTTGCATAATTCCTTATTTGAAATATTTTGGTTCCATCGATTTCATATATATATATATATATATATGTGTGTGTGTGTGTGTGTGTGTGTGTGTGTGTTTTGTTTCATTCAAAAAATAGAAAATTAAATTGAATAAAGTTCATAACATACAGTATCACATCTTAAACGCCCTGATGAAGGTTTAATGTAAAAACTGAAACGTTTAACGCAGGCAAATAATTCAGCTACAAATAAAATCATCCTCTTGTGTTTTTCCATGATTGTATATTTACATACCATCGGATTTACTTTCATTTTCCCATATATATATATATATATATAATGTATGTAGAGTAACTGGATTACCTATTGTCGCATTGCAACGTTGCAAGCTATTGAAATAGAATTTAACCAAAATAGATAATATATAATAAATCATTTTTTTTTGTATTTAGTTTTGATAAAATCAAGGCCAGCAAACAGACTGCAAGTTTTCAGGAACTGGTGTTTAGGCATAAATGTATTGATGGCTGGTAGCCAAGACTAGGCCCGACAGAATTGCAAGTTTGTAAAACTGTGCGATATAATTCTCCTAAAACTTTTAGAGTGATTACCTGCAAAAGAATTATATTGTGTTATATTAAGCTAAGGTTGGTGGGTTGGATTTTACGGCATGTCAGCATTTATTGGGTTATTTTATGCCGAAGTCGGTTTTTGTTTTATTCGTTCTTTGTGGGATATGATCGTTACTTGTGTAGGTATTTATATATTATTTCAGATGATGATTTTGTTGGTAATTGATTGTTCACTATAACTGTATCGGTTTGGTATACTAAGCTAAGCTTATGTCTTGTCAGAGAGCTGAGATCCCCTTGAAAATGTTGTCATGGGTATGACACTAAAAACTGTATCCGGTGGGGTTTCAGTTTTGAAGCTCTTGAGAATATCGAGTACAGTTTTCTTGCTATTACTCCCTGTTACTGTCGAGACTCAGCTGGGTTTGCACTAGGGTGATCTGTTAGGGTCGCTCCTATGGGTTAGATAGACGTGTTTAAATGTAATTTGTACTAGATGGGAATGCTTGAAAATAAACAAATAATTTACAGTCTTTAAAGTTGTGATTAGTTTCTAAATTATGACAGGTCGTACAATCCTTTAAAAAGTCTTTTTGTGTTCGCAAATTCATTTTCGAAGATTATAGGATGTTTCACGCATGTATTTTTGAAATTACAATTTAGACATTGGATAGCGTAAAAGCAAGCATCAGATTTAGTATGAGTATTGTTATTCTTATCATTAATTGGATATCTAATTGTTTTTAAAGAGTTAGTAATTGTTTTAATTTTAAGGTTGTTTAAATTTTTTCGATGATGTTTGTGATTAAATCAATTGGTGAAATAATGTATCTGAATAATAGATTATTGGAAAAACTATTGTTGGATATTTTTGGAAAACATTTACATATATGAATTTTGAGAGTTTTTATTTTGGCATGTTGAATAAAGGATTTACGATACTGAAGCTGTGCTTCGGAATTTTTTAAATAGGCAAATTCATCATAATAAAATTTGTTGGGTGGAAACAAATGAATATCATTAATAAATAGGAATAGTTACTTGAAACCATATAATTGTGTATAGATTATTTGTATTAGATAGGAATACTTGAAACCAAATAACTGTATGTAAACAATTGATTATTGTAGACACATAAACAAGTGTCATTTAAAAAATGGAACTTTGGAAATATGGAATTATTATTTGGGTCATTCAATAGATAAGGGAATTTTTTAAAAAAAGAGCCCAAATTTTTTTCAGAATTTTTTTCTCATAAAAATAAACTTGGTATTGTTAAGAATTGGTTTATTGCAAAAATTATTTTAAAATCACAAAAGTATTTGAACAGAGGGTTCGAATTATAAACAATGCAGTGTTTATATCTATATTTTTTTCAAAATATTCTCCTTGTTTATTGAATGAGCTTTGTATGTATGTAGGCGTATATATATATATATATATATATATATATATATATATATGTTTGTGTTTGTGTTTGTGTGTGTGTGTATGCACGAGTGACAGCACATTCACGACCACACTAACATTTAAACACACACAAACTTAGGCACACATACACACAAATAAAATTCCCCTGCTCACACCACCAAAAGAAAAAATCAACAATATTAATCAGTATTTTTTAAAGCCCTTTCACTCTGATGAATGTGTAAAGCATGAAATCCAGGGTCACAAACATTATCGTGCAATATAAAAAATATATATTGTCGGGTTTTGATCCCAGTTTCAAGCGTCCGGGGTGTCTAGCCACACTGAAGAACTATGATACAACGAAACAATCTCAGTGTGAATATATATATATATATATATATATATATATATATATATATATATATATATAACCGGCTCATTGTCATAATGGTATGAGTGTTCGCCAATGGCTTAGAAGACCACACACACACACACACACACACACACATATATATATATATATATATATATATATATATATATATATATATATATATATATATCAACCCCTTATGCATGAGCACATGAGCAGAATGTGACACAAGGCCAAGTTAAACAAGTTTAAATTAAGAGTTTTCCTTTTCCTAGACCAGCAGCTATACCAAGGTTAAAAAGCCCAACGTGCCCTACGATTTGCCCATAGCTGGACGGAGAATAGTTGGGTTCATACCTCTCCATGGATATTAGTGCTATGCGAAATGCAAACAGCCTCGTCCAGGTATTGAACTCGTGTTGCAGTGTGTATTCTCTACGACGAAAACCATTACACCAAAAACGCCTCTATGAGCTGTATGCGTATACGTGTGAAGATCTTTCAGATATTTGGTTTCGATTTCTTTGTTTGATAACATATCAACCCTCAAGGGTTATCTATTGCCAAAGCCATTCATGTAAAAGATACGTGATGTCAGTTTCCAGATTTTTTTTTGTACAGGCATTTAAAATTGTCGTAGACTCTTGAAAATTCAGTATCTTATTGCTATACATATTATAAGATGACTGACTAATTTTCATGGTTCCAGGTTCCAATGAACTGCTACATCAGGAATTGGAATACACCCTACAAAAGTCTGATTGTCACAGTTGGTGAATTCCAAAAATGCCATTTGGACGTGAGAACACTTTAGAAGAACGATATGTAATAAAATTCGTTTTTTTTAACTTGGAAAAAAATGCCACAGAAATGTATGGAATTCTTCAGACTGCTTTTCAACCATCTTGCATGAATCAAGCATCAGTTTTTGAGTGATATAGGAGATTCAAGGAAGGCAGGGAGTCTGTGAGGGATAATGAGGGGTATGGAAGGAGTAAGGAAGTCAGAACATTAGAGTTGATTGGCTAAATTCATAGGGTTAGGGTTACTATGTTGAGGTTTTAAGGGAGTTCAGGAAGAGATTCCTAGGGAAGAGGCCAGCACTTTTCAAATCGAGTCAGTGGCATTTCCACCAGGACAATGTACCAGTCCACAACTCCATCCTTGTCATAGACTATTTGACCAAGATGGGCATCAAGACAGTTCCTTAGCCTCCCTATAGTCCATACCTTGCTCCTTGTGACTTTTGCTTATTCCCTAAGCTCAGAGGCTGTCGTTATGAGACAATTGAGGAGATGAAAGAGGCTGTGACGAAGGTCATTGACATGCTCACACAGGAGGACTTCTATGGGGCCTTCCAGAAGTTGTTAGAACGGTACAACAAGGCAATTGCAGCCGGAGGAGATTACTTCGAAGGGGACTAGAGTTTCGTGTGTGTACTATCAATAAAAGTGCCCATACGAAAAAAGTCTGGAAACTTATTTATTGATCCTCGTAGTGGTACTATTTAATCTACTGCTGATATTATAATAGAGTTCATACTTTTCCCAAAGGTATTTTTGCCCAGTCGGCTGGGGCAATAGAATACACCGACTGCACCTCTGCTGAGGGATAAGACCCCCCACCAATAAGTGTCCTGGATATGACACTAAACAATCTGATGAGGATGTTCCAATGATACTGGAACTTTTAGGAATGCGGAGTACTCCTTCATTGTCATCGTTCTTAGGTCTACTCTGACCCGGAGTGGTAGCACCTGATAGGGCCCTCTCTATGGGTTAAATAGAACTAATCTGCGTACTTATAACGAAACTAAATAACTTGAAATAGAACTGTTTTGATATTTAAACTGCGTATTTATGCTAAACTAATTTGTTTGATATAGAAATGTTTTTGACATTGAAACTGGACTTACGAGAACTTCTTTCATTTGCCAGAATTCTTTGGCTTATTTCTTCCGAACATATTATCTGTCTTCCCTGCTATTTTTGTCCAGTCAGCTGGGGCTGTAGAATACATCGACTGCGCCTCTGCAGAGTGGTATGACCCCCTCCCTCCAATGAGTGTCCTGAATATAACACTAAACAATCTGATGTTGAGGTTCCAGTGATGCTGGGACTTTGGGGAATGCAGAGTACCCCTTCATTGCCATTGCTCCTAGGTCCACTCTGACCCGGAATGGTAGCACCTGATAGGGTCCTATCTATGGGTCAAATAGAACTAAACTGTATACTTATGCTAAACTGAATTGTTTGAATTACAACTGTTTGACTAAATTGAAATAGAAATGCTTTTGATAATTAAACTCATGCTAAACTGAATTGTTCGAAAGAGAACTGATTATTCGTATAAAATTGATTTGGCATTAAATGACCTACAAAGGTTGTTATGCTATAGAATCCACCCACCAAACCAAACAACCAAGGATATTTTTCCGAAAGTAAAGATAGATATGAATAAAGCGCACCCGGGGTTCGAACTAGTTTACTTTAATGTTGCAGTCCAGCACGTTATCCACAACACTCGAGAACTTCCAACATTCTGATATTCGTAACTATGCAAATAAATTCTTTTCCATCCAATAAGGATACGTACTTACCTCTTGGATCGGAATAATTCGTCTGATATTTAAACAAAAGCTTTCGTATCGATGCCATTTTAAGACTGACCGCATGAAAGAGAGACTAAGAATAGAATTAGAACAAAGAAAAGACAACAATGGTCGCACGGAAGGTTTACCTTCGCATAGAAGTGAACATTTGGGAAGAACTATAACTTTATTCACAGTGAAGTATCAAGTAAGGGTAGCTTAGTCAGTTGTATGAGTCTCAAGTATGGATTAAACTCACTACTGTATTATTGGTTTACAATAAGATTTACAAAGAATTGCTCTACGGTGTGTTTAAAGGAGCAAGAAGATTAGCTTAGTCAGGTCCAGAGATAGAAATACTCAGTGATAATTGAATTCACAACTTATGACATGGCCTGAGAAATTTGTTTGCTCTCCGTTGTGGCATTACTCAATAAAACATATATATATATATATATATATATATATATATATATATATGCACTACTTGGACGCTGACAAAACGGTTGGAGAAGAAGCTCGACGGCAATTATACAAGAATGTTGCGAGCAATATTGAACAGGTCCTGGCAGCAACACCCCACACGGCGCCAACTGTACGGCCACCTACCACCTATCACGAAAACTATACAAGCTAAACGAACCAGACATGCCGGACACTGTTGGAGAAGCAAGGACGAGATCGTAAGTGATGTGCTCCTGTGGACCCCTGCATATGGCCAATCAAAAGCAGGACGACCAGCTCGAACATTCATACAGCAGCTATGTGATGATACGGGATGTAACCCCGAAGACCTTCCGAAGGCGATGAATGATAGGGAGACGTGGAGAGAGAGAGAGGGTCAGGGATATCCGTGCTAGCTGCACGTCATGATGATGATGATATATAGTGAAATTCTAATGAAATTAGTTTCATTCTAATTTTACTATATACGCTCTGAATGTGCATTTTGTTATACGCCGGGAAGGGAATAAGTGATTTAACAATAGCCGTACGTCGAGAACTCACATAGATTTATATGATATTCCTCATATATTCTATACAAGAATAATCCACACCCACTGTCTTCGGACGTTAACTGGATATTGCATATATATATATATATATATATATATATATATATATATATATATATATATATATATATATATTCCCTGTGGAAATGGACCACAACATTCAGCCTTTGGAAATAATGTAATAATTTAAACGTAATTTGTTTGCATTGTTTCTTCGATCATTAAATGACCCTGATGGTGTTGAGTGCAGAGTAACGGAAGTACAGGTATCAACGAAATAGACCTGAAGGTCTGTCAAACAGACCAAATCTATTGCGCGTCGAATACTAAACACCATGAATACAATTACATCTAAGTCTATTCACAGATAAATACTTAGATAGATAGGTTTGTTTTCTCTGTTTAAAGGCATATCAAACTTCGAGGGATATTTTATGCCCAAAGCATCTTTTATTGAAGGATAGTTGTGGCACTATTTAACCCATAACTGGGGGATAAGGGGATTCATTGCTTTTCTAAGGGTATTTGTTCGAAAGTGAATTGGAGTTAAACACGTAAGCCACTATGCAACTTTGACACCGTTTTAGATAGATAGAAAGATAGATATGTTTAGAACAGGATAGATCGATCGATAAATAAAGAGATATGAGCCGACTGGAATAGATAGATAGATAAATAGATGTGAATAGACCACAGGATCGGTAGATTAATTGATAATGAATAAATCGCGATCGACACATGTGAAGAGACCAGGATATATATATATATATATATATATATATATATATATATATATATATATATATATATATATATATATATACGATATATAAGATATATATAAGATAGATAAATAGATAGATTGCTAGATAGATAGATAGATTGAGAGATAGAGAGAACCAACCAGGATAGATAGATAGATAGATAGATATGAGTCGACTTAAATAGATAGATAGATAGATAGATAGATAGATAGAGAGAGAGAGAGAGAGAGATGGATCACAGATACGAAACAACTGGGAAGTAGATATTAATTAACCGTAAATAGATATAAACAGAATCGAGAAGTTTCCTTTCATCAAAATAAAGAGGTTTCTTTAATATTATTGTCTCAATCGACTTTTAATCGACTTTAACTTGGAAGCCTTTTCTTGACAAATACGATTGCAGTAAATCAAACGCCAACTGATAATAACAAAGCGATTTGCTGAGGTAGATTAGAGGGTGGTGTATTCACATAGAACATCTGCTAACATCTGTCCACTCCAGTGACTTTGTCTCCCAGCTCAATACGAAAAATGAATTAAACCAAGAATCAAATTTTAGATTTGTTCAATAAACAATTCAAGTTTCTCGGGGTCAGTTTAGGATTTGCTACATCACAGCCTGATACATTCAAATAATTGTGTTTCAAAAAAATTGGTTTTGTCAAATATCTATCAATCAATCTATCTATGTCAATTCACGTATATCTATCAAGCCCAGCTATTTATTAAATAGTACCACAACTTTTCTTCTACCAGGATGGTTTTGGTATTAAATAACCCACGAAGTTTGATATGGCATGAAAACAATAAAAAACAAAACAAAACAAACAAACAACGAAGCCCATAATCATATCTATTCTCTCTCTCTCTCACTTTCCCTGTCTCTGTCTCTGTCTCTCTCTCTATATATATGGATAGATAGCTTAAGAGGTTTTTTCAGCATGACATTTACTTTTGATATTTCTTCCATCTCTTTTTCTTGTCGTTTATCTTACCTTCAGCTCGTTTTCTCACAAAATCTCTCCTTTTTTGTTGGATGGGGGAAGTTCTCATGGTGTAGTGTCTAACGTGCTAGACTGCGACATCGTAGTAAGCGAGTTCGAACTCCTGTCACGCTATTACATTCACTTTTGGATTAATACACTTGGGAAAGGTGCGAACTCCCCTATCCCTCCAGGTATGGGTTAAATAATACCACGATCGTTCTTTTAAAGGATAGCTTTGGCATTAGATAATACATGAAGGTTGGTATGCAATTAAAAACGAAATTAAACTTTTTTTTGTTCCAATAGGTCATTCCGTTTGCCCAGTCGGCTGGGGCAATAGAATACACCGATTGCAACTCTGCAGAGGGGTAAGACTCCCTCCCCAACGAGTGTCCTGGATATGACACTAAACAATATGATGTTGAGGTCCCAGTTATGCAAGAGCTTTGAAGAATGCAGAGCAACCCTTCATTGCCATCGCTCCCAGGTACTGCGTACTTATGCTAAATTGAATTGTTTGAAATGGAACTTTTTTGACATGGAAACTTTACTTATGTTCAACTGAATTGTTTGAACTAGAACTGCTTTGACATTTAACTGTGTGTAAACAAAATGTATACTTATACTAAACTGAATTGGTTGAATTAGAATTGTCGGACTAAACTGAATAACTTGAAATAGAAATGTTTTTGACAACTAAACTATGTACTCATGCTAAACTGAATTGTTCGAAATAGAACTGATTATTTGTATAATAATAGATTTGGCATTAAATAACCTACAAGGGTTGATATACCATAAAACCCAACCAACCAACCAAGTCATTCCGTGTAGTTATTTGCTTTCAACGGTGAAAGACACTGTGACTGCCCTGTTTTCGGCAATGATAAAGTACTGAATCCCACCAAATACTAAGCCAATGCTACCCGGAAAAATTCCATTTAATTTTGATTGGTTTGTTTTGGTTTTATGCCATATTAACCATTGTTGATTATTTAATACCAAATCCTGTTTATATTATATATCAAACATATGATTTGTAAACACATCTTGTTGATAGCATTTTTAAACGAGCTTGAGTTCTTTTTTGCACACAGTTAAATGGTTGGTTGGTTAGTTAGTTGTTTGGGTTTTATGGCATATCAACCTTGTTTGTCATTTAATGTCAAATCCATTTTAATACAAGTACAGTTTCAATGTCAAAAACAGTTCTATTTCAAACAAATCAGTTTAGCATAAGCACGCAGTTTAAATATCAAAACAATTCTATTTAAAGTAATTCAGTTTAGCATAAGTACACAATTTAGTTCTATTTGACCCATAGATAGAACCCTACCAGGTGCTACCACTCCAGGTAAGAGTAAACCTGGGAGCGATGGCAATGAAGGTGTACCCCGTATTCTCCAAAGCTCGAACATTACTGGAACCTCACCATCAGATTGTTTAGTGTTATATCCTGGAAACTCGTTTTGAGAGGGTCTTACCCCTCTGCAGATGGGCAGTCGGTGTATTCTACTGCTCCAGCCGACTGGGGAAACAGTTAAATGGTTTCCCGTATTGCTATATAACAGTTACAATTAAGCATCAGTCATTTGTTTGCACACAGTTTGCTTTATTCAACCCGTAGATAGAACTCCGGGTCAGAGTGAATCTAAGAGCAATGGCAATGAGGGGGGTTCTCCACATTCGCCAAATCTCCGAGGCTGGAGCCTTGCCATCTGATGGTTTAATGTCAAATCCAGGATACTCGTTGAGAGGGGGTGCTTACTCCTCAGTAGATATGCAGTTGTTGTATTCTACCACCCCTGCAGACTGGGCTAGTTTAATTTTGAGTTGTTGAAATATGATGCGGATCAAAAACTATTATTCATTTACAGCCATTTTTTGATTCCAAAAATAAATACAGTAAGGATGAGTCAGTCATCATTTTGCTAAATTGTCACTCAAAGCCCCCACTTCCAAAAAGATTAATGGATTATTGACGTGAAGGTTCAGTTTCTACTGGCATACTACAACCATTCCCATCCTACGTTGTAGGACAACGTAATAAACTATAAGGAAACCAATCAAGAGCGTGACATGTACACTCTTGCTTACTGATGTCGAAAATAGTCATGTCTATGTCGAAAACAGGGTTTGTAGCAGAAAAATTGCTCTATTTAACCATCTGTTCTAGTTTTTGAGGAACTTTCGGGATACACACACACACACACACACACACACACACACACACACACACACACACACACACACACACACACACACACACACACACATATATATATATATATATATATATAAATATTGTATATTATTATTAAGATATAATGTAACATACAAACATACGATATAATGAGATAGATAGATAGATAGATAGATAGATAGATAGAGTCAGTCACCATTGCATTGGAAATTGTTTTATTCTCAAACAGAACTTTCGTTATAATATGACATTTTTGCTGTATTACAGTAACATACATGCCAACAAAAATCGAGTGGATCTATCTATCTATCTATCTATCTATCTATCAAATTTTTTTTCATTATCACACAATAAATTAGTTGACTTAAATCATCTTGTTTTACCTTGCAATTTAGAGATCATAATATTGCTCTTTATTTTGTTAATAGAGTACTATGTTTTATTGATTTTTACCATTTTTAGAGGTACTTTACTAGAAAGAAGAAAGATAGGAGATTTAATTAAAACTTTCAAAATAATTAATGTAATTTGTGATTATGGTGGGCACTTTTTCAAGATTTCTCCTCGAACTATACATTTATTGTAAAGATAGATTTCAAAAACTCGGTCTACAAACAAACTGTAGGTTTTTTTTGCTCATAGAGTAATATATTTCTAGAACAAATTGCCTAATCACATCAAAAACAGTAATGGCGTAAAAAAGAGATTAAATTTGATGGTTTCACAAAAAATGGTTCGTAAAATTACTTAGCAAAATTTGATATGTATATAATTAGTGTATTAACAGTGTATACATTCAATCCAAATATTCTTTCTTTAAGGTTTACGTTAGAAAATTGCAAAAATCGGTGATGCTTAAGGAGACATAACAAACAAACAGCAACAATAACAACAACAATACCAATAACAATAACAATATATATGTATATATTGTATTTCCAGCAAATAAGTATTTCCTTTTTAATCTTTTTATTAAAGATCCATTTACTCCTAATCCATTGGCACAGAAGGCGTGTCCAATCAGAAACAACACAATAATCAAACGGATAAATCCAGAGTTCTCACGGAAAAAAATTTTTGCAACTGAGACCAAACGATCGGCCAATATTTCGAGAACTGTAACCCCCCCACACACACACCTTGAAACAACGACAACAACAACAACAAAAGAAAACAAAAACAAAGCAAAGAACAATCAGGAGAAACCAAAAAAAAAAAAAAAACCGAGAGGGAAAAATCACAGAAATGACATTCACCCGCCGCTTCCCAAAATAAATCCAAAACTAAACACCAAAAGAAAACACATTATAATTACCCTAACCAAACTCGAATCTTCCTCTTAATCCAAAATTAGTTGTATCCAACCAACAACTGAACAAAAACGATTGAATATAATCAAACTACTCATCATCTCAATTCAGAGACCCCTCAACAAGAACGAATTTTTTCCCCTAAAGTAATGAGAAACTAAATATATTAAACAAAACCATACAGACAATAAGCGGGAACGTAACTCTCAATAAACAAAAGCCAATAAAACCAAAACCCTAAGTGGATCCGAGAGTGGAGAAAGTAAGGATATAGGAAGAGGCTACATTGTTGTAAACCTCAAAAATATTCTCCGCCGAAATAAATTTATCATGACGACTTAACCGAGTTTGAGTCTCCATCAAATTGTACTATATATATATATATATATATATATATATATATATATATATATATATATATATATATAAGCAAATGCCAAATACATTCTCAAACGACATCTAACATGGATGACTTCAAAACGATCTGGAGATATGAAAACTTACCTGTCTTTGCGTATTTCTTAATAAACGGGTGGATTTATCTCGTTTCTTTGGGAAATCCAACATTTTCAAATATATTTCCACGTGCCAGACGCGTTTTTAACACTTTTGAATTATGAGCTCTATGTGCACGTTTATATTTTTTCGTTGTATACTTTTCATTTGTTCCTTTTTCTCCCATCATGTTAAATCTCAAACTCACTTAAAATTTTTTCCAAGCCATTCTAATTAAACCCATACATTGCAAAACTGTCGTCGACTGCTAGAATCCGCGGTCATCTCTCAATGCAATCATATTAAACAATGATCTGGGTTGTATCCAATTTCACCCAACCTGGCTGACATTATTTTATGTGAGAACATCAAAATAGAAAACTGATAAAAAAAATTCAAGAAAAACAAAGACATTTATTTCCCACCACTCTTCCATACACGATGATTTCTCATTTTCTTTTTCTCATTTAGATATTCTATTTAGTTGGTCAAGTCTTTGATGAAATTTGATTCGCTTGGTGGTGATTTTAGGTTCCCCAAGTCTACTTTAAGTCTATTGATGAAATCTTATATGCTTGACGGTGGCCGTAGCCCCCTATTTATTCTAAGAACTAATTACAGTCCCAGGCAATAACCTTTCGTTACCACCACTTTGATATATATCTCTATTTCGCCTTTACTGTCTTCTCTGTTTCTCCTATTTCTCCCTCTCTTTCTTTTCTGTTTCTCCTTCCTATAACCCCTCTTTCTTTTTATTCTATTCTATTTTTAATTATCTATTTCCTCAGTTGCTAAACTATTGAAAAACCCAATCATTCTGAAGAAGCCTTTCTGAAATAAAGACGAAATATCAACGGGAATCCGTTATCACTGTTTAGTTTATCCACTTTTCCATTCATTTGTCTTCATCTCGTTGGATATACAAAATCCACCATTTCTCTCTCTCTCTATATATATATATATGTGTGTGTGTGTGTGTGTGTGCACGCTCTGTTACTAACATCCTACTCTGTTTTATAGATATCGATGGTTTCCTTAGGTCATGCTTATTTATTTATTTTTATTCGTCAGCTAGAAGGAGGCACAACAAAAACTTATTCTCTTTTCTATACTTGGAAATAAGTTCCGACTTTCTTTTCGAAAGACAATATTGATCAGGAAAACTTATAATTGGTTGTTTTCCTTCAAAGCACAACCTGCAACATTTTGAGTCAGTTTTACGCTTGCCCGTCTTTTCAATCAATTTCGAATCAATTTTTTTATCTTTCTGTTATACGTGTCATCATCATCATCACCACCATCATCAAGTTATAACGACAGTACGAATTGGCCATCGATCTTAGTAAGTTCTCTTGACGGTATAGAGAGCTGATGAACGTAAGACTTTGCAGGTCAACTGACGCTGATTATGTGGTTATGGGCCTTACTTTACGATCTACATTATATCTATATGAGTCTTATTCACTACAATCAGTCAGCTCCCATCTCCTCACTTCACTTTGGTTTTTCGATCGGGATGATCGAAAAAACAAAGTGAAGTAAGGAGAAAGGAGACTGTCTCGGTCACTCTGATGTCTCTTTCATGCTGCCATCTTTGTTTTTGTTTATTAATGAAGAATGGTAATGAGGCTATCATTTAAAGCGCGCATTTTACTTTTTTATTGGCAGGCGATCATTTTGATCATTTTGATTTGACTAAAATGAAAAATTAATGATACGAGCGGAGCTGATGCGTTCAACCACTCACAGGTAGGGGGTTTCTCTCTAATTAAGTAATTCTAACGCTATAAACGTTTTGGTCAACTGACTGACACCAACCGATGAGAGCCGTAGTCTCAGTTTGACCCCAGGTTTAACGGCTGTCCATCAAAGTGGCTGACTCTTGTAATTTTCTTCTAGTTTAACGGCTCAGGACTTAATTTGAATGCTACGCTGCAAGTCAAAAATAGATATCATTAATCTATAAGGTAATTTTAGATCTTCCAAAGATATATTTCTTTTTTACTTTATAAAATCCATATTGTCAATAACTTTCAGAAGATTCATCAAAGAGTCGTAAAATATTTTTTGTGATCGTAAAAGTGGAGTTCCCTAGGTCCTTCGGTAGCTCCAGTATATACCTGATTGGGCTCACTTCAATTTTTTTATAGTGGTGTTGTAGTCAACACTGTAGGTCAGACATCTACCATCCACAAGAGAGTAATCCTTGTGTCTACAGTTGCAGAGGTAGAAAAAAATAACTTATAATACCTTTATCTTACACTTTTTGTTTTGTTTTTATTTTTGCTTTTTATTAAATAAATTAGTTTTTTGTAACTGATTTTCAAATCATGTCTGTATAATAATGCATGTCGACAAAGTTTTTGCTTCTGGGGTAAAGCGTGTATTTTAGACAAAATCGAATGAAGGGAGTCCTCATGGTGTAAAGGTTATAGCGCTGTACCGCGGAATCGTAGTAAGTGAGTTCGAACTCCAATCGCGCTATTGCGTTCATTTTCAGACAAATACCCCTGGGAATGCTATGAATCCTTTTATCCTCCCATTTACGGGTTAAATAGTACCATTACTGTTCTTCTAGAATGATTGACTTGGAATTAAATAATCCAAGAAGGTTGATATATCATTAAAACAATAAACAAATAAATCGAATGGAATAATTCCGAATACGGGCTCAGAATTGTTCTAGCTCGTCAGGATTTTATAAAATGTTTTCTTAATATACTCCTGGTAAACAAGTAAATGATTCTCCTTTTACTACTTTACATTGGCCTCGGCTTCATTGAGAACTTCGTAAAAGTAATGATATATGATCAGGTAAATTCCAATAATTAAAATTTGGCGCCCTGAAAAGTGATTAAAATTAAAAACAAAAATATTAATTGAATCCGAGATAGCAAGCTTTGAGATAAACTGAGTCCCATTGACCTAGCAGCTTCGGATTCATTCGTATTAATTGTACAGACCTTTCTTGGGTCTCAGAAAGCAAAAAATGGTTCTGACTTGATAAAAAAGAAGCTAACGGTGCAATAAAGAACGGAATAACATTGCATTCTTGTCACGATTTTTCCCTCTTAATCTGAGAGAAATAAGTGATGAGCATGAAGATTCCACCAAGATGGCGATGGAAACTAGATACCCAAGTTAATTCAACCCAAATATGATGAGAGATAACTGCTGGTTTCTACAGAAAGAAACCTATACCTCCCACTAACGTAAGAGAAAATGTCTCTAACACCTTTGAACGATATTGACAAAGGCTTGATTTGAATATACTGAGGACACATGTTTTATTAGTCAATAAGATACGTCTTATTGAAATTCTTTTTTTAAAACTAATAAAATGTGCTCAGTATAATGTTAAAATGAGAACATGATGTAATAAAGTGTTTACTAAGTTTGAGTACCCAATTTTGCTCGTCAATGTGATGATATACCATATAAAATGGCAAACAGAGTAACATTGTTTATTTAATGTTTAAGTGTGTGTAACTTAAAAACGTGATGTGATGGCTAAATTCTGACATCAAATTTTGATTCAGGATTTCAAATTCAGTTTAAAAGAGAACAATATCCTTTAGTAAAAGATATTTTTTGTGTGTTTTTCTGTGTAATTATTTCAGCTGATTAATATGTCTTGTAGATCATTGAAAAATATATTTAAAAACAAAAACAAAAACAATTACAAAAATAAAACGAAAATAAAAACAACTCTCGCCAAAACTAACTCTCCCCACCAAAAAACAAGTTCCTATGTTTTTAACACGTTTCAGTACTTATGTAGAAAAAAGATAAAGTCAGAAGTTCGAATAACACACGGAATGATGAAAATACTTTATTTCACAACATTTCAAAACAATGAAACATAGTAATGATAACAATAAGGTTTTTTTAAAAGTAGGAAAAATCTGTTGCTTGAATAATATGATTACTTACTAAGCTTAGCCTAGTCGTAGAACAAGGTGTCACGTGGTCTCCCAATGAGAAAAGAGAAATAAGGAATTACTACTATTCCTCCGTGTTTGAATTAGCCAAAGATTGACCGTTAAAAGACAAATAATGAATGTGGGTAAACTTCGGCCGGCTGTTGAAGGAAGAAAAAAATGTGGGTCAGGCTACCTGTACTCCGAGCCCTCACTTGGGTCGCCTGACAGGGGAAGGAAGAAGATAGAAGCCAAATGATTGGCTAGAATCCCAAAGCGGAAATAGCCCCCTTCTTCCGTCAGCGGAAATAGGAAATAAGAAAAATTAGTTTTGAAACAGACGTCGTCGTGAACAGATGGGGCGAGGCCCATGCCAAGACTCCGGGTAAAGAAAGACGGAAATTATCTTGGACAAGAAGGAGAAGAAGCCGTACCTTCGAGCCAGAGCTAAAAATAAAATAAATGCCGTCAACCCGAGAATAAAGAAAAAACAAGGAAAATACTCTCCAAAGGAAAGTCGTCGTAAAGATAAGTAAACTTTAAGACTGTTTCTCCCTATACCCAATTATATATCCTCTCTCTCTCAATTTGAGGAAAGACTAAAGAAGAAAGAAAAGAAAAGAAGAAAGACAGTTATGTTTATGTACTATCTGTTAACAATATAGCCGACGCGTTGAATATGTGCATCAACGTATGTAGTAAAAAGATTGATATATTTTCATGTTCCCACGTGTTGAAGTTGTTCATTTGTGTCGTTTCCTACCAAATTGTTATTTCCTGTTTCTTTTTCAGCTTCTATTCGCCTTATGTTATCCTTGCTTAAATTATCCTATATGAATTCCTTTAAAAATATTACACGGGAAACCGGAGTTGTCGACTACTATAATTAATATTATTACATCTAAACCTAGAGGTCCATATCTTCCATTGTTCTAGGGGAGGAAGAACTAGTGGCCTTGGTGTGTGTGTGTATAGTGTGAAATTTGGAAACCCCTTGCCAACGGCGGTCAGTCTAGTTATAAATTAACCCCCACATAATATGCCAGTTCCTACATGCCCGAGAAAGGACTCTGAACAAGGACTTATTCTACGAGGGATCAAGTGCCAGGCCGCCCCGTCCTCACACGTGCAAAAAAATAAACCCCCGTTTGGTGATAACAATATTTAAATGCACCAGTTCCCATACACGTTTAAATGGTTGCTCATCCGGGGATCTTTTTATTTTAATTTGCCGTCACAAAGGCTAGATGTATGGGGTACACAGCGAGAATCAAACCATAATCAACAGTCTGCTAGTTTAGCTTGCTAAACACTACACCACGTGAGATACCCACATCTTAATGATGGATGGAACATTGAATACTTCTTCTTTAACATCATAATTTATTTCAATGTTCTTTATTCACTGTACTCTTATTTCTTTCCTTCCTTCCTTCCTTCAATCCTTCCTTCGATCGTTTCTTCTTCTTCTTCTTCTTCTTCTTCTTCTTCTTCTTCTTCTTCTTCTTCTTCTTCTTCTAATCAGCTGAGGCTGCAGAAGGTTGAGATCCCCCCCCCAACGAGTGCGCTGGATATTGCACTAAACCATCTGTGGGTGAGGCTTCCGTTATGAATCTTTGAGAAATGTGACATATTCCTTCATTGCTATTACTCCCAGGTAGACTCTGATTTGGAGTGGAAGTACCTGTTAAGTTCCCATCAATATGTTAAATAGAACTATATAATCATTCACTCTACTTGAAATATTTAACTGTGTGCAAAAAATTATTAAAATTAAATTGAATTATTAATATTTGATAACAATTCTCGAAACAGTTTAACTGTGTGCAAACAATAGCAACGCTTGAAACCATTTTACTTGCATACAGTCAAATGGTTTCAAGTATTGCAATCTATCACTAATAGTTCTGTTTGCACACTGTTAAATGTTTTTAAGCATTTCTTAAATACTAATAATTCAATTTAATATTAATGACTTGTTTGCACACAGTTAACTGGTTGCATGTATAAACAGTTCTATTTGAGCCATAGATGGGACCCTAACAGGTACTAACACTTCCGGTCAGAGTGGACCTGGGAATAATAGCAATGAAAGAGTACTCACCATTGCCCAAACTTGAGGTGGTTTAGTGTTATATGCAGGACACTCGTTGACGCGGGGAGGTATTACTCCTCTGCAGAGATGCAGTCAGTGTATTCAACAGCCACAGTCGATTGGGCTTATCCCACTCAAGTTTTAACTGCTTTGTTAAAAGCTGGCTCGAACAAGATAATACCGTATCTTCTTTTGTCAGTATTTATAACTCTTTCATTTATAAACATCAGATGAGTTTATATATCAACAGCCAAAAAGTCATCTTGATTCCAGACCAATATAAACGAATATGTTTTTTTATTAGTATTAACATTATCTTGATAGTTAAAGTACCATTGCTTGTTCGTTGTTGTTTCTATAAGAGTGACTGATACACTTCTCTAGTTGAACTATAATTTAGAAAAACTTTTGCCGAAGGACGGTTTTTAGAGATAAGACAGTAATTGTTCTGTCAGTTTACAGAGACGAGAAAGAAGGCATCCATTTTCAAAGCGTCAAAGACAATGGAACCACAAATATTTCGTCGTCGCTATTACCACCACTACCACCACCACCATCGTTATTTTGGTATCGACTTTGTAATAATGTTAGCTTTCTTTGTAACAGCTGTAAAGATAAAGAAGTAGTAAAAACTGCTAATAAAACTATTCTCGTGGAAGAACTATTTCTTTATTTGACTGATTGTCCAACTGTGTGCGGCGCAGATTAGTCAGCCCGGGGCCGGGCACTTTTGAACAAGAGAAGATTTGATGCAACCTAAGAGACGACGATTACTGTCTTACCAGTAAGTTGGAGGTGCGAATGAAGTAATGATTGCCGACGTAGAAGATGGAATTGACGTACCGAGTTCAAATTGCTATCGAGGCTGTTTGCGCCCTCTTTGTAATAATGCAAATAACTTGCATACAGTTGTGTGGTGTCAAGTATTCCTATCCAATACAAATAATTCATATATGATTATATGGTTAGAAGTAACAATTCTTATTTGATAATAATTCTTTGTTTGTATACAATTCTATGGTTTCAAGTATTCCTATCTAATACTAATAATCCATATGAAATTATATGGTTTAAAGTAACTATTCCTATTTGGTAAATATGATTTGTTTGTGTACATATGGTTTCAAGTATTCCCATTTGATACAAATAATTTCCAAACAGTTATATAGTTTCAAGTATTCCTTTTAATACTAATATTCTAAGTACAATTATATTGTTTAAAGTAACTATTTCTATCAAAAAATGATACACAGATAAATAGTTTTAAGTACTCCTATGGGCTAAATACTACCACTACTGTTCTTCTATGAAGATGGTTTTTGATTAAATAACCCACCAAGTTTGATATGTCATTAAAAAGAAACCAAACCTTTAATAATCAATACGCTAAATTAAATTGTTTAAAGTAACTTTTCCTATTTAATAATAATCCTTTGTTTGCAGATAGTTGTATAATATAATATAATCAACACACAGTTATAGGGTTTCAAGTATTCCAATCAAAATACTATTAATTCCTACACAATAATATGATTTCAAATAACAGTTCCTATTCAATAATAATTTATTTGTACAATTAAATCGTTTCAAGTATTCCTATTTGACAACAAAAAGTGTTCAAGTAATTATATAGTTTCAATTAAATAATAATAATAATAATAATAATAATGATAGATATTAAGACGAGACACAACTGAGTGGGGAAGGTGATCCACAGGAAATTGAGCAAGAAGTTTGAATTTGACCACATGAACAAATGGTATATGCATAACCCAGAATATGTCCTGGAGAATGAAACGCACAGACATCTCTAGGATTCTGAGGTACAAACGGTCATCTAATCTGGAGACTTGAGAAGACTTACTATCACTCAAACTACAATAAAAGACCATCAGCTAATTGTCATGAGAAGAACTCTCAAAGGAGTATAAATAATAATAATAATAATAATAATAATAATAATAATAATCCATCGACGATAGATAATCCTAAATATTCATTTGTACTGAGGTATATAGTTTCACGTATTCCTATCTAATATTAATAATTTTCAAACCGGTCTGTTTGATCTACAGACGTGACCCGAAAAACAATACTACTTCGAGCCAGAGCGAACCAGGGAATAACAGCAACAAAAGAGTAATCCGTACTCCTGTGGCATATTGACCTTTGACAGAGCTGTCAATCAAGGATTTCTGGGACATGATGTGCCAGCTGTGTAAACAGGAAGACAGCTCTTTTGGGTTGACAAACAGAAGCAGAGGATGTGAATCACGGGCTGAATGAATGCGTAGACGTTTTGAAATTATATATACACGAGTAGCCACTGACAGACGGTCAGTCACGGTCAGTCAGTCAGTCAGTCAGGAGGCCCAGGTAGCCGCTAGCGAGTGTCCAGAGGGGGCGGAGGCCAAGTGGCCCTTGGCAGAACCCGGTTAAGAATTTCTCGAGGGAGCAAGGGCGTAAAGCCCTGAATGTGGAATCACAACGTGGGTTAAGAAAACGTCAATATAGCAGTCCTCTGCTTGTCAGTGTTCGCGTCCTTCGGCTTCCAATCTCTCTCTCTCTCTCTCTCTCTTACGCCAGTTTCGACCCTTTCGATTAATAAAGATGAGAGATTAATATTTTTATATAAAAAATGTGTCATGCCTCTTCATTATGCCGGTAAGTTATTTGACACTCAGATATGGAGCCTCACCACTGGATGCAGTTTAGTATCCATATTTACCAACCCCTCCGCTCGGGCAGGATATGACACAACGTCAGTTTTTAAGCGGAGTTTAACAGTCTTGAATTCAGAGTTTTATTTCTCCTAGACTAGTTGCCTCACCAAAGCTGAAGAACCTAGTCGGTCCGACTATTTACCCATAGCTGGATGGAAAATAATTGGATTCATACCTTTCCCAAGGGTATTAGTGTTATGTGAAATGCAGTCAGCCTGGTCCAGGATTTGAACTCGTGTCGCCATGTCCATTTCCTACGACGATAACCCTTACACCACGGTCAGTTTAGCATCATACTCAGAACACCTCTTTTTGGGGATGTCTTATTGGGAAGATATATTTTTGTGCTGAATATAATCAGTGACTAAAACTGTTAAAATGATTTAGGCATAAAATAACCCAGTAAAGGTTGACATGCCGTAAAAACAACCAACCAATATATGTTTTTTTAGTATTTGATGTGTCATTATAAATGTAATGACGAAAATGAATGGAAGTTTTGAAGTATGTATATACCTTAACCCTCCGCCACAAACAGGATGTGACGTAAGGTCAATATTTAAGCAAAGTAAACCTGGTTTGAATTCGGATTTTTTAAAAATTTCCCTAGACTGGTTGTTTTAACATGGTTAAGGTACCTAGTCTGTCCTACTATTTACCCATAGCGTGTAGAAGAGATTGATTCATGCTTTTCCGAAGAGCATTGGAGCGAAATGAAATGAAAATAGCCTCGTCCAGGATTTTAAACCCGACTAAATTTCACACTTCTTGCATGAATAGTTATATTGTTTGAAATTCTTTAAGATTGTAGAGTCGATTTTTAATTCATGGCTGTTTTTTTTTTTTTTGCGATTTACAGATCGTTATTCTACGATAATAAGTAAACAGCGTGAATCAGAAATATATAAACAGAAACAAGATTTAAAATTGCTTCTCTCGTTTTCAGAAGTCAGCCGTTCGAGGAAAATAATAAGAATAAATGTTATATTCAGACACTACAAGGATGTGTCAAAAGTCTTTCAATATTTTGGTATGCGCTTGTTTGTGGCACGAGATTAAAGTAGTTTGAGCCGAGGAAACGTACTCGCTGTGGTTGAGAGTATCGTGGTTGTTGGTGCGCTGACACATTGTGCATTGCTTTACTCTGTGTAGGATTTAAAAGCTGCACAGATGAACGTGTAACATCGTCTAAATCATAAACTTATGATTTACGAGTTTGGACTGGACCATAATGCCACGAAAGCAACCCAAATCATTTGTTGCGTGAAAGATGAACGTGTAGTTGATCAGTGTGCTGTAACTAGATTGTTGGAGAAATTTCTTTCGGCTTGCAAGAACGTTGACGATCGGGCAAGGTATAAAAGCGTGTATTCCAAAGCCGTGCTCCAAGCTGGAGAGGAGGCAAATCCGGCTAGTAACACACAACGAGTATCAAATGAGCTCAGCATCTCACAATCTATTGTGGTTGGTTACCTTCATGGCTCCAGCAAAAGCACTCGGAGCTGCCGTATTGTGCCTGACGTTACCAAAATATTGCAAAACTTTTGACTCGTCCCAGTATTTCTTACAAAAGTTTTGAAGTGTTTGCTTCATGAAAGGTACTCGAAATCATTCATTTAATGAGTCCTGTTTGTCATATCACGGGCTGATACTTGTATTATGTAAACAGCTGGCGTTAAATTAGAGCGAATTCTACTGTAAAATTAGGTTCTCCTAGATAAAATTTGAAACTTCTCTTTAATGTTTTCTTAAGGGATCTTTTTTTAAGTTATAAATATTAGTGAATCATTAGAAACGAAAATCAAATCAATTTTTTTATTATTATATTTTTCATCCGCGTATTTCTGAAGACAGTTTGTAATAAAGTAAAAGAATTAATACAACAAGTCTTATGGCTTAGTAGACTATATTTATATGTAAATATAAACTTGAGTCAGTTAAAAAGGCTGAGATGAGTAGTGGTTAACGTGACCGACTGCGACACTGTTGTAAGCGAGTTCGAACTCCAGTCATACAATTAAGTTCACTTTCGGACTAATGCCTTTGGGAAAAGCATGAAACCTTTTATTCTTCCAGCTGTTACTTAAATATTACTACAGCCATTCTTCTACATGAATGAGTTTGGCACAAAATAACTCACGGAGAAACCAAACCAAGCTAAAAATGTTGATGTTCAGAATTTCATTTTCTTATTAAACTAATAAAACGACAAAATACAACAAACACTTTTATTAAAAATTATCAAGGAGTAGACGATATTCTGAAGAATTAATTACTGATACAGACTACGCAGATTATCGAGTGCTTCTTTCAGATAAAGTAGCTCAAACCGAATCTCTAATACATCTCGTGGAGCAAGTAACAAGAGACATTAGTCTCTGCGTTGATCTCTACGTAAACTGAGAAAAAACAGAGTTCATATGTTTTAATCAAAGTGACAACGTCTCTGAAATTAGAAGACTAGTTCATATACCATGGTAGCAATATCTCAACAACTGAAAACAATGTCAACATAGGCATAGGTAAAGTATAGACTGCCATTGGCATGTTATCGATTATATGGAAATCTGATCTTTTTAATAATATAAAACGGGAATTCTGTACCATAGCCAGACACGGATATGCGTGAAACGAACATAGAATGTTCATAACATATATACATAGAACATAGGAATCCCGAAACACGAAAAACACTTACGATTACTTAGTTCAGGTACGAAACTTTTTATTACCTTTGAGTTTAAAGGTCCTTCGACATAAGTAGAGAGATACACATTCTTTCTATTCTGACTTTTCCATTTGCTCCCCTCCCCAACACGTGTGGTACCCGCCACAAGGCCACTGCGAGCTAGCAAAAGTCACGCTTCTTCCTCGGACCGCAAGAATCAACTCAATTGACTTTCTTCAAAATCTCCCAAAATCCTCCACGCACGCTTCCGGTGCATGACGTCATTCACATCCCTGGGATTTTTATTTAGACATCTGTGAACGACACATCCTCCCCGCACGCGCGTCAACACCTATGCTCAAGTTTGCACCGAACTAGTCCATGTGCTGAGCCGAAGGGTTCTCAGCCTAACTAAACCCAAAGGCAAGATATATAAAACGAAATCCCTCGGCCATTATATTATAATTCTTTCAAACTCTTGCTGTGTCAGAACTATTGTATGGTTGTACTATTTGGACGCCAATGAAACAAGAAATGAATAAAGAAAAAGCTAGATATGATCTACACAAGAATACTGTGTGCTGTTGTGAACAAATTCTGGAAGCAGCACCCAACAAAAAAACTTCTGTAAGGCAACTTACCTTCCATCTCACAAACCATCCATGTAATTGCATTTTTTTTAAACAATGAAACAGTTTCTTCCAAGCAGCGGTCGTGTCGATACTGCTATATGGATGCACTACATGGACGCTGACTAAACGGATGTAGAAAAAGTTTGACGGCAACTACACAAAAATGCTGCGGGCAATATTGAACAAGTCCTGGAGGCAACACCCAACAAAGCACCAGCTGTACGGCTACCTACCTCCCATCACGAAAACTATCAAAGTTAGACGAACCAGACATGCAGCACACTGCTAGATAAGCAGGGACGAGCTCATAAATGATGTTCTCCTATGGACCCCCTCACATGGCCGAGCAAAAGCAGGGCGACCAGCTCGAACCCACATACAGCAGCTCTGTAAGGATACGGGATGTAGCCCTGAACACCTATAAGAAGCGATGAATGATAGGGAGTAGTGGCAAGAGAGGGTCAAGGATATCCGTGCTGGCGGCACGACATGATGATGATGATGATGATGATGATGGTTTCAAGTCTTTTTATCTCATACAAATAATTCTATTTAATATTAGTCAGTAAAATGGTTTCAATTATTGCTAACTAATTATATTCAATATTAATTGTTTGTTTGTAGATAGTGAATTGGTTCCAAGCATAGCTATTTAACGCTAATTATTCTATTCAACATTATTCATTCATTTGCTCACAGTCAAATGATTCCAGCTGTTGCTATGTTTTATCAATATTTCAATTTAGGCACACAGTTAAAGGGTTTCCAGTATTGCTATGTATCTTAAACAATTCAATTAAACATCAGTCATTTGTTTACATACAGTTAAATGATCAAACAATTCTATTTCTAACAATTCAATTTGACATCAGTCCTTTGTTTACACACAGCTAAATGACAAATAGTTCTATTTGACCCCATAGACAGGACCCTATCAAATGCTACTACTCTGAGTCAGACTGGACCTTGAAGCGATGGTAATAAAGGGTTACTCCGCGTTTCCCAAAGCTCCAGGACTGAAGACTCGCCACCAGATGCTTTAATGTCATATCCATATCCTATCTATGAATAAAACAGGATTGTTTGACCATTTAACTGAGTGTAAACAAATGACAGATGTTTAACTGAATTGTTGGTGATACACGGCAATACTTGGAACGATTTAACCGTGAATTAGTGAATGAGTAATGTTGAATAGAATCATTAATGTTGATTAGCAATACTCGAAACTCTTAAACTGTGAACCTTAATTAAATTGTTAGTATTACATAGCAATACTTGAAACCATTTGATTGTGCAAATAAGAAGATTTTATGTTTGCAGTATTTGAAACCATTTAAGTGAGTGCAAACAAATGATTAATACCTAATAGAACTATTCGTGTTAGAATATTTGGAACCATTTAACTGTGTGCAAACAATAGTTATACTTGTATGCAAACAAATTAGCTGTGATTCCTTTAAAAATAAGATTACCTACAAACTACTGACGTACAAATCATATATATAACCATTTCACTGTATGCAAACAAATAAACACTGGGTCGTTCAAAAATGTTATCTACAGACTATACGTGGTGCATTCAATAAGTTTCCAGACTTTTTTAGTACAGGCATTTACAATTGTCGTAGACTCTTGAAAATTCAGTGTCTTATTGCTATACATCTTATGAGATGACTGACCAATTTTTATGATTTCAGGTTCAAATCAACAGCAACAGCAGGAATCGGAATACACCCTACTAAAGCCTGATTGTCACAGCTGGTGAATTTCAAAAATCCAATCTGACACTTTAGAAAAATGATATTCAATAAAATTCTGTTTTAAACTTGGAAAAAATGCCACAGAAACGTATGAAATGCTTCAGACTGCTTTTTGACCATCTTGCATGAATCGAACATCAGTTTTTGTGTGGCATAAGAGATCCAAAGAAAGCAGAGTGTCTGTGAGGGATGATGAGAGGTGTGGGAGGAGTAAGGAAGTCAATACACCAGAGTTGATTGGCCAAAGGGTTAGGGTTAGGGTTGGGTTACTATGTTGAGGCTTTAAGGGAGTTCAGGCAGAGATTCTGTCGGAGGTGGCCAGCACTCTTCAAATCGGCTCAGTGGCATTTCCACCAGGACAATGCACCAGTCCACAACTCCATCCTTGTCACAGACTATTTGACCAAGATGGGCATCAAGACAGTTCCTCACTCTCCCTATAGTCCAGACCTTGCTTTCTGTGACTTTTGGTTATTCTCTAAGCTCAGAGGCTGTTGTTATGAGACAATTGAGGCGATGAAAGAGGCTGTGACGAAGGTCATTGATACGCTCACACAAGAGGACTTCCATGGGGCCTTCCAGAAGTTGTTGGAATGGTACAACCAGGGCATTGCAGCCGGAGGAGATTACTTCGAAAGGGGACTAGAGATTCATGTGTGTACTATCAATAAAAGTGCCCATACGAAAAAAGTCTGGAAACTTCTTTAATGATCCTCGTACGTTTACAAATCCTATATAATATGTATAAAGAGGATTTGGAATGAAATAACTTACAGGGGTTGATACTATTTACCAACCCCTCCGCTCGGGCAGGATATGACACAAGGTCAATTTCTAAGCGGAGTTTAACAGGTTTGAATTCAGAGTTTTCCTTCTCCTAGACTAGTTGCCTCACCAAGGCTGAAGAACCTAGTCTGTCCTACTATTTACCCATAGCTGGAGGGAGAATAACTGGATTCATACCTTTCCCAAGGGTATTAGTGCTATGTGAAATGCAATCAGTCTCGTCCAGGATTTGAACTCGTATCGCCGTGTCCATTTCCTACGACGATAACGACTACACCACGGGCACTTACAGGGGTTGATGTGCAATAAAACCCAACCAAACCTGAACCTATTTGGCAACTAATTTAAAGACTGATTAGTGGATTTTAACGGCGTCTCAGCCAGTCAAGTGTTATTAAAGGATTTGTGCAAAATAGTTCACAAAATCCATGTGTAATTTTCGTCTAGTTTTTCAAAAAGCCAACTAATGCAACAATACAATAAAGATGTAGTTCACACTTCTCAGCTTAAGGAATTATGTTCATTGTACATTTATACATTTGTACATTTTTTTGTGATATTATATATATATAATAATATATATCTTTTGCACGGGATAATATATCGAACATTGTACTGATACAAATAATTTGCACACCGTGGTTTAGCCCCGTCGACTGGGCCTCTAGAATATGTCGACTGTGTAGAGAGGTTTGACCCCCACCAACGATATTTTGGATACGCAGCTAAAACATCCTGGAGCTTAGGGGAATTACCATTACTCCCCGGTCCATTCTGGGCTGGAGTTGTATTACTTGTTTGGGTGCCGCTTATGGGTCAAATAGATTCATTTAATAATTTATTATACCTGAAACCATTCAACAGTGTACCAACAAAGGATTAATATTAAATTGAGTAATGAGCATTTGATAACAATACTTGAAATCATTTAACTGTGTGCAAATAGAACTATCATACTTTAAACCATTGAATAGTGTACTAACAAATGAGCTCTGGCTTGTTTAAAAATAATGTTACAAACAAACGATTCCCTCACATATTATATATATATATATATATATATATATATATATATATATATATATATATATATATATATATATAAACCGGATTTGGGATTGAATAACCTACAAAAATGAATATGCCGTAAAACACAACCAGTCAACCAACTACAGTTATATGGTTTCAAGTATTCCTCTCTAATACTCATAGTTATACCGTTTCACGTTATTATTTCCATTAAATAATAGTTATTTATTTGCATAAAATTCTGTGGTTTTAAGTAACTCCTGATAATCCTTAGTAAACAATTAGTATTCTTAATAAAAATAATTTACTGTTATATGACATGAAGAATTCCTAACGTATACGAACAATTTTAAAACAGATTTTTGACCCCTTGATGAAGTCCTAACAAGAACTACCACTCCTAGTCTGATTGGATCTGTAAGTAATGACAATGATGAAGTACTCCACACACCCAAGATCTCCAGAACTGAAGCCTCACCATCAGTTGCAGTCTATAACGTTATGTCTTATTCCTCATGTCGGCAATGCGATTTTCTTTTCCTTGTTTCTAAAGGTAACCATCACACCATCAACACCTCTGTCCCTATTGTGAAGAGTCACACCCACCCACTGACCACGATAAACATGAAGAAATACTTTCGTCAATAAAATGGACATACGTGTGTATTACGAAATCAGTTTTTGCGTCTTTTTTTTTCTTTGTGGAACAAGCCCTTGACTTGTAGTGTTTCAAGAACACCCAGTGAACAGTAGATCTCCTTTTGGAAACAATTACAATGTGGTGGGCAGAGACTTCGGTCGGATCAGAGTGGATTTGGAATTATGGCAATGAAGGGTTACCAAACATTCCCCGAAGGTCTAGGACTGGAGTCTCATAATCAGATTAGGGTCATTACTGGACACTCATTGAGGAACATTTAACCAATCTGAATACGTAGAATACGTTAACTCCATCTCTGGATGGAGTTAACGTATTCTACGGTTCCAGCCAACTGAGCTTAAATTGAAATAGAGAGGGGAAAGAAGTAGATATAAAGAGAGAAGGAAAAGAGTTGATGATGTCGAGTGAGTGAGGGTGGAAAGGATAATAGAAAGGTAAGAAGGAAAAGGAATTGATGGAAAGACAGAGAGGAAAAGGAGTACAGAAAGAAAGAGAAAAGGAGTGGATTGAATTAGGCAGAGGAAAATGAATTAATTGAAAGAGTGATGGATTACAGATTGCACAGAAAGAGAAAAAGGAAACGGAGTCGACAGAACGAGTGAGAGGAAAAGTTGTAGATAAGAGAGAGAGAGAGAGAGAGAGAGAGAGAGAGAGAGAGAGAGAGAGCGACAACAGAAAAGGAGAGTATAGAAAGAGAGATTGAAAGTAGATCGAAAGAAGAGAAAGAAAAGAAGTTGACTGAAAGAGAGAGAGAGAGAGAGAGAGAGAGAGAGAGAAAGTAGAGAGAGAAAAATGGAAAGGAGTTAATAGAAACAGAGAGAGGGAGATAGAGAGAAAAAGAGAAAGAGAAAGAGAGAAAGAAAGGGAGAGAGAAGTGGCTAGAAAGAGGGTGGGATAGAGGAGTTGATAAAAAAAGGAAGAAGGAAAAGACCTAGATTGAAAGAAATAGGGAAAAATGAGTAGATTAAGAGAGAGAGAGAGAGAGAGAGAGAGAAGAAAAGGGAGTTAACTGAAAGAGAGAGCGAAAGATAGAGAGAGAGAGTGAGAGAGAGAGCAGAAAAGAAGTTGATTGAAAGCGGGAGAGAGAGAGAGAGAGAGAGAGAGAGAGAGAAGGAAGAAAAGCGGGAGTGAGAGCAAGAGAGAGTGAAGAAAAGAAGTTGATTGAAAGAGAGAGGAAAAGAGTTGATAAAGTGAAAGAAAGAGAGAGAAATGAAAAGAAGACGACTGAAAGAGAGATGGGAAAAGGAGTAGATACAATGAGAGAGAAAGAGAGAGAGAGTGAGGGAGAGAGAGAGAGAGAGCGAAAGAGAAAGAGAGAGAGAAAGAGAGAGAGAGGAAGAGAGAGAGAGAGAGAGAAGTTGATATAAAGAGAGAGCAGAATTAAATAGGAAACTGACCATTTCTTCGTCTGCTGTTTATATCATGATAATGAGATCAGTTTTTAAGTCCATATATATACATGTATATTTACTTTACCCTTCCGCACAAATGTCAATTTATTAGCGGTGCTTAACAGGTTTTTCTTCTCCTAGACTGGTTGCCGTACCAAGGTTAAAGAGTCCAAATGTCCCTCTGTTTAGCTGAAGGGAGAATAGTTGGATGGATGCCTTTTGCAAGTGTTGTGTAAATTGCAAACAGCCTCGTCCCGAATTTGAATTCGGGTTGCTGTGTCCATTTCCTAAGACCATCACACCATCAACAGCTCTATCTCTATTATGAAGTGTCACACCCACTGACCGCGATAAATATGAAGAAAGCATTTCATCAATAAAATGGCCATGCGTGTGTATTACGAAATCCGTTTTTGCGTCTTTTCTTTGTTTCTTTGTGGAGTTAACCCTTGGCTTGTGTTTCAAGAAAACCCAGTGAACAATAGATCTCCTTTTGGAAACAATTATATTGTGGTGGACAGAGACTTCGGCCGGTCGGCAAAACTGGACAGACCGCGACGAAGACCGTCGTGGCTTACTTTTTGAATGCTTTTCAATTCACATACAGTATTGAACAAAAACAGACAGCTGACAAAAAATTATAAAAACAATTGATGACAATTAATGTAGTTTACAAGTTAGAATAATTACAATTAATTACTGCATCAAGTCATGCTTTCAACAAATGATTGACAAAGATCACGTGATAAATTTTCGATTAGATTAAACTTTGAGATTGCTATACTCCCACATTAATTCTATTATTTTCAAAATTTTCCTTTTTAATTTTTTGCTTTGTGCTTTCGGTCATTATCTTGTGGAAAAATAAAATTACCACTAAATAAATCATTTACTCTTAGGTTTGGAAGAAAACATCAGTTGATGAATGATGCCGATTCCATTTCTTTGCAAAATCGTGAAGTGACGGTCCACAATAATCGTATGCCAGTTTGTCCCTTTTCAAACTCTGACAACTAAAAAAAAGTTATGACTAAGTGAACTTTGTCAACAATAATCAAGGAAAATAATCACTTCCTATGCGTGACTAAGACGCCTAAGTTTTATTAAAATTCGTGTCAATGATATGAATTGGTTCAGTTTTTTTCAGTTTGTTTTTTTCCAATACTGTACTTTATATAGATATAAAACACACTCTACAAACGCTATCATGCAAATTTTAAAATAAAATCAAAATCAGACATTTTTTAAAAGTTTAATGAATAAAATACATAATGATTTTTAAGAAAGGGTTTATCAGCAACAATACATAAATATTAAGACGAAAGAGTAACGTTTTTGAACTCGAGAAATACTACTGGAAATATATTTTCACTTTATAATATAGAAAACAAAATTGAATAATAATAATAATAATAATAATAACAACAACAATAATAATAATAATGAAGAACTTGAAATGACCTGGACATGTGTAAGAATAGGAAACCTCAAGAGAAAAACTGAACCTCTTTTAATTGCAGTAGAAAATAATGATATAAGGATCAACTATATCAAAACGAAAATTGATAATATGCAACAGAATAGCAAGTGTAGGTTATGAGGCGACTTAGATGAATCGGTTAATCACATAATAAGCGAATGCTGCCAACTGATACAAAAGGAATAAAAGACTAGGCACTACTGGGTGGGAAAGGTGATCCACTCGGAATAGTGCAAGAGATTCAGATTTCACCAACTGGTTCATGTATAAACCAGAATGCGTGTTAGAAAATGAGACCCATAAAATTATTTGGGATTTTGATATACAAACGGATCACATAATCTCGGTCAGAGAGCCTGGCATTGTGTTGATTAAGAAGAAAATAATGTGTCATCTAGTGAATTTTGTTGCTGCAGCGGACCACAGAATAAAAATTTAAAAAAATAAAAACACAAAAAGATAAACAAATACTTGGACCAAGCCAGAAAGTTGAAAAAGCGGTGGAATATGACGGTGACGGTGATGCCAGTTGTAATCGGCGCACATGAAATCGACGACGAAGGGCTTAGAAAGAAAACTTGAGAAATTGGATAATATTAGAAGAATCAAGTAAAGTAAAGTAATTGGCTTGATGAGTAGAGTGTTTGCCAATGGTCTGGGAGACCGGGGTTCAATCCTTGGTCGAGTCATACCAAGACTCAAAAATGGTACTTGATGCTGTCTTGCTTAATACTCAGCATTATAAAGTAAGCATCAAGGGTAAAGTGGAGCAATCCAGGGAAGGAGTAGTGCCCTCTCCAACGCCTTGGTGTAGTAGCAATTGAAAAGGGAGCCTTAGGGTCACCCTGACTAAGGTCGCCAACTTTACTCGATCCGTGCTGATGGCGCAACATGATGATGATGAGAAGAATCAAGATTACCCTGATTGTTAAAATCAGTTAAAATACTTAGAAGAGTCCTTGAGACTTGATGAGACTTGCTGTTACACGGGCTTCAGTGAAAAAGCTACCAGTTAAAATTGGTGTGAAAAGTTTGAAAAGAGTAAAATAATCGCTCATCATTGTAACCCAAACTAAAAGCAAAAGACAGGGTTACAAAGGGGACACTTTCTAAGAGAAATACAATCTCTTGTTATTGCTGCTTATAAGAACTGATTTTAAACTAATTATCCAATCAACAATAGGAAAAAAAAAAGTAGATGCTTCTTTTTTAAAGAAAGAGACGAGGTTGTGAACTACGTGGTGAACGAATGCAGTAAGTTATAGTGAAATATATTTTTAAAAACCCGTAGAACTGACTGTATTCTTTTTACGGTTCAGTTTCTTGGCTCGAGTTGAGCGTTATCATTTTATTCAAGAATTTTATGGAGACAGAATGAGAAGTCGAACAAGAGATGAGGTTTTTATAGTCAAATACTTGGGTGAATAAAAGTCTTGCAATATTTTACTACATATTAGTTTGCGACACGTATAACACCTGAGGGAAGCAGTTCAAGCCGTAGTAGGCACCAGCATTGGTTGGTAGTATCGTGGTAGTGGATGCACTGACACGCTGTTCATTGTTCTACTCCAAGTGTGAATTGAAAGCAGCATAGACGAGTGTTCAGCGTAAGTCTAATTCGAGAACTTATGCTTTACGAGTTCGAATTCAAAATCGTTTATTGTGTGAAAAGAGAAGGCGTAGTTGATCACAGAAATTTCTCCAGCCAGATAGTTGGAGTAATTTTGCTGAGGCTATAAGAACCTTGAAAATCGGGCAAGGTCAGGTAAGCCTAAAAGCATAGATTCCGAGGTCGTTCTCAAAGCCTGAGGGATAAATCCGGTGAGTAGCATTCGAAGGGTATCAGGCGAACTCGGCATCTTACAATCCTGTAAAATCAGCCGGAGCTGCCAAATTGTGACTGGCGTTACCAAGATATTGAAAAAACATTTGATCACCCGAGTAAGGAAACGGTCTCGGACAACACGACAAAACAGGATCTTCTTATAACTCTAACTTCCTATAATATCGACCAAATGACTTTATCTACGTTTTCAAGGTAAAAGACATAATTCTGACGCTTACCTCTTACGTCATTTGTCTTATTCGACCACTCATGAAAAACATTTCTATATTCACATCTCCATTCATTCTTTTTATATCTCATTTCTTTATGTATTCCCTCTTGTATTTATTGCCCAGTCGGCTGGGGCTGTAGAATACTCAGACTGCACGTCTGCAGTGAGGTAAGACCCCCCCAATGTGTGTACTGTATATGACCCTAAACAAGCTGATTGTGAAGTTCTAGTGATGCTGGAGCTTTGGGGAATGCGGAGTACCCCTTCATTGCCATTGCTCCCAGGTCAATTCTGGCCCGGAATGGGAGCTCCTGATAGGGCCCTATCTATGGGTTAAATAGAACTAACTGCATACTTATGCTAAACTGAATAGTTTGAATTAGAACTGTTTGATTAAACTGAATAGCTTGAAATAGAAATGTTTTTGACAATTAAACTCAACTTAAATTTAAACTGCGTGCTTATGCTAAACTGAATTGTTTGAATTAGAACTGTTTTTGACATTGAAACTCTACTTACACTAAACTGAATTATCTAATATAGAACTGTTTGACATTTAACTGTGTGTAAAAGATATCTTTACTTATACTAAACTGAATTAGCTGAATTAGAACTGTTTGAATAAACTGAATAGCTTGAAATAGAAATGTTTTTGACAATTAAACTGTGTACTCATGCTAAACTGAATGGTTTGAAATAGAACTTACTATTTGCATAAAAATGGAGTTGGCGTTAAATAACATACAAAGGTTGATATACCATAAAACCCAAACAATCAACCTCTTGTATTTAATTTTGTTCCCTCAATAAAATTCGTTTAGTTGTATCTATTGTCTTTATATTCATTCTTGAGAGGAAACAACTTTTATCTAATAATAATAATAATAATAATTCCTGGACAGCATCCTTTTTTTGCCCTCTCAACGTCACTTCACGCTACTTTCAGGAGGCTTAGAAGCAATTAGTGGTCGGTTTCTGACATAAAGTAGCGTTCTATCAGAATATCTTTTTACATTACCTTTTTAAGTCTGAAAATACGTCTGCCCAATCGGAGTGACAGTTTGAGAAGTGTAGGCCTTTGGAATCTTTGTAGCTTACTTAATTTTTCACACTCTTTACGGTCGCTGTTCTACGTGGATAAGATTTTACTTCTTCGTTTGAAACAATGTAAAAGGAATTTCACATCTCTTTTATATGTCACATTTTTCCATGTTGAGAGTTAATTTTGCATCCTTCATTTTGCATATACCCCCATATCAGCACATCATTTATACTAGAGAGAGTACTTTTAAAACCAATGTTTCTCAACCTTTTCTTCCTTGTGGCCCATTTTTGGTGTCAAAAAATTTCAGGCCCACGTAAGGAAATTCATTTTATTTACAAAAGCAAAAATTTTGTAGAAAATATAAATCCTGACTAACGACTACTCCGCTTCCAATGTCAATCTATCAGCTTGGTAAGTTGAACTTCTTTAGATATCAAGTCAGTCTCTTCTCTTTTCAATCTGTTATAAATTACATTTCTTTCTGAGGGCATTATTTGCTACAGAAAATCCCACCTTAACTAACCAGATGGTGGGGAAAACCAATAACTTTTTCAAAAGAGCTAGGGATTTTACTTTCAACCATCCAATCAGTTCATCGCTTTCTATTCTCCTTGGACCAACTCCATATCTTAAAATTTCAAACCTATGTTAAAAATAACTGTTCCAAACCTCGATATTCTATTCTGGAAGTTGTCAGGTGCTGGGGCAATCCCAAGTGATCGTCTTTTGAAATGAAAAGTTGGCCGAATGTTTTTGTAAATGTAGTTAATCTATCCGATGCTTCTGCAAAAGCGATTAGTCAGAAACCTCTATTGGCTCTTAGCCTACAAAATTTCTTTGTATCTACTAATGGGGGTATTATTTCATATTCTTAATAAAGTAAAATATGATATCTCGTCAAAAGGTCCTAGTGGTTACCTAAAAGAAAAAAAACTAATACCAGGAAAAAATTGCAATACGCCTGACAGAAAACAACGAATGATTGTAGTAAACATTAAAATAATGAAAATTATTATAATTAATATTTCTAGTTGAAAATGATAATTTTGGCATTTGATGATATAAGCCCCCTCAAAGGCGGCTAAAAATTTGAAGTAACAAGCAGAATAAAATTCACTACTATAGTCATGTTCAACGAGACTAGTTTGCTCTACGACGATGCAGGCTTCAATAGCTAAGTTTACTTTTGTACAGCACAAGGCAATAAATATTGGATATTCCATTGAGAATCAAAATTACTTCATTGCGGCTAGCGAGATCATCTTAACCATTACTCTACGGCTAGGAATTGGGATTTTGAGATAAAAACGGATCACCGAATCTCGGCCAGACGTCTAGAACTAGTGAGAGTCAAAAAAAGAAAAGAAAAAAAAAAGAGAACCTGCCGAATAGTGGACTTTGAAGTTCCGGCTGACCACAGGGTAATACTCTAAGAAAGAAAAAAGAGAGACAATTACGTAGACTTTACAAGAGAACTAAAAAACGATGGAATTTGAAAGTTGCAAGTGGCGTGCTCGTTATTGTCACCAAAGGATTGGTACTGGGACTGGTGGACTTGGAAATAAGAGGACGTAATTCAAACTATAGATTTGTTGAGATTGGCCAGAATACCAAGAAGCGCCCAAGAGACTTGAGGAAACTTGTTGTCACTCAGACTCCAGTGGAATACCATCCGCTAATACTGGTGAAACACTCTTAAATGAGTAAAATAATAATGATAATATTAATAATAAAGAACCAATTATATCGAAGCAAAATTTGATTATACGCAGATTAACAAGTGTGTGTTATGTGGTGATCCACTTGGAATTGTGTAAGAGATTGAAATTTAACCTTACTGACATGTGTACAAACCAGAATCTGTCCGAGAAAATTGGACATAAAGTTCTATGGGAATTTGGGATACAAATAATCCTTAATCCTTAATCCTGGTCAGAAGGCCTGACCAAGTGTGAATTAACAAGAAGAAAGGAACTTATCGAGTGTACTTTATGGTTACAGAGGACTTCAGAAATGAAAAAAAAAAAGAAAAAGAAAGAAAAAAGAAAATAGAAAAGATTAATGAATGCTTGGGCCTTGCCAGAAAGCTGAAAAAGCGGTAGAACAGGAAGGGGACACAGTGATACCAAAGATTATTTAGACCACAGTACTGTTAAGATCAACTAGAATACTTAGAAGACTTGATGTCACCGGAACCTCAATGAAAAATAGTGTGACAAACTCGCCATAATAATAACAGTAATGATAATATGTGATTGGAACAGATAACACCCGAAAGTTCGAATGAAACATTGAACATACATAATCGCAACCTTTCCTCATATTAGGAAAAGACTGGGTGAAAAGTGCAAGAAACCGAAAGTAAAGCTGAAACCAAAGCGCAAAGCGAGACCAGAACTTAAACTATACCAGAGACCAGTACTAAAACCTTACCAGAGACTAGTACTAAAACCTTACCAGAGGGACTAGTACTTAAACCTTTCCAGAGACCAGTACTAAAACCTTACCAGAGACAAGTACTAAAACTTTACCAGAGAGTCCAGTACTTAAACCTTACCAGAGACCAGAACTAAAACCTTACCAGAGAGACCAATACTTAAATCTTACCAGAGACCAGTACTAAAACCTTACCAGAGACCAGTACTAACACCTTACCAGAGAGCCCAGTACTTAAACCTTACCAGAGACCAATACTTAAACCTTACCAGAGCCCAGTATTAAAACTTTACCAGAGAGACCAGTACTTAAACCTTACCAGAAAACTAAAAAAGTTGAGGAACATGAGAGTGACCAATTGTATTTGGTGCATTTGGAACGGTCTCCAAAGGCTCGGAGAGAGGACTGGAGGAGTTGGAAAACAGTGGACGGATCGAGACCATCTCGATTATAGCATTGTTGAAATCAGTCAGGACACTTAGAAGTCTTCGTGACTTGACTAGAGTTGCTGTCATTCAGACTCCAATGAAAGACCACCAGCTAACGTTGGTATGAAAAACTCGCAAAGAATATAATAATAACTGCAATCATATGAAAATCAACCCTCACTGCACTGATGAAATACTAAATTTAGAAATATGTCTCACAAACTGATAATGTAACACGGTAAGTCTATGCGAATCAGTTTTCGAAACCGCTTTCTATTGGCCAGTAAAAAAATGTGCTTCTTTCACCATATGAAACATGGAAAATTCTATAAAAAAACGAATAAACTTAGTTTTGTTTGGTTTCTTTATTTAATTACATATCAATATTTGTGGGTTATTTAATGGCAAAGCCATCCTTGTAAATGAACAGTAGTGGTACTATTTAACTCATAACTGGGAGATAAGGGGTTCAGGCCATTCCCAAGAGTATTAGAACATAAGTGAACGTAATAACATGACTAGAGTTCTAAGACCAGCGCGTTTGCCATTACACTTCGGGAACTCCTGCTCTTGATAACCTGAAGAAAGAATTTGATGAATAAATAGTGATGCTATGACTTAGATAAACGAAAAGTCGCTTCTCGCCCAATGACCACTGGACAAATGCAATAGAGTGGGACAAATAAAATGAGAAATTTCGTAATATATATTTCAGCCCCTCTGTACGAGCAGAATGCGACACAAGGTTGTTATTTAAAAGAGGGGTTTAACAGATTTGTATTCAGAGTTTTCGTTTTCCTAGACCGGTTACTGTACCAAGGTTTAAGGGCCCACTACTGCCCTGCTATTTATCCATTACTGGACGGAGAATAATTCATACCTTTCCTCAGGGTATAAGAACTATAACAGAAAACCTCGTCTAGAGTTTGAACTCGGTTCGCCGACGCCATTTTTTAACGATAATAACAATTACACCACCAACCATTATATTGTGATAGATATTATATATGATTAATGCATATAAAAAAAGAACGATTTCAAACAAAAAATAAAAAGAGAAACCCCCACGGAAAAATATGGAAAATCATAGTGTTAATATGAAAACCCAATTTACAATTCGTCTTTTCGGCTAGTATTACTATTATTATTCAATTTTCAGCTTAACTTTCGTTTTCTTACAATCCGGGCCTTTATCCCTGAGCTGGGGTGAAAGGAAGTATTGATCATATGCATTAAATGTATTTACGTTTTTTTCTGCCTCTTTTTGGGTGATATTTTTCTGTCACATTGATAGTATTCACCAAAGGAGAAGAGCAGTTCTGCGAAGTGTATTTTTTGCGAGTTTTTCACACCTGCTAGCGTTTAATTTTATTGGAATCTGAATGACAACAAGAATCTTCAGGTTTCAAAGACTCTTCTAAGTGTCCTAGCTGATTTTAGCAGTGCTGTGGTCTGGAGGGTTTCAATTCTTGCTTTATTCTCTACTTCATCGAGCCTCTTTATCAGGTTCTTCGAGATTTTTCGAAGGGCTCTAATCCCGAATGTCACTTTTATATTCCACAGCTTTTTCAACTCTCTGGCAAGATCCTGGTTAGCACAGAAAAATCCCCTAGATGACCAATTCTTTGTTATTATTATTATTATTATTATTATTATTATTATTATTATTATTATTATTTAGCAGTCCAAAAATAAGTACACTCTTATATATATATATATATATATATATATATATATATATATATATATATATATATATATATATATGTGCAATAGTATTTTGGGCTACAGAGATATTGCAATCATATTTCGAGCGAATCGCGCACATATAATCAAAATTGGTTTCCGTTTCAAGATAGCGGGGTTGTTTTTAATAACACATTGTGGAATTTCACATAAAGATCAGAAAAGAAACCTTAGGGTTTAGTGTGCATTAAAACTTGTTCAGGGTGTTAATATACATTAATCAATCATATATACTAAAACCCTTAGAATCCTCAAGCCGGTGAATTCTCACCCTGCCCTCTTATGCTGAAAAATTGCCTAGAAAATAAAAACAAAGTTGTAATCTGTTACTTAACAGCTGATTGACTATACTGTTGCAAGGCAACAGCGATGTAAAAATGAGTTTCTGGTCATATGTATTTCAACGTAGTGGCGCGAATAGCAGTCGTTTGTGTTAACAAGTAGAGATCAGAAAGAATGAGAATATTAGAAATGGTAGTGTTATATTCCGAGGATGATTTTGGTCACTTATTTGCCATACATATAACTTTAAAACAGATTAACTGAACAACATTCAGTCTGATTGCAATTTCAAATTAAGTGGTTTGTCTTATTTTATTTTACTTGAGTGAGTCAAAATGTTTGCTATATTTTGCTACGTACAAGTTTAAGGTGCGTATATCACGTGACCGAAGCGGTTCAAGCCGTGGGAAAGTACCTGTTGTGGTTGGTAGTATCACGGTAATTGGTGCGCTGATATGTCGTGCATTGCTACTTTCTGTGAGTGATTTGGAAGCAGTATAGATGAACATGCAACATAATCTAATTAGAGAACTCATACTTGTTCGGAGAAGCAATCAAAAGCATTTATTGTGTGAATGGTGAAGGCGCAGTTGATCACAATACAATAACCAAATGGTTGAAGAAATTTCGCAAGAAGCTCGACGATCAAGCAAGGTTAGGTAGGTCCAAAAGCGTGGATTTCGAGACCGTGCTCCCGGCTATAAAAGTGAAACAGGAAAGTAACACA
>OY757919.1:39787402-39879902 GCA_963585895.1 Sepioteuthis lessoniana | reverse complement strand
CTGAACCTGAAACAGAACCAACTTTTGAGGTTCCCTGATGGTTTGGAGTAGCAAACAAAATAATTATTGCAAGATTATGGTGGCAATTATTTGTTGGATGGGGAAGCATACAACTGTTTGAAAAAAAACAAACACCCCCCCAAACAAATAAAAAACCCAACAGGTTGACTTCGGCATTGAAATAACCCAACAAGTGTTTGTATTTACCCAATCTCATCATTACCAACAGGATGTGACACAAGGTTAACTTTTAGCAGAGTACAGCTGGTTTGAATTCAAAATTTTCCTCCATCTTTAACTGGTTACTTAAGAATCCTGTCTCTTCTAATGTTTATCCATAGCTGAGCAAGGACGCAGACGGATTAATGCTTTTCTCAAGGGGATTAGCGCATCGTGGAACGCAAATATCTTTATCCGGGATTTCCAACGAATGATAACTGTTACGCTAAGTGCTCCTTAATAAAGGTTTGCAAGCCCATAAAACCAACCAACCAACCAACCATTCAACTAACCAAAGACCCATCCAATTTAATATGCTATTAAGTTCAAAGATAACGAAAGCCAAGGGAAATACATTGATGTATTTATAAGAGAAAGAAGCCGAAGATATTCAGCAAAAACTATCACTTATGCAAACTACGCCGATGATTTAAAGCTTCTTGCAAATTTACGTGCTCAAGCCGAATCTCTGCGGCATAGCCTGGAGTATGCAGTAAGAGGCATTGGTCTCTAGGTAAACTCACATAAAACAGAGTTCATGTGTTTCAATAAAAATGGCAAGCCTCTGAAATTAGTTTCGGTTTGATTTGGTTTTATGGCATATCAACCATTGTTGGTTATTTAATGCCAAATCCTCTTTATACAAATATGTATATTAAGCATGAATAAGATTTGTAAACACATTTTGTAGATAACATTCTAAAACAAGCCTGAGCTCTTTTTTGCATACAGTTAAATAGTTTCAAGTATTGCCGTATGACAGTTACAATTTAACATCAGTCATTTGTTTATACACAGTTTGTTCTATTTGAGCCATTGATAGGACCATCCGGATCAGAGTGGGACCGGGAGCAATGGCAATGAAAGCGTACTCCACATTCCCTAAATCTCCAAGGCCTCGCCATCAGATGGTTTAATGTCAGTTCAGGACATACGTTGTGGGTGGTCTTACTCCTTTGCTGAGATGCAGTCGGTGTATTCTACAGCCCCAGCCGACTGAGCTGCTCTGAAATTAGTAGACCAGTTCCCATATCTCAGTAGCAATATCTCATCTACTGAAAGCGATGTCAATATAGGCATAGGTAAGGCATGGACTGCTTTTGACGGGTTATCAGTCACGTAGAAATCTGATCTCTCTGATATAATAAAACGGGATTTCTTCCAAGCTGTAGCCTTGTCACTACTACACTATAGTCGCACCACTTAAATATTTTAGAAACGCATGAAGAAAAAAACAACATTAGAACTACACAAGGATGCTGCGTGCTGTTTTTAATCAATCTTGGAAGTAGCTATCTAAAAATATCTTACTTCCTATCTCAGAAATTATCCAAGTAAGACGAGCAAGACATGCTTAATAACTGCAGCAGTGAGGACGATCTTAAAATGCACGTTCTTTTATAGACTTCCACACATAGACTAAATCCCAACGCTTATCGAAAAACCATTTAACTGTGTTCAAACAAAAATTGCATTTTTCACTCTATCGGCTCAAGCTGTTGAATATGTCGACTGTGGAGAGGGGTAAGACTAACGACGCCATCTATTGGCCAGGGATACTGACCCGTAATGCTTCGACGGGATCCTTGTGGTTGACCAGTCTTTGACCGAGCAACCGAGTGGTCAAGTGACTTGTAACGCACTACTTTGGCCTTTACTGGACTACGCGGGTGGTCGGAGCCCTAGTACCTATATGATTGTCTCGACGGTAATTTTCAAATTATTCTGGTGGCAAATTTAAAGTAAAAATATTGATTGCAGTGTTAATCGACCATCGAAAAATTATATTCCTAAGTTCTGTGCGGACACAGGATGTTGGACACTGGATGCTGTCTTAAGGACTTGCCAAGAGCGATGACTGATAGGGAAGGCTGGGAAGGGATTCTGTACTTTCAGCATGCCTTGATGATGTAGTAAGCAAGTTCGAACTCCAGTCGGGCTATTGCGTTCACTTTCGGACAAATTCCATTGATAAAGGTATGGACCCTCTTATCCACTCTACTCTGGGCTAAATAATACCACTATTGCTTTTCTACAAGGATAACTTCAGCATTGAATAACCCTCGAATGTTGATATGCCTTTAAACAAGGAAACCCCACCAAAAAAAAAAAAAAGCAAAAAATGAAAAGCTGAAAAATTTTATCACTTTTAAATTGCAGTTAAAGATTTATTCAAACGAATATGAAAATATTCATGAAGAGAGATAGAGAGAGAGAGAGAGAAAGAGAAGTTGTTCCTTAATTTATGTAAATTATATAAATCTCAAGAACTTTAGCAGATTGCAGTGTTTCTTTAGTTTTTCAAACAGTAAAAATAAGGCGACGTTGGCACTAATGAGCAAGACGATTGTACTTAGATTATGCTAAATATAAGTTGGCTTGTAAACACTATTTATAGCTTACATACATTCATCTTTCCATTCGCATATTGAATGGATAGCCACACTATTTAACTGAAAAATACGTCTAAAATAAATGATTTAGTATGGCGACCGGCAAATTCAAAGTAAAGATAATTGAGAGCATTTAAAAAAGAATTATTTAAAATAACGGAACACACACACACACACACACACACACACACACACACACACACACACACACACACACACACACACACTCTCTCTCTCTCTCTCTCTCTCTCTTTCTTTCTTTCTCTCTCTCTCTCTCAAGGTGCTCGTGGTGTCACGGTTATCGCCAGGAGGAAATGGAATCACCCATTCAAGTTCCAATCTTGGACGATGCTGTTTGCATTACGCATAGTGCTAATAACCTTGGGACATGTATGTATCCAACTATTCTCCGTCCAACTATGAGGAGATAGTGGGACAGACTTGGTCTTTAACCTTGGTATGGCAACTCATCTTGGAGAAGGAAACTTGTTAAACTACGTTTAAAAACTGACCTTGGCACTCGTCCTGTTCGTTGGGAAAATATCAACACAAACATTCACGTACACACAATACTAGCTGAAGTATATATTTACACTGGGTGAAGTTGTTCCGAGTTAGCCAGCTGTCAAGGTGATATCAAAAGATAAGTGTAAAAAAAAACTATTTTTTAAAAGTTTTCACGGAACAGATTGCCTGGACTCTCACATACAACCATTAATAGATGTCATATTGCTACCAATGTATATGAAATGGTCAACTAATCATAGAAGCTTGCCATCTTAATTAAAATTCATGAACTTTGTTTTATCAGAGGTTTTGTTGAGACCAGTACTTTTTGGTGCCTGTCCAGCCCGTGCGGCAGATATTCGGCTTCACCTGGTGCATTTGTGAGAAGCACTAGATTACTTGCGTAGTCTGAATTTATCACAATCCACCTTTCGTAATAACTAGAACGACCGTAAAAAGTAAGAAATAAAACAGAGCTTTATACACAAAGACAACGCTATGAAAAAGTAAAATATTACCGTTCCACAACTTAGAGTTCCACGACATTGATCGTCAGGTAAAAATGATATTGACAAGCGGTGTCGTAAAACTATGAGATGTTTTCATGTTGCTGTTCATTTAAAATGAGTGCTGTGGATAGGGAATGAAAACATGTCATCCAAATAATTGTGTGCCTCTGTTAGCGTCTCTCAAGTTCAGCAAATTTTGAGCGACAGCCTGACATCAGGAGAAAATTGTCTTACGCGTTTTGATGGATATCAGACAGCCGGAATGACGGGGTTATGTTTGGCATAAAAGCCAATGCAAGTGAAATCAATGGGAACAGGATTTTCTTTAACACAAATAGACTGCGTTTAAATATTCGTCATTATCGTCACATTATTCATGAATAAAGAGATAAAAGAGAGGAACGTTGAAAGTGGGATATTCGTTAATAGCACCAAAATATCGATTTATTTAGTCTGATATCTTTTCAAAACAGACTGATAGATAGATAGATAGATAGATAGATATGAACAGAATAAGATAGATAGATAGATAGATAAATAGATAGCAGGAGTAAGATAAGCGACAAAATAAATAACGAAGGAAAAAAGTAATAATAAATAAATGAATTTTGGAACGAAAATACGGGGAATAAAAATAAGAAAGAAAGAAAGAAAGAAAGAAGAGAGAAAGCCGGTGGATAAGAGGAAGAAAGGAAAATTGGATTTAAAAAAAGAGAAAATCTGGTAGAAAAAAAAGTAAAAGCCGGTTGGAAAAAGAAAGAGAGAAAGAAAAAAAAAGAAAGAAAGAATGGGGAAAAGAAAGGTAGAAAGAAAGGGAGAAAGGATAAATTTAAACAATCTAAAAAAATAAACAAATAAAAAAGAATTTCTGTTAAAATTCACATTTTAACCAAAATCTTCATTTTTTCCTTCATTTTTTAAATGACAAGCAAAATCCTATGTCTGTTAAACAAACGTGATATTTTACTTGTCAATTAAAGCCGAATTTAATCACATTTCTTCATTATAGGAACAACATTGTACATAGGTCTATCAATTATTCAAATTTGACACTAATAAATAAATAAATAAATAGAAATTAAAAATTGAAAAAAATATAGCTTAAATCTAAAGACATTTTTGAAGTCTTTAAAAAAAATCTAAATTTACAGTTGAATTTACACAAATAAATTCCAGTCTCGCTCAAGACAATATTTATTTTTTGTTTGTTTTACGGCCTGATAAACCGCGTTGAGTTATTTAATGCTTAAGGCAGTCTAAAAAAATTTTTTTTCTTTTGCAAAACATTCTGTGAGTCAAAAGTTTTGGTATATTTTTCTATGTGCCGCGCGTATATCCGGAGACAGAAGCAGTTCAAGTCATTAGAAGGTACCTGTTGTGATTAGTAGTATCAGGGTAGTTGGTGTGTTGACACGTTGTGCATTACTTTACTCTATGTGTGATATGAAAACGGCCCAGATTGACATGCAATGTAGTCTAATTAGGTAAGTTTACTAGTTCAAACTGGGCAACAACACTGAAAGTAACCAAAAACATTTGTGGTGCGAAAGGTGATCATAGTTGAGTAACCAAAATGATTGAAGAAATTTCGCTTAGGTTGCAAGAACCGAGACGATTAGACAAGGTGAGGTAGGCCTAAAAACGTGGTTTTCAAGGCCGTTCTATAAGCCATTGAAGCAAATACGGTGAGCAGTTTAGAGAGGTTCTTCACCTTCATGGCCTCAGCACAGAGTTAAGGAAAGTTATTATCATTATTATTATCGTTTGCTTTTTACACCAATTTTAACTGGAGGATTTTCACTGGAGTTGAGTGACAAGTAAGACTCCTTTGGTTTCCACAACTTTTCTTCGTATTTTTGCTGACCTAAACAATGCTGCGGTCTGGATGATCTTGATTCTTCTGATGTCCAATTCCTCCTGTTTCTATTCCAAGTTTTTGGAGACTATTTGCCTTATTTTAATTACATTCTATAGTCCGTTGGATCAGTAAAACCCACAAGATGAAAAAATTTTTCTTGTTAGTTTTTTGCTCCTTGCAAGTTTTTCACACCAGCTGATGCGGGTGGTCTTTAACTGGAGTCCGAATGACAGCAAATCTCTTCTGGTCTCTACAGATTAAAAAAGGGAGTAGAGAAATCCGATAAGAATTAAGTCTTTCCAGGTCACAACACTGCTGATATCGGCAATAATACTGTGGCAAGTTCAGCAGACCTGAGGAGATTTTGTGTCTCTCAGTGGAAACCACTATTTATTACTAGTACTTGCTTCAGTAGTATATATATTACTATTGTAAAAGAAATGCGAAAAGAACTCTATAGAAGCTAAAATAGATAAAAGCAGGCCAATAGCAAGTATAGTCCGTGTAGAGAGAGAGAGGTGGGGTTAAAAAATTAGGGATTTCAGTGAATTATTTTAGTAGTAAAAATCTTTTTCTAGTAAAACTTTGAGTTTGAAGTTGCGGGATTTCATTTGTTAAGGTCATGGCTCGAGCAGGCATTTGTTTTGCGTGAACCTATAATGATAAGCAAATACGATGATGGACAGTTTATTTTAGAATCAGCTGATATTTAATTTCCTAAGATAAACAATTGGGTAAAATCAGATGATATTTTGGACTTAGCAATGACGTGTTATTTAGGGATTTAGCAATGACATGTTACTAAAAGACTTTGCGCTGGCGTGTGATTTAACGTTTACGTAATAATTAAGTTCAGGGTGTAGATAAAAGAAACAAATTTGGACTCGTCAGAGCAGACCGGAGACGAGAACCCAGCGGGCAGAGACACAGGAAGGGACAGAAATCATGCATGTGCAAAACCGCCGGTCAGCGGAGTAATAACAAAGTCTTTGTCTTACTCTTTCGTCTCCTGCCAGTTCACTTATCTGCATATCTACTTGGCTGACGTATCTTTTCTCTCTGTCAATCTTTTCGGCGACTATTTTAAAATAGTCCACGACAAAATAAATTTTCGTATCATGTGAACCAACGGGAGTCGTGTAGTGTTTTGACATGCGTTTTATCACAGTCAGGTAGCATTACAACTTTCTATTTGTTACCGTTCATGTGACAGACAACCAACCACATGATTTTAAACTAATGCAGCAAACTGGCAACTGACAAAAGAAGATAAGACCAGTCAAACAAAGGATCTATTCGAGAAAAGTACAGAATAAAATTGAAAGGAAAACTATGAAAAAGAAATATTAGGACCTTGCCAGAGAACTGAAAAATGGTTGAATATAAACGTGATGATTGTACCAAATGTAATTTGAGACCTCGCAACTATTTCTGGAAGCTTTGCAAACAAAAAAAAAAGCAAGAAGAATCTGATTCAGACAAAGTTATCAGCAAAATCAATGAGCCCACTGGAAAGGATGTTGACCTAATGGTAAGACATGTCACTTGATCGTTAATGAAAGCCTCTTGATGCTGTTTGTGAGAAAATTCCTAAAATAATGATTTGGTTGGTTGGTTGGTTGGTTGGTTTATGGCATATTAACCCTCTTGGATTCCAAATCCTGTTGATACATATATATCAAATATATATGATTTGTAAACAAACAGTTTGTCGGTAACAATTTTTAAACGAACCCAAGCTTATTTGTTTACACAGATTTAAATAGATTCAAATATTGCTATTTCATACTAATAGTTTTATTTGAATACACTTAAATGGTTCCAAGCATTGCTATCTAACACTAATAGTTTTATTTGTATACACTTATATGGTTTCAAGTATTACCATTCAATACAAGTAATTATATTCAACATAATTCGTTTGCACACAGTTAATTGGTTCCAAGTATTACAATGTTATGCTAATACTTCAATTTAACAGTCATTCATTTGCGCACAGTTAAATGGTTTCAAGAATAGTTAATAATTAAATATCTTTATTTGATGCACAGATAGAACCCTAACAGGTATCACCACTCCGGGTCAGAGTGGACCTGAGACTAATGGCAATGAAAAGGTACTTTTTATTTCCCAAAGCTCTTCTAGAACTGGAATTTTACCATCGGCTAGTTTAGTGACATATCCAGACACTCGTTTGGGGAGGTATTTTTTACTCCTCTGCTGAAATGCAGACGGCGTATTCTACTGCCCAAACTTACTGGGCTGAAATAATGATTTTGTGGAGACGTGTTGCCACTTGATCTTCAGAAAAGGTCACTTGATACTCATTGTGTGTAAGCCTAACACAATAAATCAATAAATAATTTGATAAACAAAATGAACTTCTTTTGTGACATTTCTGTTTATAAAGAATTAAACAGACTATTCCCAGGCCAAAGTCTCATTTACGTTACTTTTTCTTTCTTTCTTTTCTTTCTTTTTTTTTTACATCATTGATCAATGAAATACAACATTTTGAAATTGAATATCGGGTTGATATATATTGATATATATTGTTAAGTTATTTGTCTATAAAGTTCCTGAACTGCTCGACGAAAAGACGATGAACATCGAACCAAGTTAATCGATATCAATTGATTAGCAACATTCAAGCAATGTTTTAATGTTCAGTTCACTTTTTAAAAACTCGGCGCCTGGCCCCGAAACTGTGATTTTTGCGAGTTCATTGATCCGTGTTCGAACCCAGGTTACCAGCGATAATCCAAAATGCAAATTTTCAAGTCAAACAAATCATCCCCTTTAGAAATATTACCAAAACACAAAATTTTTCACTACTTGGCCTTTTATCAGACAAACTCATCATCATTATCAAATAGATTCAAATATTGCTATCAAACACAAATAGGTTTATTTGAATATACTTAAACGATTTCAAGCATTGCTATCTAACACTGATAGTTTTACATGTACACACTTGTATTGTTTCAAGTATTGCCATTCAATACAAGTAATTATATTTATCATTACTCGTTTGCACACAGTTAATTGGTTCCAAGTATTGCTATATCATACTAATTTAACAGGCATTCATTTGCACACTGTTAAATGGTTTCAAGTATAGTCAAATGATTAAATATTTTTATTTGATGCACAGATAGGACCCTAACAGGTACCACCGTTCTGCGTCAGAGTGGACCTGGGAGTAATGGCAATGAAAGTTACTTTTCATTTCTCAAAGCTCTAGAACTATTTGACCCATAGAAGAGACCTAAGCAGGTACTATGACTCTTGGTCATTGTGAACGTGGGAGTAATAGCGATGAAGGAGTACTCAACATCCCCCAAAGCTCCAGTACTGAACCCTCACCATCAGTTGTTTTATTATCATATCCAGGACAATAGTTGTGTGTGTGTGTGCGGGGGTCTTGCTTCTCTGCTGAGATGCAGTCGGAGTATTCTACAATTCCAACGACTTAGCTGAGTTCATACTTTTTCATAGGACAAAAGTCCAAATATGAACGTAATTGCCCGACTAGAGTTCGAACTTGCTTACTATGGCATCGCAATCCAGCTCGTTAGCCACAACGAAACGGTGCTTGATCATGGGTACGCTACTTATTGCACATCTTGGCCAATAATAGCCTGCCGGAGCCCATCCCTCTTTAATTATACAACTAGTTTAAATTCAAAGTAGACTTGTTAAAGAGCGCAGTCTGCTCTACTTTTTAATCAGTCTGCCCGAAAATTCAACGCTTCGTGAAATGCAAACAACCTCGTTCAGGATTCGAACTCCATTCACAGAGTCCCTTTCCAATGACGATAACACACGCTTCTAGTATATCTAGAGAGCCAAAAATTATAGAGTGTGAAGGAGATAGGGATACCACTTATAGTTGGAGCACTTGGAACAATCCACGAGAACCTAACCAAAGATGTGCTGCATGCTGTTTTGAACAAATTCTGAAAGCCGCAACTTACACAACAACTGCTGTACGGCCACTTGCCTCCCATCACACAAACCATCCAAGTAAGAGGTGCAAGACACATTGGAGAAGTAAGAAAGTGACGTATTCCTATAGGCACAATAGTATTGGTTGACCAGCAGAAACTTACATTCACCAGTAGGGACGGATCGTGACAGAGAATGAGCCAAGGGAATCCGTACTGTTTGTTAGCTTTGATGATGATGATGATGATGATTGATTTCAAACGATTCTTTCGTTATCTCCCAAAATCTCGAAATGAATTAATAGTTCAGTACTACACAAGAGACAAAAAGAGATGAATACACGTCTAATGTTTACATGGCAAATATTGCAATCGGTCCAATAGAATTTAACAATAAATCATTGGAAATTAATTTTCAATTCCTTGAGAAGAAAAAAACGTAATTAACTCGTCAGGCAATAATAAAATTTAATCTGAAAATAGAAATTAAAAATCGACCATACTTCAATTTCTTCGATTAAAAAAAAAAGAAATTCTCTAACTAGCCATTTTCTCAAATTAATTTAGACTAGCAGACCCCATGGAAATTTATGGAACGACCTCCCTCCCCGCCAACAAACCAAAAAAACAAAAAGAAAAGTCAAGAAAAGCTATTTATGCAAGCATGGATGTTGAGAAATTTTGTTACATGTAAATCCAACCTTTGCAATAAATAATACAAAATTATACAGTAATAATATATATGATTCTTAATACTCATATCATTGGATAGTATTTGGCTTGGTTTAGTCTCTTTGTTTTTAACGGCATATAAACCGACTTGGAAGAACTGTACTGGTATGATAGAACTGTAAAAGATATGCTGTAGAAAAAAAACTGTTCCATAACTTTTTAGCTCTTTAGCCCTTGCTATGACTTGATCATACCCAGGGCTCCCACTATTAATGGCTCTGTGGTAGTCTTAAGGTGCCGCATTTTTTTCAATTTTATTATATTCTTTGACTGCTACGTTATAATACGTTGGCACTGACATATCAATTAGAAGGCATGTTTTCCTTTTATAGCACTTAGGCACTAGATCTGGACTCGTACGCTTTATTTTCCCATCAGTCCCAGAGATTATTATTATTATTATTATTATTATACTCCTTAGGTACTTATCTACAAGTCTACGTGTTTATTTCTTATTGACTTCAATTTTTTTCTGGCAAGGATTGGGTGATCCGTTTTTATCTGAAAAAAAAAACGAAGTATTTTGTGTGTCTCATTTTCCAGAATAGATTCTTGTCTGCGCATATGTCATTCGTCTGTATGGTGAAACTTTAGCCGCTGGCACAATTCCAAGTTGATCATCTTCCCCACCCACTTGTGTCTGCTCTTGTGCTTCTTCTGACACACTGCCGTATTCGCTAATTGTGTGGTTTCCTGGTTTGTCAGATTCCCTCACCCCATGGCCTACACTTGCTATTCTCTTGAGTCTTATCTGGACATGCCTTTATATAATTAGTTGTTATAACGTTATTTTAATCTTCTATCAAAAGTCATTCTTTTTCGCCCTTTAAGTTTCCTCTGCGTAGCCACATTTAGGACATCCAGTGTGTCATGTCATCATTATTATAATTTTACTCCTGGCGAGTATTCACACTAGTGTTAGCTAGTGGTCTTTCCCTGGGGTCTTAGTGACAGCAAGTCTCCTCCTGTCTTCGGGATACTTCTCAGCTTTTTGGCCGATCTCAACTATGCTGTAGTTTAGATGATCTTTTTTCAGCCTTACTTTTGGTTTCTTACAACCCTTCACTGAGTCTTTACCCAAGACGTAGCCTGAGAGAAGATAGTAATTATATATATTTTCTGTCTCTTTTGGGTGTTATTTTTCAGTCATGTTGATAGTACTCTTCGAAGGAAATGAGCAGTTCTGCAAAGTGCATTTTTTTGTATTTCGCATAAGCGGTGACTGCCAGGTGTCTTGTTAATGTATCTAGTTGTCCTTAACTTGATCATACCCAGGGCTCCCACTATTTCGGGCTCTGTGGTAGTCTTAAGGTGCTGTATTTTTTTCAGTTTTATCCTATTCTTTGACTGACATATCAATTAGAAGACATGTTTTCTTTTTGTAGTACTTAAGCACTATATCTAGACTCGAGTTTCCCATCAGTCCCTGACATGATGATTATTATTATATTCCTTGCAAGTTTTTACACCAGCGTTACCTGGTCTTTCACTAGAGTCTGAGTGACAGCAAGTCTCCTCAGGTCTGCTTAATTTTTCTCGGTATTCTGGCTGTTCTCAAAAATGCTGTAATTTGGATGGTCTCGGTTCGTCCTCTGATATCCAACGCTTCCAGTCCCATTTCCAATCTTTTGGGGACCGTTCAAGATGCGTTAATTACAATTGGTATCATCGGCGCCCTCTTATCCAACAGCGTTATCTAGTAAGTTCCAAGTATTTGACGCTCTTTTCACTTTCTTTGATTTTCATTCTGTGGTCTGCTTGGACAGCAAAGTCCAATTTACGGTAAGATCCCTTTTTGTCAATTATTACTGCGGGTGGTCATCTGGTCAGGATTAGGTGATCTGTTTGTATTTCAAAATCCCAGAGAATTTTATGCATCTCATTCTCCAGGACGGATTCTGGTTTGTGCATTTACCATATTATTATTATTATTATTATTAAATACTCCTTGTGAATATTTCCCCCAAGTTTTAACCAGTGTCTTTTCACTAAAGTCTGAGGGACAGCAAGTTTGTTCAGGTCTCCAGGACTCTTCTCAGTATTCTAGCCGTTCTTAACAATGCTGTAGTCTGTATGGTCTCGATTCTTTCTCCGATTTCAAATTCCTCCAGTCTTTTTTACTATCCTTCTGTGATCGTTCCGGTCGTACCAATAACCACTGGTATCACCGTCATCCCCATGTTTCGCGTTGTTTTAGTTCTCTAGTAAGATTCAAGTATTTGTATTTCTGTTCGCTTTCTTTTATTTTCACTCTGTGATCCATTGGGACGGCAAAATCCACTAGATGACAAGTTTTTTTTATTCTTGTTTACGGATTCTGGTTTGGGGATATACCATTTGGTAATATGGTCAAATTTTAACTTCTTGCACAATTCCCAGTGGATCATCTTTCTCACCCAGTCGTGCTCAGTCTTGTACTCCTTTTGTGCAAGTTTGCTGCATTCATTTATATGATTAACCGTTTCACCTCTTTCTCTATACTTACTATTATCTAATTAGGTGCCCCACCCATTCGGTCTTGAGCCACATATAAGCAAAAAGCTTTCTAAATTACTACCCAAACCCCCAGAGAATTTTATGCATATATTATTATTATTATTATAATCAAATACTTCTTGTAAGTGTTTCCCTCTAGTTTTAACTGGTGTTTTTTCACTGAAGTCTGAATGAGAGCAAGTTTGTTCAGGTCTCCAAGATTTTTCTAAGTATTAGGCTAATTTTAACAGTGCTGTGGTCTGGATAATCTCGATACTTCCTCTGATCTCAAGTTCCCCCAGTCCCTCTTCCAAGCCTTTGGCGATTATTCTAAGGGTTTCAATTACAATTGGGATCACCGTCACCTTTATATTCCACGGTTTCTTTCTTTCATTTTCAATCAGTGGTCGGATGGAACAGCAAAATCCTCTAGCTGATATGTTTATGAAAAATCAACTTATTTCCATACTAATGAAAACTGTTAATGTTTGTGCATAAATAGGCGCAAGAATCTGTAATTCATGGTATATGTATCCTTGACCAATAAGCACAAACGCACTCGTTTTGAAATTTCTTTTAGATTCGAGGGCGACAATATTTGACTTGCCGCGCAAAATTTGAAGGATCAAAACCCAAAATAAGCTAAGAAATCTTTTCCCTCCAAGACTCTTGAAAATACATTCTTAACCAGTTAGAATAATAGATAAATCATAAACTTTAAAAAAAAATCTAATATCGAGCCTACATCAATCAAAAATAAGTAATGAAATAGATAAATCTTCAGTAGATTTATAGATTCATCCTGTAAATCAACTCCAAACGTTCGCTTAATTATCTAAAATTGAACAAAAATGTTTTTTTTTAATAGACATGTTGGTACAGATGATCTTACTCTACTGATGAAATATTCTAGCTGAATACGCTTACAATCTAAGCTCATAAATACACCTTCTCTCCTACATAGTGATATGCCGATACAAAGATCTTTTATTCACACAAATTTAGACAACACAGACTATTACATTTAAAGTATATACTCTTCTTTCTTGTAATGTAAATATTTGTAAATATTATCGTTCTGACTAATGTCTTTTCGCACGAGAAAAAGATTTTATAACTTCTCTTTTTCAAGAAGCTTTTCACTCTACTTAAATAAAATTCATCTAATTATTGTAGATTAGTGTTTTATTCAATCATTAACACATTTATCCACTACATGATCTTTTCTTCTTGTTAGATAACACTGGGTCTGACCTGACTAAGATTAGGTTCTCTCAGAGTCCCAGAGAATTCTCTTCGATTCCTTTTGTGCTAGTTTTATGTATTTGATTTTTATGTGATTAACTGTTTTTCTATTGTCACCATGTAATCTACTTTTGTTATTTTTACCTTTCTTTGCTTTCGTATAATTGGTTCTTATGGCATCATTTTGTGCTGCTTTTAAAAGAGATTCAGTTTCTCTGTTCTGATATCCTCTTCTAAACCATCTCCAGATCAATTCGTGTGCAGTTTTTTGTTTTTTTGTTCATCAGCTATTTCTGTTGATGCTGCATTCTAAAGAAGTTTTCTTCTTCTGCGGTAATCGTTTCTTAATTCTTCTTTCTTCCCCGTTTGCTTGATGGCGTCCGCTTCTAATATTTCCAGATATTTATAATTTTTCTTTTCTCTAAGCGATCTGATGTTTTCCTGATTGAACAGTTCTGTTGCCCACTCCGTTGTTTCTTTTTTCCTTTTTTCTTTAAATGTATTTACCAACCCCTCTACCCGGGTTGGATTTGACACAAAGTTAATTTTTAAACGGAGTTTAACAAGTTTGAATTCAGAGTTTTCCTTCTCCTAGACTGGTTGTTTAACAAAGGCTAAAGAGCCCTGTCTTCAATACTATTTACCCGTAGCTGGAGGGTGAATAATTGGATTCAAACCTTTCCTAAAGGCATTAGTGCTATGTGAAATGCAATCAGCTTCGTCCAGGATTTGAACTCGTGTCACCATGTCCATTTCCTATGACGATAACCATTACTTCATGAGCATCTCCTTTTTTTTTCTTTATAAACACGGCACATTTTTCAATCCCAAATTCCATCTGTATATCTTGGTGGTAGATTCTAATAGTTTGTATAAGTGTTATTAGTCCCTTTTCATTTTTGGCCAATGATCTAATATCATCCATATACATGAAGTGATTTATCTTTTCCTGCTATTTGGTAAATTTTGAGCCTCTTTTTCCATTTTTTAGTATATAATTTAGTGTCATCATTGCTATTACAAATAGTAGTGGTGACTATGAGTCTTCCTAAAAGATTAGTCTTTTATTCCATAAGAATTTCTTACACCATTTCTATCTGATAGTTTTCACTGGAATCTAAGTGATAGCAAGTCTCCTCAGGTCTCCAGGATTTTTAAAAGTATCCTTGTCCATTTTATTGGTACTCTGGTCGAGGTAGTTTTTCTTCTAATCCCCAGTTAATAGTTTATTAGACCGGTCCATTGGCCTAATAAGTAGAGTGTTCACCGTTGGTCCGGGAGACCGGGGTTCAATCCCTGGTCGAGTCATACCAAAGACTCAAAAAATGCTACTTGATGTCGCCTTGCTTAGCACTCAGCATTATTAGGTAAGGGTTAAGGGTAAAGTGGAACAATCCAGGGAATGGAGTAGCGCCCTCTCCTACACCTCGGTGTGGTAGCTATCGAAAAGGAATCCTTCAGGTCACCCTTGACTAAAGGGAGACAACTTTACTTTACTTACTAAAATCATTTTCATGTTCTTGTTTTCGGTTCTTTGGCAAGGTTCAAGTATTTATCCAGCTTTTCGCCTTCCTTCACAATCAATCTGAGAACTGCTGACACAGCAAAAGTGAATTGAATTCGAAGTGACTTCAATTTTATTATTATTATTATTATTATTATTATTATTATTATTATTATTATTCCTTGAAAGCTTTTCAACCAAGTTTTAAATGGTGGTCTTTCACTAGATTGACAGCAAGTCTTTTCAGATCTCCAGGATTATTGCGAGTATTCTTGATGATCTGTGCAATGCTGTGGCCTGGAAGACCTTGATTTTTCTTCTGCTTTCCAATTCCTCCAGTCTCCTTCCAAGACTTTAGCGACCATTCCAAAGGCGCTTATTATGATTAATATCACAATTATCTTCATGCTACACAGCCTTTTCAGCTTTCTGTCAAGATCTAATGATTTGCCTATCTTTTCACTTTCTTTGATTTTCACTCTCTGATCAGCAGGAACAAGGTTCCTGACAATTTCATGAGTCTCATACTCTAAGACAGAGTTTGATTTCTGCATTTGTCTGTATGGTCAAATTTTAATCTCTTGCAAAATTCCCAGTGGATCACCCTTTTCTGCCCAGTAGTTCCTAGTTTTGTATTCCTTTTGTACCAGGTTGCTAATTATGGGAGTAATCGTTTCATCTCTGTCTCCACATAACTTCCATTTGCCATCCTTTTGCAGATTATCAATTTTCGCTTTTATATAATTGGTCCTGATGGCATCATTTTGTGCTGCTATCATAAGAGATTCAGTTTTTTCTTGAGGTTTCTCCTATTTCACCCCGTCAATCTCCCCTGTTTGTCGCTTAAAGAATCCATAATGGAGTCGTTTTTCTTGTCATTTTTATTCTCTAGATTTTGTTATTTTATTGTTTGTCCAGATGACGAAGTTGCTGTTACTGGTTGATGCAATTCGTCTTTCTTTGATCTTTCTTGTGTCGGTACTTTGGATTGATGCTTCTCCGCAATCCTGAATGTTGACGAGTCTTCTTCTTCTTCTTCTTCTTCTTCTTCTTCTTCTTATTATTATTATTATTATTATTATTATAGGGAATAATTTCTTGTTAACAGGAATAAGATTAAAAAAACATAGGTGAATGAATTGAACGTCTTCGTGATTAATTTCACTGAGCGGTAAGGATCACTTCTCTTTCATCTTTCTTTTTATTTAACACAGAATCCATAACGTATGAATATTAACACTGGTGACCGAATCTAATGGAATAAAAATAAAGATAAAAAATGCAAAAAATACGAAAACTAAATGAAATCAACGAAATTGAAGATGCTATCGGCGTTAGAACCACAGCTTACAGAAAATTACAACAGGAACAGACGAAATTTTATGTATTAAATTTTCACCGTGAGATTGACATCAGCAATCTAATTAAAGAATAAATCAAGTCAAATAAATTTGGAAAGAAATATTTTTCCAGGCAAAATTTGAATAATTGCCTTAAAGCTATTCTCAAATAGAAGTTATATATATGTGTGTGTGTGTGTGTGTGTGTGTGTGGCGTCTGTTAGAGAGATTGAATCTTTTGCGTGTGAGAGAGACGAGGGAGAGAGAGAGAGAGAGAGAGAGAGAGAGAGAAGAAGAAGAAGAAGAAGAAGAAGAAAGGGAAAGAGAGCGTCTGAGCTTTAATCAATAAGAGAGAGAGAGAGAGTAGAGATTTTAAAAATTCATTCACTTTCAATAGAAATTATAGTTATCATTGCTTTTAGGTCACACACACACACACACACATGGCATACATTTACATTAAGGTGAAGAGGCTTACAGATAATTACAAAGTTATGTATTATCAATATATTGATAAAATTTATCAATAAACAAAGAAAATGATAAAAAAAATAGATAAGAAGATAAATAAAGAACTATGGATCAAATTTGTATTTTCAACACACACACACAGATAGATAGCTAGATAGATCTGAATAGACTTTGATGCATAGGTAGATATGAACAGATGGAGATAGATAGATAGATAGATAGATGGAAATGAATAGACTGGGATCGATAGGTAGAAAGATAGATAGATAGGAACAGACTAGATCAGATCGATATATTGATAGGTTGATACATAGACTGGATTGTTATTATCAAAGAAAATGAACTTGATGAATGAAATATCAATTCTGAACGAACTTGTTTGCATTTCACTTTATGTTAATCATCCTCCGCGATAAAATTTGTAGCAGCTCAGACGGCTGGAGCTGTTGAATACCCTGACTGCATCTCTGCCGAGGGGTAAGACCTCCCCACAACGAGTGTCCTGATATATGACACTAAACAATCTGATGGCGAGGCTCAGAGATTTGGAGAGTGTTGAGTACCTTTTCGTTGCCATTACTCCCAGGTCTACTCTGGCTCAGATTGGTAGCACCTAATAGGATCCTACATATGGGTCAAACAGAACTGTTTGGCGTTTAAACTGTGTGTAAATAATTGACTGATGTTCAGTTGGATTGTTAGTGATACATAGAAACATTTGGAACCATTTAACTTTGTTGACATATGCTAAAAGGAATTGTTAGAAATAGAACTGTTTGATCATTTAGCTGTGTGTAAACAAATGACTGATGTTTAATTGAATTGTTGGTTATTCACAGCAATACTTGGAACCATTTACCTGTGTGCAAAAAATGAGCTCGGGCTCGTTTAAAAATGCTGTCAACATAATGAGTAAACAAATCATATATATTCAATATATAAGTATAAACAGGATTTGGCATTGAATACTCCACTGTGGCTCATATTTCATAAACCAAACCAAACCAAACCAAACCAATAAAATTTCTACGTTTCTCTCAACCCATCTAGAAGAAAAGACTGAATTCAAAACATGAGGAATTCTGTTCAAAGTGTCAATTTATTTAGAAGAAATATGTTCGAGAACCAATTTCTTACTATGTTGTTTAACGAGATGTTGGATAGAATGAGCTCCAATCTAATCACTAAGTCATGGTGAAAGAAACTCCCTCAAAGAGAAGGTAATTCCAAAATCAAACCTAGAGAAAGAATCTCCAGCATGAAACCTCTGCTAACTTGTAAATATTCTTTGACAAGAAAAGTCTTAGAGAAAGTACTCTGAAATAAAACCTTCCACTTGCATTGTCACTTATAGTGCTATGCTTGCTACTGAGCAGTAGCTACATAGACCAAAGAGTGGCATAAGAGTCGTACGAGCATATGTCACAATAATCCAACAACATACAGATGTCTTTCTACTTTCTAACTTATCTTCTTGCGTCTCTTGTAAATATATTTTTTATCTATAAATAAGGATGTGAGAGTTTTAATTTTGGTGGTAAAGGCGGCTAAAATCTGTCAAGATGTTGCAGTCATCATAAGAGATGTTATTCTTGTCTTATACAAATTCATATCATTATTTGTTGTTTAAATTCTTGTTTTTATAAAAAAAACAAAAAAACAACAACAACTCTACGTCGCCTCCCACAGTTATGGAAGTGTTTGCCAATTTCAAAAATGTTTTAATATATTCAATATCTACTAATGAAATATATTTATTATTACCAATCCTTTGTCAATGATTGGTTTATTGTGTTTAATAGCATATCAACCCTTGTGAGTTATTTAATGTCAAATCTTGTTAATGCATATAACTTTAAGTGAATAGTTTGTCGGTAACATTTTAAAACCAGTCAGAGCTCATTTGTTTGCACGCAGTTAAATGGTTGCATGCATTGCCATTTATTGTTTGCACACATTAAACTGGTTTCAAGTATTGCTATTTATTATTTGCACACAGTTAAATGGTTCCATGTTTTGTTATATATTGTTTGCACACAGTTAACTGATTTTAAGTAGTACTACTTATTGTTTGCACACAGTTAAAGGGTTTTAATATTGCTATTTATTTTTTACAAAATCAAATAGTTTCAAGTATTGCTATCTAACATTAATAGTTAAATTTAACATAAATCATTTGTTTTCACATAGTTAAATGGTTTCAAGTATAGAAAATGATTGAATAATTCTGTTTGACCCAAAAATGGGGTCTTAATAGATACTACCACTCCAGGTCAGATTGAATCTGGGAGTGATGGCAATGAAGAGGAACTCCCCATTGCCTAAAGCTCCTGTACTGAAGTTTTGTGTCATATCAAGAATACTCGATGATGAGGTTCTCACCCCTCTGCAAAGATACTGTCGGCGTATTCTACAGCCCCCACTGGGCATATCCATTGTCAAGTATATATCAATAAAAATTCACTTGTTTATTTATTATCATTATGCTTGAATATTTTATTCACTTCTCATTATTAAGCATATAATATAGTCAAATTTATAATGTACTGTAGTGGAAGTGAAATTCAGAATGAACTGCCTACCACCGCTGACAATGGCATCCACTCCAGTCGATCGAAGAGACAACACGTGGTATGCTGTGTTTGTAAAAAAGAAAAAAAATGTCAGCCAAACCAGAATCGGACCTGGAATAAAGAAATAGACGGGACGGTGTTGGCAATGAAATAATTCGTTTCTACAACCAAACAATGATCTTTAGGCTCCATAAAACCAGAGCCATATTCTTTTTGTAGGCCATGCTGAACGGCATCGTTGTTATAGTTAGGCTTTACCGAGGTTGCTCGTTTTGAGTTTGAGAAGGATTATTGCTCAGCATTGCTTGAAATTTCAGTCGTCCTTGAGAATACTTCCGGTGTCTCGGTAGCGGTCGTCAGTGGGCGCCTCTGGTAGTGTAATGGTTAGTAAGCTCGACTAGCAAACCTACTCGAGTGAGTTCGAGTCCCATTAGGCGCCCCTTTCATATGTCATTGTGCTGCATCTAAGCAAAAAGCTTAGTAAATTACTTCGGCTGCGTTCGTTCATTTCGAGCAGTGCTTCTCTGGGGAAGTTCTGCTCGTCTTAGTCCTGTATTCGACTCTTCTCGCGTTTGTTTTCGGTGCTGCTGATTTTTCCGTCCTTCTTGGTTTCCAGAAGCTGGGAGACTCTCGTTAACTCCTGGGTTGAGAATTCGCTGCGACATACAAGAAAAAACACCATTCCATTTACTATGTTATTTTGTTTTACGGCGCATCAACCCTTTTCGGGTCATTTAACGCCGAAATGAATTTCAAACAATTCAGTTTAGTCTAAGTATAGTTTTTGTTTACTTACAGTTAAATGTCCAAACAGTTTAATTTCAAACAATTCAGTTTAGCATAAGTACAGAGTTTAGTTCTATTTAAAAACAGTTCTATTTCAAAAAGTTCTGCATAAGTACGCTGTTTCAATGTCAAAACAGTTCTATGTAAAAAATATCAGTTTAACATAAGTTCACAGTTTAGTTCTATTTGACCCATAGATAGGACCCTACCACTCTGGGCCAGAGTGGACCTCAGAGCAATGGCAATGAAGGGGTACTCCGCAATCCCCAAAGCTCCAGCATTACTGGGGGCTCCCCATCAGATTGTTTTGTGTCATATCTAGGACACTCGTTGGGAGAGAAGCAGGCAGTGTATTCTAGCGACAGGGAAAATTATGGTTGGAGCGTTCATAGTTGGAAGTTGAAATTATATGTATTTGAATGGAATAAATTAAGAATTACTGATCGGTAAAGCATAGATTGTCACTGAAATGTTCTCAGTTTGATTTCTCTGATATGATTAAATGGGAATTCTTCCAAGCAAGAGCCGTATCAGTACTACAATACAGTACTACAATACTTAGTCCCTTACGAAATGATGGGAGAAAAAGCGAAATTGGAAGTATACATAGATATTGCGTGCTGTTTTAAACAGATCCTTGAAGTATCATCCAACAAAACAGCAGTTGTACGGCCATTTCCCTCCCATATAATAAACTATTCGAGTAAGACGTGCAAAACATGTTGGGCAACTGTTGAACAAGTAAAGACAGAATCATCAGTGACGTTTTCTTCAGGACTCAAATATATGAACATAACTGAGTTGGCCGACCAAAAGAAGCTTACATTCATCAGTGTGGATACTGGGTACCGTCTAGAGAGGAGTAACCAAGAGCAATGGCCAATAAGGACGAATGGCAAGAGAGTCAAGATAATTCGCATTGTTGGAACAGGAAAATTATCAGGCTATTTGAGCTGTTTCAAGTGCAATAGGTACTAAATGGAATCTGTCCCTACTCCCCTTCCTCCAAAAAAGGAGGATCTGGTACTCAATTGTGAATGTAATAATTTGCAGTATCTATCTATCTATCTATCTATCTATTCGATTCTTGCGAGTTTTTCACATCAGTGTTAGCTGATGGTCTTTCACTGAAGTCTAAGAGACAGCAAATCTCCTCAAGTCAGCAGAACTCTTCTCAGTATTCTGGCCGATCTTTAAATGGTCTCGATTCATTCTCCAATTTCATTCTCCGATTTTCAAGCCATTGGGGACTGTTCCCAGTACACTAATTACAAATTGTATCGCTATTACTAATTACAAATTAGTTCCCAGCACGCTAATTACAAATTGTATCACTATTACTCTCATGTTCCGCAGCTTTTTTTTTTTAGATCTCTGCTGTGGTCCAAGTACTTGTTTCTCTTTTCGTTTTCTTTAATTTCATTCTATGGTCGGTTTTGTTAATTATCACAAGGTCTGGTCTTCTGGCTGGGGTTAGATGATCTGTTTGTATCTCAAAATCCCAGAAAATTTTATGCATCTCATTCTCTCGGACAGATTTCAGTTTCTTGCACAGTTTCCAGTGGATCACCTTTCTCACCCAGTCATTTCCCTTTGCGCCAGTTTGCTAGATTCGCTTATAATGTCATGGGAAAGAACAGATGGATTCATGCCTTTCTCATGAGCATTATAGCAAAGAGAAACGTAAAGTGCCTCGTCCAGGAATTGAACTAGAGTCACTGATTCCATTTCCTATGGCAATAACCATAATGCTAGGTTTGTAACTTAATTTCTTTTTGATTTGGTTTGGTTCTTTGTTTAATAGCATATCAACATTTGTGGGTTATTTAATGTCAAAATTAGCATTGTAGTAGAATATTAGTGGTGATATTTAACCCATAGTTGGGGAGATAGGGGTTTTCATACCTTTCCCAAAGATATTAATCCGAAAGTAAACGTAATAGCGAGACTGGAGTTCGAACTCGCTTACTACGATGTCGTAGTCCAGCACAATAACCACTGCCCAACGTGGACTCTTCTTTTAAATAATGAAATGCCTCAAATTATTATTCCTTTTGAAAGAAATTAAGACAATAATTTTTTACATCGAGAAAAACCTCAGATGATTACTGTTGTTTTTTCATTGAAGATAGTTACGGAAATTTGATTTTTTTCATGGTTGGTCGATGAAGTAACAAAAAATCATAGCTGATTAAGAAGATCAAAATGATTGAACTGTTGTTGATCGTTGGATTAATTGATAGCAACAGTGTGATTATTCATGATAACAAAAACGAAGAAACCTAGGATTGAAAAAAAAAAACAGTACAAAAAAAAAAGCTGATTTATACTGAAATTATGATCGATATTGTAATTAACTCTCTTTTTTATTTCATATTTGATGCCCTGAAGGTAAAAAATGATCTGAAAACATGAATGGCACAAACATATTCGTTGGTGTAAAATTAGTTGCTTGATTTCAAATTACAAAATGATTAATATTCTCAAACAAATGACGGATGTTAAATTCAATTGTTAGTATTACAAAGCAATACTTGAAACCATTTTACTGTGTGCAAAAAAAAAAAACAAAAAAAACAAAAAAAAAAAAAACAATAACCTCAGGCTCATTTAAGAATGTTATTTACAAACTATTCGTTTACTAACCATATATCTAAAAATATATATATAAATAGGATTTGGTATTAAATAACCAAGAGAGGCTGATATGCCATAAAACAAAAAAAAAATAACAACGCAACAACCAACCAACCAACTAGCCCACAATTATTTAGTCAAATGAATAATTATGTTTAAATAGAATATAAAAAACAAAGTACACCTCTAAAAATCCCAAACAAAACAACCAATATTGTAAAAAAAATTGCAATAAGATAAATTGCAAAGATAAAAATCGTACATAGTATGTGGTATCTCAAAGATTGATATAAGAAATTAGATTAGTCCCAAAAATTCTCTCTGACTTGTCTCGCAGGACACATAGCGTAACCTACATAGGCGTATGATTAAAGAACCTCAAAGTGATATCCTCTGCAGGTTCAATTCTAATAACAAGGGAATACCAAGGAGTATTTACTATGGCTTAACACTTGTACCCGGTTATGGCTATTGGAATTAGAACAATCTATCCCCCGCCCACCGAGGATTAAATGAAGTGTTCGGTTCGAAATTCTGTGTGGGCTCCCGAGTTCGACGTGATAAACTTGAAGAATGACGCATCGGCCGAAACGTCGAGAAGATGAAAGACGAGTAAACCAAATGACAAAAAATGCAGTGATGCTATCTAACCCAAATCTGAAGGGGTATCGTGCATTTTTCCAGGGTATTAATCCGAAAATGAGCGTAATAGCGCGACTTGAGTTCGAACTCGCAGTCCAGCATTTTAGTTATTGTACCGCGGGACTAGTCCTAAGTTTATTGTATATATGTAAGTGGGCGTGCATATATGTATGAGTCTAAGTGGGTGCGCTTTTTGGCTTATCGTAAATGAAATTGTTTCATGTACAGAGTTAAACTGTTTATTTATTTATTTTTTTTTTTTTGATTTATTGTAACATTTTGTAACTACTACGATGCTGGTGTTCAGCACGTTACCCACGACACAGCGGAATCTCCCCAACATATTGTAAAGGAGTTTGACTGAAGAATACCTTTTCTAAGTAAGATCACGCTCCTTATTTTAGTGGGAAATTTGTATCGGTTCCTTTTTTAAATTAAGATCTTCTTCTTCTTCTTCTTCTTCTTCTTCTTCTTCTTCTTCTTCTTCTTCTTCTTCTTTACAGATGTCTCTTTTACTTTTTTTCTCTTTCCCCTCTATTTTATTTTATTATAGACTTCCTTGATATCTCTTCCCTTTTGAGGATGTTTTTTTTTTAAATTATTGATCTACTAAAACCCGTCGCATGTTACATAGATAGGAAATGTATCAAGTAATCTACGTTTGAAGAAATTTCCTGATGAACCCAACAATTTCACGATCAAATTTCGTTGCTAGTTTTCAAATAAGTTTGGTGGAACACACACACACACACACACACTTGTTGTTCTTCTTATTATTATTATTCCATATGCTTTGAGAGGGAAATCAGTGAACAGTATTGACATTAAGTTCATGTGTCTGTGTTTGGAGAGAGAGAAAAAAAAAGTAATATACAAGAATTATAAATGAGTTTGCTAAAAAATTCTTTAGAATTTTGCCCAAATCTTACCTTCTTGGACTCTCATGTCCATTTTAATGCCAATCCACAGCGTTCGAACAATCGAGCCGTACGAGCTAGCCATGATAATTACCGGGATTAATAGAAGCATCCAGTCGAGGAAAATGGTATACGCCTGTTCTTCGGCTTTGGTGGGCCATCTTTCCCGACAGAAGCTGACCTTCCCGTCTTTTGTAGAGATCAGTTTCGTATAGACGGCGATTGGCAGGACGACGATAGAGGCGAGAAGCCAGCATGCTGCAATGGTCTTGTAGGCGTGCGACAGTGTTTGCCATTGGCGGGAATGTAAGGGTCGACATATGGCAAAGTAACGCTCAAGAGACATTGCTACCAAAGTGAAGCAGCTTACAGAGACTGACACACCTGAAAAAAAAGTTAAAAATAAATAAATAACCATAGAGTAAGTGAGAAGGCTATGCACGAATCGAGACTTACGGGTGGCTGTCACAAAAATTCTTGATCTCCCAAGCATTGCCAATTTTGAAGCGCTTCAGGCACCAACCGATAAACTTAGCCCTGCTAAGCAGGTATTGCCTGGGGGTGGGAATCTCCCTGGTACCAGATGATCAATTTAATACATCCCACCCGAGGTGAATGTTATTTGTTTCCTATATGTATCAGGTAAGCAGATGTATATTTCACATACTCTATAAACAATGGCGAGTCAATGTTACTTGGGCTTACATTTTTAACATAATTTACTATATATTTAAATTAGAATACAAGAAGAATTTCAGCATCCAAATACATTTTTCCTAAATACAATTCATCAAATCTTTGTGCCTGTGCTGCTGCTACTTGACTTGTTTGACAGGATTGGACACAAGGTCGGCTTATAGTAGGAATTTAAGGGAGGGGGAGATCGGGCACATGCCGGACTATGCTAGTCATTGGCTCACTAGTACTTGACGATTGACCATTCTACAAAAAACCAAACGATATTTTCTCTTTATCTGTCGTATGTTTCAGAACAAAGATCTTTGATTCAGACTGGGCGCCTGTCTCAGTCACCACCAAAATCTCTCAATGTCTGGGTCAGGGAATAGATCAGAGACCCCCCTTCACACATACAAGATCACTCAAATATAAGCCCACAGAAGTGGTATTTGTCTCTGCTTCCCACCAGACAAGACTTGACACAAGGTCTTTTTTAAAGTGTGGGTTTAGGGAAGGGAAAGGTCAGGCACGAGCCGAGACTTGTGCTCTGCTGGACTATGCTGGTCATAGGCTCATTAGGTGCAATGTAAGCCAGGTGACCCTGCTGGTCATAGACTCACTTACGTACGCCTGTTCATAGCTTGAATTAGACCTGAAGGTCTAGTATTATGCTTGCTTGTCATTGATTGTCCACCTCCATGCAGCCCAGCCGGAGGCGGGGGCCAAAAAGGTGAGAAGAGATATAAGCTCACAGAAGCACGTACAGAACTTAAGGCTCAAATTTTTTGGATCTGATGTCGTATAACTAAATTTCCCTCATATAACATTATAATAAATAAAAAAAGATATTTTCTGTCAAAATTCAACTGTTAAGTTGAAAAACATTATTGGAAAAATAGGGAGTAAAATACATTTGACATTTTTAATGATTTTTTTTTATTATTTCAGCCAGAAATATATTTATCGGAGTCATGTTATTAAAAGAATTTTGTTTTTATCACTTACAGTATTCGGAATATTGTTTTCATCTTCATTGGTATATTCACAACGTTTCGGATGATGTGTCCTTCGGCCTTCAGGTGTATCATGTGTTAAGTATAAGTCCCAAAAATTGACTCTGAATTGCCCAGCAGGGCATATAGCGCGATTGATATAGACGTTTGGTTGAGAAGTATTACTAAATTAAATTCATTAGGAGGTTGTAGGTTCAATACCCAAAACGGGTTAAATAACAAAGAATATTTACAATAGCTTAACACTTGAAGTTAATCGTAGTTAGCAGAATTAGAACAATCTACGAACGTGGATTAAATAAAGGGTTCGGTTCGAAGTTCTATGAGGGCTGCTGAGTTCGACATGATACATCTGAAGAAAGATGCATCAGCCAAAACATTGTGAATAGAACAATGAAGATGAATATAATAGCCCGATTACTCTAAATGATAAAAACTATGTAGCTTCATCTCAGAAATATACGCAAAGAATTTTATTTGATTTTTCGGGTTTATTTTCGTGGTCTCGAAATTATAGGACATGTTTTTTTGTTCTTTTTTCGTGTAAGATTATGAACACTGTCAGTAAAATTTATCTAAATCAACAATTTTAAGGTAAGATAATCTCACAATTTTTTTAAAATTAGTGAGTTAAGAAAATCATTCATAATAGTTTGAGTTAAGACGTTAAGTCCGAGCAAAGCCAATGTTACGAGAGAATTTTTATTGCTTCGAAATAGATCGACTAGAGAGAATAGCTCTTCGAGATGAGCCCGAAAAACCCAACCGCTGGAGTCGCCACTATCAATATATGTCTATATTATAAACATTTTAATTTTCGTAAACAAGCCTGAGTTAGAAAAAGACTTTTGTTAGCACATTGATGCAAAATTTTCACACACACACACACACACACAAATATATATATATATATGATATTGCAACTTTAAGATAAAAGGAAAAAGTGTAAAATCTCAAGAAAACGTTTTAGAATAAAATAAAATAGTGGTGTTAAAATACCATGATATTGCTCTGGTTTCCTTCTGCTGAGAGGACTGATATAGAACAGTTTTGCTGGTAAATGATACAGGGAGAAAAATTGAAAAACAAAGTAATCCAAACAGAATCAGGACATTATATCAGGACATTATATATACAAAGTAAGAACATACGACCCTTCAATGATTAAGAAAGCGTTCATATTTTTTAAAAAATCACGTGATTGTGAAAAGCAACGATGTAAAATAAATGGAACTATTAAGAGATATAAAGAAGAAGAAGAAGAAGAAGAAGAAGAAAGAGAGAAAAAAGATAAGAGAAAGAAAGGTATAAAGAGGGAAGAGAGAGAGAGAGAGAGAGAGAGAGAAAAGAGAAGAAAGGAAAGAAAAGAAAGAGACAGAGACAGAGAAAGGAAAAGAGAAGAGACGGGGAGGTAGAAAAAAGAATAGAGGGATAGAAAAGAGAAGAAAAAACGGGAAGAAAAAGGAAACAGATTAAACGGGCATAGCATAAGTAAAATATTAATTAGGGTTAAAACATAAAAAAATCAACCAAAGGTAATTAATAAGTCTATAAATGAAAATGTAGATGCAGAGAAGACAGATGGGTGAAGATTTGAATGACGGATGTAGCTATAATAAAGATGAATATATCGACCCAAGAAGGAAGGGAAAAAATTTAAAAGAGGGAAGTGAGATTATACGTAAAATACGATGAACTAGGAACAAGTAAGTATAGTTTAATGGTGAGGGGAAGAAGTGAAAAAAATATGTATGGAAAATAATTAATTAATTATATTGAATATATTGTAACTATTCAAGAGAAGTATTCCGAAAAGAAAAAAATATATTAAAAAAATTGACAGAGGGGAAAAAGCAAAATTGCACTGGACACATTGTTTATTATATATATATATATATATATATATATATATATATCATCATCATCATCATGTCGTGCCGCTAGCATGGATATCCCTGACCCTCTCTCGCCACTTTTCGCTATCGTTCATTACCTCTGGGAGGTTTTCAGGGCTACATCCTGTATCCTCACATAGCTGCTGAATGTATGTTCGAGCTGGTCATCCTGCTTTTGCCCGGCCATATGTGGGGGTCCATAGGAGTACATCACTTATGAGCTCGTCCTGCTTCTCCAGCAGTGTCCTGCATGTCTGGATAGTTTTCGTGATGGGAGGCAGGTGGCCGTATAGTTGGTGCCTTGTGGCGTGTTGCCGCCAGGACTTGTTCAATATTGCTCGCAACATTTAATACATCTGAAATTATTAATGTATACTATTCGATTAATGATTAACACTGAAGACCTGCAGGAGGCGATGAACGATAGGGAGAAATGGCGAGAGAGGGTCAGGGATATCCGTGCTAGCGGCACGACATGATGATGATGATATATATATATATATGAGTGTGTGTTTATATATTTATATATGCATATATTTAAACACACACACACAACACACACACACACACATATATATATATAAGATATTATTTAATCCAGTAAATCCAGAGTTAGAAACATTTCCATTTTTTGTTTGATCTGAAGAAGTCCTGTTAATCTTTTAGAGTGTGGGTTTATATATCAATATATGAGTGTGTGTTTATATATATATATATATATATATATATATATATATATATATATATATATATATATATATCAATGCTTTTTAACAGGATGGAAAAAATTTATTATCTTAATGTGACTGATTGTTGCTCTTTTTAGAGAATATATATATATATATATATATATAATATATATTATATATATTATGTTCTTGCGACTATGCAATTACATTTTAAGAATAGATCGGTAAGTTTAAAATCGAATTTCTTCATTCGTTTCTCGTTATGGATCTCTAAATGCGTTCACTTGACAACCGACTTCCGAAACACTTTCATGAGGCAGTCGTAAACAGAAACACCATTGACAAATGAAAGAACGAGCGAAAGAAAGAAAAAAGGAAGAAATTTTAAAAGTTTAATTTTTATCAATCTTTTTTTCCTTGTTATGAAAGTAAGATAAAATGAAACAAAGACAGTCCTTGCTTATTCAATTTCAATGTCTATTTGTTTGTCTCAGTGTTCAGCAGCGCGTCGCTGCATACTCAAATTAATCAGATATTTTCTATCCGCGCTTTTAAAAGGAACACTTAGATTTCACATTGTCCTTGCACGTACACGTTATTTGAGCCGAGGTAAAACAACTTTACTATACAATGACGTATTTAATGTGGTTATTTACTATACTTAGCATAATGTTAACTTGGTTGGTTGGTTTCGTCCCATTTCAACCCTTAATAACACTGGTGGTGTGATCGTTATTGTTGTAGGAAATGCACCTGGCGCCCAGAGTTTAAATCCTGGGCGAGGTTAAAAGCATTTTACATTTAAGAAAAGTATGTATCCAGCTGTTCTACCTTCAGCTCTGGGTAAATAGTACGACAGACTTGGTTCTTTAAGCTTGGTATGGCAACCGATCTCGGAGAAAGAAAACTGAATTGTACGAATAAGGCTGGGGACCACTTTTGGACACCAATCCCAGAGAAAATATAAACACACAGAATACACATAATCATCACCTTTCCTCACCTTAGGTCTTGGTGAAGAATTATAGAACCCGATTAGAAATTAAACTATAATAATAATAATGACGCAACAAAATAGCAAATGTAGGCTATGTGATGACAGATGAAACCATCAATCACATAAGTGAATGCAGTAGATTAGCACAGAAGGAATATAAGACTAGACACGACTGGGTCGGCAAGGTGATCCACTGGGAAATGTGCAAGAAATTTAAATTTGACCACACCAACAAATAGTATATGCACAACCCAGCACCTGTCTTAGAAAATGACACACATAAACTCCAATAAGACTTTGACATACAGCGAATCTCGACCAGAAGACCAGACCTAATAATAATCAACAAAAAAAAAAAGGGGGGAATTTGAAAAATTGTCGACTTTGCTGTCCCGGCTGACCACAGAATAAAACTGAAAGAATGTGAAAAGAAGGATAAGTACCTCGACCTTGCTAGGGAATTGAAAAAAATCTGTGGAACATGCCGGTGACAGAATCCAGGTAAAAGCCACTAGTTTAAGCTGGAGAGAAAAATTCAAACAGAACCTACAACCAGCGCAGGAAAGATAAAACGAGCTAAAAAATGTACACTTTGTCTACAAATGTTAAGCGGCATTGATACTGCTCACTACTTAGATGGGTGACCACTTAGGAACAGCAGTTAATGTAAGAAACCTGTGTGCCAGAATAAGAAAAGCTTAGTAAAAAAATAATAAATAAATAAACAACAAAGGAAGAAGTTAAGAAACGATGAGTGTGATGATTACTTAGGCAACCACTTAAGAACAGCAAATACAGTAACACTATGTTCTAAACTGGCCAAAGTTAGTAAATAATAAAAAAAGAAGGAAGTTAAGCAATCACCGGCTCATTAGCCTTGTGGGTAGAACATTCTCCAATGGTCCAGGTCGAGTCTAAACCAAAGACTTAAAAATGGTACTTGATACCAACTTGCTTAACACTCAGCATTATAAGGTACGTGTCAAGGGTAAAGTGGAGCAATCCAGCGAAAGGAGTAGCGCCCTCCCCTACACCTCGGTGTAGTAGCTATTGAAAAGGGAGCCTTCTGGTCGCCCTCGACTAAAGGGAGACAACTTTACTTTACTTAGAATGTTCCTTACTTTGATGGATAACCAGTGTTTGTTATATTTAAAGAAACGTCTGGAAAAAATAATTCCTGTCTTAGTATGGTTTTGTTACTTTGTCTAATGGAATATCAAACTTTATGGGTTATTTAATGCCAAAGCTGTCCTTGGAAAAAGAATAGTAGTGATAATATTTAGTCCATAGCTAGGTGGGTTAAGGTGAAAGGGTTCATGCCTTTTCCGAGTGCATTAGTCTAAAAGTGAACGTATACATCGACTGGAGTTCGAAATCGCTTATTTGGAGGTCAGAGTTCAACACTTTATTCATTATACCTTGAGGACTCCGCGTTAGCAACGTATATATTCATGTGTGTGAATGCAAATTGAACGTATACATCCTGTGAGTATACATTGTGTGAGTCCAAAGTGAAAGCATATATCGACTGGAGTTCGAAATCGCTTATTTGGAGGCCACAGTTCAGCACTTTATCCATTATGCCACGTGGACTCTTTGTCAGCAACGTATACATAAGTATATATTCATGTGTGTGAGTCCAAATTGCACGCTTGTCTATAGATTTTTAATTGCTCCAACCGTATCAGATTTCTTCTTCGTACAGTTTTCGATCTTGGTACCGACTGGTACTATAAGGAACATTTGACATCAGCACAATCACAGCTTCAAAGCCGTCTGGCGAGTTCAGAGGTCATCAACGACAAGTACATTATTTCTTGGAAAGCAAGTTATTGCATTACTTCCGATGGGGGTTCGGAGAGGAAAGTAGGGGTGGGAGTCGGACGGTAAAAGCCATTTAAATCACGAAACGCCTTCCTCAAATTCATTATTTATTATTCGTCACCAGGATAAAAATATCCATAAATGAATAACATCCTGCTGTAAAAATGGTGGCTAAAAAACAGTTGACACTAACGGGTGTCATTAATTTAACAACTACCAATCGAGCCATAAGAGCCAATGGTTAGCGAGTTTGACAAGCAGACCTTTACAAATGACTTCGATTCTCATAGGGTACTTCATATATCTGGGCTTGTGTCGAAACAAAGTCAAGCAGAGAAAATAAAGAAGATCTATTTATCTATCTGTCAGTCTATCTCATTGTTCATATCGAACGAACTATCTATGTCTGTCTGTCTGTATATGATTGGTTAACTTACGTATCTATCTATCTATCTATCTATCTATCTATCTATCTATCTATCTATCAGTATGTTCAGCTCCCTCCCTACTCGTCTGAAGCCATACACCCTCGTGCAATTGATTTGCGCGATTGGAATATTTGGTATCTCATTACTATGTATAAACAAATGATTTTAGAAAGATAAAAAAAAAAAACAATTTCGCAAAATAAAAATGGAACATTAAAAATTATAATTGGAATCAAACATTTAGAAATTAACCAAATTTTCAGTTCGGGTTTTTTCTGTTCTTTTTTGTTTAATGGCATATAAACCTTTGTGGGTCATTTAATCCTAAAGACATTCTTGTAGAAGACCAGAAGATGTACTGTTTAACCTATAGCCGAGGGGATAAGAGCTTTCTTCCTTTCCCAAAGGCATTAGTCCTAAAGTGAACGTAATAGCGCGATAGGAGTTCGAACTCGCTTACTACTATATCGCTGTCCAGCACGTTAGCCATTACTCCGCGGATTTGATATGCCGTTAAAAAAAAGTCGTATAACTTTACACAAATTGTTTGTATTAAGAATAGTTGCTTGAAGCTATAATTGTTTACAAATGTTTAGGGCCTTAAACTGACCTCCCAACAAGCCAGGATGGGACACAAGGTAATTCTATAGTGGGGAGCCCTGCACAGAAATCGAAACTTATGCGTGGATATTTTAAAAATTTCTTACTGCCGTCGGCATATTCAATATTGGGGCGTCTCATGTGTCAAGCGATAGACTTAGCTTTGTAAAGCAGTTATCTCCTGAGAGAAGCCCCCATCCCGGGACCAGACAAACTCCTTAATACGACCCATCAGAGTCGAGCCCGAGTGAGGGTTAGGCGAGTCTCACAAATGTTTATTATAATTAGTTACTGGAGACAATATAATCATTTGCAAACAGAGACAAATTTTGGCATTTAGTAATCCAATAATAGTTAACATGTCCTAAAAGCAACCAACAAACCAACTACTACCAACAAAAGAAAGAAAAAAGGAAGAAAGAAAAAGGAAGAAAGAAAGAAAAAAGAAAGAAAACGATGTTGGAAGTAAAAAAATTAAAAGAGTGAACAGATATTAAGTATAAAAAGCTAGTGATGTAATAAACTTAAAATAAGTTTTGATTCTTGAAGTTAAATAGTGATTTGGAGATGAGTCAATATTTGCATATGTCCAAATACTCCACGTCTTCCAACTGTCATGACTTTATCATCTTGGGATTTTTTCCCAGAGGAGAAGCCAATACTAATTATTGAAAAGCCTATGATCAATTAAAGTATACAAAGGTTCTTCGGAAATTCAAATGCTGAATTTTAAAATAAGTATTTTTTACATTCATAGAAAGATTGTCTGTCGCAAGCAACGTAAAGTGGAGAAATTATTACGATTTAATCTCGAAGCAGTTGCCTGAGTTTGATAAGGGTCAAATAATCACTTCCTATGTGTGTCAAAGCCTTTGAAGTTTCGTTAAAATTTGTGACAATTATAAAAGATAAATACAAATGAGAAATGTTTGACAGAAAAAGTACATGACGCTACTACCCAGGTCAGGTATAAAAATACAGAAAAATATCAAATTGGCGAAAACTAGAAATCTGTCATTTTATTTCAAATTAGGTTATTGTGAAAAAGACTTACAAAGGAAGTAACAAGAGCTGCAGATTGTGTCTGGAGGGAAAATTATGCAACGTAGAACATACTAAAAACAAAAAGAGTACAAAAGAGGTGAATTAATACAAAAGTGTTGGCATATTAATAAATTTCTTGTGTGCTATTATCACCTGACAAATTAACATTTATTCGCCTCTATTTGGATAGCCTAATATATATATATATATATATATATATATATATATATTGTATACTTAGGCAGCAAATCATTATCTAATCAGGTTTGGTTGAATACTGCGAATTGTTTCTTTTTTAAAATCTTCATATGAAGACGTTCAAGTGTTCTCACGAGTCATTTTGTCTGAGTCAAGTTGATAAAGAAAGAACCCTATATTAGCCAAAGCGTTTTCGACCATTTTGCTGGTCATCTTCGGGGGCTGTGTTAGATCATTTGTTGCAGTGAGTTTTATTTATATATATTTGAAGTGGTTTATATTTATTTGGAGTGGGTTTTTATAATTATAAATTATAGATGTCCATTTCGAGAGGGTCTCTCGGAAAATAACATAACACATAATACCTACATTGGTCATACAACAACCACACTCCTTCGTCGCCTTATATACCACCTCTTTGACATAAGCGCCATAAAACTGCATTTAATGACAAAGTACAACAAAGACACTGACAAATTCAAATCCTCAGATATATCCTAATCAACAATATAAAAATCATATATAAAAATGACAATAAAAACCGTTTACAAATCCTCGAAGCAATAACTATAGAAATAAAATAAACCTTCAATAAATAAAATAGCATTCACCACAAGTCTAAACATATTAAACATATTCAATAACTAACCACCCAGAATGAACCAACTCCATCTATAATTTATTAAAAAATAAACAAAAAAACACTCCAAATAGATACAAACCACTACAAATAAATATAAATAAAAGTCACTGCAATAAACGATCGAGCACAACCCCCGAAGACGACTCGGAGTTAACAGAATTTACGACAGGGCCAGATTTTTTTCTTCTTGCTATTTTTTGTCCGTTTTCGTCTCTAAACCTTCGTAAGAGAACTTTTTTCTTCTTTTGTTTTGTTTATTCATTCAGCTTCTTCCTCTCTTTTGCTTGGCTTTTGTGCTCGGCCAAGAGTGGAGGTTTCTTCTTTGCTAGCATTGTTATTTCCTCTCGACTTACTTCAAACCTTTGCACACTTATTTTCTGTGGACTTGCTGCAACCTTCACGGTTGATTTTTTCTTTGCCCTTTCCTCCCTCAAGAGCTTATACCTATAGAGGGTGGGCAAAGAACTAGCGCCACCTCGGCGATATTTCCTTCGGTAAACGCTCCTTCGGTGAACGCCTACCTTGGCAACTGCAACCACCACTTCGGCGATAGTTACTTCGGAGATTACCTCGGCGACCATGACAACTCCATCCTAGGTGAGCGCTCCCTTAGAGACCACTTTAGTAAACGATCCATTAACTACACAGGCCGTTATTGTAGTTGTATCCCCAGCTACTCCGGCTGTTGCACCAACCATGGAGGCTACAGCAACTGAGCAGCACACCCAAAATGACATGCAAGCCATAGAACCCATCCGGATACATACTTCTCAAAAGCCAGCTCGGCCTTGGTTACCGGTCCGATCAAAACAGCCTGTTCGCTAGAGGCTCTGTCCTCAACCAAATGTTCATCAAACCTCTTAGCTGACAAGGAGGCAAACTGCCTCCCAAAGCAAACGAACTCACAAACGACCCAAGTGATTCTCCGGTTAGTCTAATAAAAATAGACTGACGATCACTTCCTACATACTCAAAGGGGAGTCAGGACATTGATGATTCTCAGTGCTCAGAGAACTCCTGCAAGTCCGCAATCTGAATCAGCCACCTGGAGAGCGATCAAGAAATCATCAGAGGACTACGAGCGGGATAGGGTTGGGAAGTATGCACAATACTTCCATGAAAATAACATCCACCCTATCCCGGAGTTTGTTGAGGCACTCGAGCCTTAAACGTTGTCCCTGAACATTACGAACCTCCGTAAAAGACGGCTAGCTGGCCTAAAACGCGAGGGATTTGAAGAACTCTTAAAAGTTACGAGCATCCTATGTCTTTATTTCTACCGAAGCAGCTAAGCGACATGGGACATATTGTTACCATCCGTGGAAGTGACTGAGAAGCTTGCGCAGGATAACATTGTCACCAAACACACCAAACTGGCGTCAGAGAATATGGGAACCCACAGAGTAAAGGTGACAGTGAGCAACGTACCCGATACCCTGCCGAGTCATGTCCTGGATTCCTATTTAAGTTAATTCGGCCGCTAGAGATGCCAATCCAGTTCGATGTACGATTGGTTCTATGGTTCTCATCTGTTTGAAAAGAGAGGGTTTCATGGTAATCCCTGACTTAATTACATCAAATAGCTGTCAGATGTGGGTCGTTGTCGAAGGAAGACGGCTCCACTGCTAGTCATGTATGCAGAAGGGACATCTAGCAGTACATTGCACTCTTTGAGCGGGTGAAAAATCAAAAAGCCCAGCTGCTTCCGCTGTCACACCCACTGCAACTACCGAGAAGAACAAAGATAAAAAAAAGGAGAGTGGACTGAAGTAGTCCGGCGAAAGAAAGCCGAAACCAACCAGCCTAACTCAACATCCCCCTATAAAACCCTTGACGACAAAAAGCAACAAGGGCTCCCTCAGAAAAGCAAGAAAAAATCCCGTGAGTCGGAGGCGTGTCCTGTTAAGGAGGCCCACCTGCAATTCTTAACTCCAGCTCTTGATTCCCCGACCAAGAAGAAGGAAATCTAAAAAAATCCAAAGCGAAGGCTCTTCCGATTATAAAAATCTATTAAGACACTTCTCCCTATCACCAGTAAAAACAAAAAAAGAAATCGAAGAAAAAGCAGGAAATCTCCTCCAGATATAGCTCTGTTATTAATACTCGAAACTTTAAGGGTGTTCCCATGGTGACCACCTTTGTCAGCTCGGTCGGCAATCGGACAAAGGGCGTCTGACAATGGCTCGAAAGGGCTTGCCAGGCCGACATTAATGTGAGATAGGTGGAGTTGGAGTTTCTTTCATTGAAAAAATGACTAATTTTTGTTCAGGGAGAATCCTTGATTATGTTCATCCCTCTCTTTATAGGGCTCTAAAAGTAAGGTTCCCCATGGAACGGTAGGGTGACTGCTACCCTCTGCACAAGATCTTTTGTACACGCTGTCGGCATTCTAACCTCTGAAGACTTTAAAATCGTTATTGACACTGAGCTGGGTAAGTAAGTATGTCTTTAAATCTTGCTAGTCTGAATGTGAGGGGTCTGAGGGATACAAACGAGTGTGCGCGCTTGATCGGTGAACTCTCAAACCTCAGTGTGAATGTCGCCGTGGTGCAAGAGACTAACTTCATTTGTGCAGCGAACGCTTGGGTACTGGAGGATGACTTTGTCGTTCTTTCAGCACTCGATGGTCACTATAGAAGTGGGGTCTCCTTGCTAATCGGACGCAGCCTTAACACGGACGTTGATCTTGTCTTTTCAGGTGTCGGGTTCGGCTAGTTGTTGCTGATGTTTCCGTGAAAAGATTTGCCTTTCAGGTAGTTGTGGTTTATGAGCCCAATTACATCGGTGAGAGACGTTCCTTTTTGGCACTTGGAGCCGTTCCTCGAGGATTTGAAGTGGATAGTTCTAGTGGGTGATTGGAATGTGATTCTTGATCCCAAGATACTTGTGCTTGTGGGTTGGAGAGGTGTGAAAGCAGCCTGGTTGACTTCATGGCCCGTTCCGACTTAATCGACAGGTTTCGTCTGGATCACCCAGGAGGGAGATATGGACGTGGATAGATAGTTCGCCCTCTGTCCGTATTTCATCTTCTCTGGACAGAGTATTAGACGAGCTGACTCCGTGTGGTATTTCTTGCGATCCTAGCCGTAGCCAGAATCGTGTGATTTGGATGATGTGGAAGAAGAGATTGAACAATGCAAACTTTTCTTATCGTGATCTGATACTTTTCTCTATGGTATCAGCTTAGGGTCAAGATCAGATGCGACAGAAAACGCTTGGACCACATAACATTCAACAAAAGGTGGGTGCATGCAGTAAGCCTGGTCGTAAGAAAGGGAGCAACATTGGAGTAATCCTTTCCACCTCTTACTGCTCATGGCAGCGACATTCTAGGTATTTCATGGCCCCATCCCGGGTAAGTAGTTGTTTCATTGCGACCCTTTTTCACAAGCTAGTGGAACGTTGTGTGTCATGATCCTGTCATATAGTTTATTGCAACCAAGATCCCTACTTCCTTTTATGCCTAATCCTACAATGTTTCTCTTCCCCAACTTTTAAGATCTTGGACTCTCATGCAAAAAGTTCATATTTACCGATCCCTGGCCGATACTCCTTCCCTATTTTGATTCTTTCCATTTTTAGAATAGTTCTGCAGCCCTCTTAGGATCAGTCCGGCTTGTTTCTGGTCCTAAAATACCAGAAAACAGAAAACAGTCGGCTGTCCAATCATAGATGGGGGGATTTGGGGACAACTAAAGTGTGTTTCTTTTGTTGCCTCTTTTAGGGTTTTTCTTCTCATTGCCCTATTTAATCATGTCGACATATATAAATCATTTCGTTCGGGTTTTGAGTAGGTTTCATCGAAAGATTGTGGTATTATGGTGATTCTAGCGCGGAAGTTGATGAATGGCTGTAATATTGTAATGAGTGAATGGGTCGATGAATGTGACTCAGTCATCAGAAGACTGCTCCTCTTCTTCACCTCTTTTAATCCTATGGACCTGTTGTCTCACAGAAATGTATTAATTTCTGTAAAAAAAAAAAAAACAACCCTCGAAGATGACCTGCGAAATGATCGAATGCACTGGGGCTAATATAAGGTTCTGTCTTTACCAACTCGACCCAGATATAAGAAAACATATATATCTCTGGTTAAGTGGTCTCGCATTTATCATAACTAGTTAATTTGGGATTGCTCGTATGAGATGTAGACCGGTGGCTCAGTTGTAGAGCTTCGGCTCTGCATTCTGTAGTCACTGGTTTGATCTCCAGAGGTGGAGATCACGGTATGCACTGCTGATGAGACCTAATAAGGTCGAAACAGCTCTCTAGTGTTCCGTATGTCACATGGAGTACTTTCTGGATTTTCTAGTCGTGGTAATTTAATTTATATCTGTGTATGTATTTTTCTCCCATCTTAATACGTAACTTTACACCACACTATAATTACGACTGATTGACCACTTTTCTCACTTTTCCATTGATGATTGTGCAAAGCACATGAAACTTGAAGTAACGAACTTTTTACGTTCATAATTCTATATTTTGGGCTTTTTATTCTCTCTCTCTCTCTCTCTCTTTTACGCACATACTCACACGCACACACGTCTATTTATATACAAGGGTGATGCAAAAAGTTGTAAGACACGCCCAACTTTTAGATTCGTCACACACTTCTCTCCTTTATATAGACCTCAATCGGCACAGAAATTAAGACAGAAGTCTGAATTAGATTTTCAAGTTTTATAAGAAGTGGTTGTGTTCAGCTATGACTTTTATTTCTGGGTGAGGTTTAAAACCTTTTGAACGACCCTCGTGTGTGCGTATATGAATATATATATGTATATATATATATATATATATATATATATATTTAATTTTATAAATGTAATACAATGAAAGGATTACTAGACGTATTATACATATGATGAGGGTGCCTCACGTGGTGAAAGCTAGAAGTTAGATTAGCAGACTACAGTTAGTGATTTCAAATCTCACTGAATGCCTCACACTTCAGGCCTTGTGACATAATTAAGCTAAGCTTAGTAAATAACTTCTAGACACATGATGAAGAAAAAAAACAGATATTGGGCAGAATTTTCTAATGAATAAAAACATAGATAGTGATAACTGATCATATAATTCGGGAAATAATAAATATCTTTTTGGTGGAGATACAGCACAATTTATTCTCACTTAAAAAGATGATAATAATAAAGACAATCATTAATTTTACTCAGTTTTCCCCTGAAGTCCCTCACACTAACCTTCACTATTAAATAAAATACGAAGCCGTTAATCTCTTCGGAGATTCCATAAGCAACAGTGAAAAAGAAAGAAAAAAACTGATACGAATCCTACAGAAGAAATTCCCTTGTGAATATATTTTCATTAACCTTACGTATATATCAGATGGTCGCATTTTGCTACTTGTAGCATCTAATCTCTTGTCAATCGAAAATGAAAAGTAGATAGTCATTGATGGTTTCTTTGTTTAATGGCATATCAAACGTTATAGGTTATTTAATGCCAAAGCCACCCTTCTAGAAGAACAAAACTGGTACTATTTAACACATAGCTGGGAGGATAAAGAAGTTCATACCAAGGGTTTTGGTCCGAAAATGAAGGTAAGAGAGCGATTGGGGCTCGAACTCGCTTACTACGATTCTGTGGTCCAATGCTTTTCCCATTACACCACAGGGACACCCGGAGAGTCATTGAATTATCACCAACCTAAGATAAGTAAACACTACAGATTCCCTATTTTAGTTTTTATTTATTTATTTATTTATTTATTTGGCTTGCTTTCTTCGATTTTCTCTTATTCATTCTCTCTTCCCTGGCATTTTTCTTGCTTTTATTATTTTCTGTTACTCAAAGTTCCATTCTGACTCAGAGTGGTAGTACCTGTTTGGGTCTCATCTGTTGATCAAATAGATATGTTTGAAAGTTAATCATATTAGATAGAACCGTGAGCAAAAAGAAAAAAAAAACACTTTAAAGATAACTAAAAAAAAAATGTAGATACGACAGTGATTTCATAAAGGAGGGGGAATTTATTTTAAAGCAAAATAAATCGATTTTTCAGAATTTTAAACCCTGCATTGTTTGGAATTGGTTTGTAATAAAATTATTTTAATCTCAAATATATTTGTTTTGAACCCATTTAGAATAGCGGTAAATTAAGCAAAACGCTCCTGGCTTGAATATCACATTTTGGTGGGTCAGAAAAGCAAACAAGGTGATATTTACAGAAGAATGTGTGATGTGTACTATTGCAGCACTAAAGAGATTTTTCGACCTCGTTGTGAACCCCAGTGGTAACAAGTTGACGAACGCAAGAACTGTTAAACTACTCAAAGGTTTATTTACTACAAGGTAACAAGTAGACGCTGGGAGAAAGAAAGAAAGTATAGAAACAAAGACGACGGCGTCAACTAGACAAAAATAAGCAACATGTCATGGTGGTAAAAAGGGGGAGCAGACACAGACTTAGATTTTCTATTAGTTCTAACACGCTTATTTGCTGGGTCTTACGCCTCCTTTAGAGCGCCCACAGAATTTGAGGCTCGTAAACTTTCGTCTCCTAACCGGTCCATTGGCCGAGCGGTTGGAGTGTTCGTCAATAACCCGGGAGACCGGGGTTCAATCGCAGGTTGACATACCAAAGACTCAAAAAATGGTAATTGATACCTCATGACTTAACACCCAGCATTGTAAGGTAGGGATCAAGAGTAGAGTGGAGCAATCCAGGGAAAGTAGTAGTGCCTATCCCTACACCTCAGTTTAGTTGCTATTGAAAACGGAGCCTTCTGGTCACCCTCGACTATGGTCGCCAACTTTACTTTTACATCTTCGTCACTGGTGTTCAACTGACTTCATTACTTTATCACTTCTCGCCGTCAACTCCCGAAAGGACACGAGTCGTCCCCTCAATTTCGGCTGTCGTGTCAGCTGGAGGGATATCCGTCCGCACGCCCCGCGCATGCGCACACGATAGTGGACTTCCAGTCCTCCCCAGTCATTTTTAATTACCCGAATACCTCGGCCTTTCTATTCGGAGACAACTGTCTGCTTTATTTATTTATTTAATTTCAATTTCCTATGAGCCGTTCAATTACGTTATATAGCGAAAGCATGTTTTAGTTAGAATAATGTTTACAAATGGAATCAAAATGGATTTGCCACATCGAGTCAGAGTAAAAAAAAACAAAAAAACTCATTGAGTAGAAACAAACAGACTCTCCGACAAAATAAAAGTTCCAGGCACAGCGTTTAGTAAAGAAAGGCATTCTGACCATCTTTTGAGACATGAAATAACCAATCACTATTGATTTCCTTGAAAAAGATGCAATTGTAAACTTTTTCCAATTTTCAGCACCTTTAGCAAAATTCACCTTATTTATTGAAAGAACCCCGTACAATGAACGTGATTCCCTAACTTTTGGGCATAAAGTGACCTGAGATGGTTTGATATGTCGTTAAAGTCAACCAATCAAATCTTCGTTTGCAGTTCTTTCTCATCTTTTTCTGTTTCCCTATCTTCTTTTACTTAGAATCCACTGTATACGTCCCTAATGAAATGTCTGTTGTGTAATGTTCATGGTCTTAGGAAATGGACACAACGACCCGTGTTCAAATCCTGCACAAGACTGTTTTCATTTCTCATACACTAATACCCTTGGGAAAGTTATGAATCCAATGATTATAAGTAGAGAAAACTGGATTCTTTAGTTTTGGTTAGGCAACCAATCTAGAGGAAGGAAAACTCTGAATCTAAACCTGTTAAACTCTTTCTAAAAATTGACCTTGTGTCACATCCTACGCGTGCGGAGGGGTTGGGTAAATGCATACATTCTTAATATTTTGAGAGAGAGGTTGAAGTGTCTCTTACAGGGTGTTTCACTTCGTTGTTTGTTGTCGTGTTCCACTAATATGAAGCGTTGCACTGTCGTCACTTCTGTCCCAGAGTAAACTTGGGAAAAGGTCTACTTATTTACATGACGATTACATTCTTTTTTTATGGTGCTTGCACCTAAGGAAATCTCCTTGGTGTAATGGCTAACGTGCTGGTCGACGACATAATAGCAAGCGAGTTCGAACTCCCGGCGCGTTATTATGTTCACTTTTGGATTAATACCCTTGGAAAAGGTATGAACATCCATCTCAATCCAGTTATTGGCTGAATAGTATCGTTACTGTTCTTTTTACATGGATGGCTTGGGCATTAAATAACCCACGAAGGTTGATATCCCATTAAACAAACCTGTTCATGCCAGTTATCTAGTATTTGTCACTGGGAATTGAGAACGACTGTAAGTTTTTTACAATCTCCCACAACTTCCTCAGTATATTCGCTATTCGTTATGTGATGGATTCTTCCTCTAATACTTACACAACCAACCAGATGCGGCGAACATTCGCGTTGGATTGACTGGATTATCAATAATCCAAGGGAAGGAAACAGCATGGACTCCCTCTTTTTGTTTTGAGTCACCATCAGCTCCGGTATTATTACACATTGCGAGATCTAAGGGTTGAAACTTTGGTTTGATTTGGTTTGGTTTAGTTAGGTTTCATGACATATCAGCCATTGTAAGTTATTTAATTCCAAATCCTGTTTATACATATATACTAAATATATATGATTTGCAAACAAATTTGGTTGATAACATTTTTAAACTAACCTGAGCTCATTTTTGGTAAACAGTTAAATGGTTTCAAGTATTACTATGTAGCAGTAACAATTCAACATCAGTCATTTGTTTGCCCACATTTAAATAGATTTAGCATAAACCAATAAAGTTAAATTATTCCGAGTATTGTTATGTATCACTAACAATTTAATTAAACATTAGTCATTTGTTTATACACAGTTAATTGATCAAACAGTTCTATTTCTAACAATTAAATTTAGCATTAATCATTTGTTTGTACTCAGTTTAAATGTCAAACAGTTCTAATTGAGTCATGGATAGGACTCTATTAGTTGTTAACACTCCGGATCAGAGTGGACTTGAGAGCAATGGTAACGAAGGAGTTCTCCGCATTTCCCAATGTTCCAGTATTATTGGGACCTCACCATCAGGTTGTTTAGTGTCATATCTAGGACACTCGTTGCGGGGCGGTCTCACCCCCTGCTGAAACGCAGTTGATGTATTCTACAGCCCTAGCCGACTCGGTTAATAACTTTAATTGGTATCAGTCATCGCCATATCTTATAATTTTTACTACTCTCTAACAAGTTCTAGATATATGTCGGAAAGGCTGGGAGGGAAAGGTTATCAACTGAGAATTGTGCAAGAAATTAAAATTTGACCATACTACTTAATGGTAGATGCACAAACCAGAATCCTTATTAGAAAATGAGACGTATAACATTCTATGCGATTTTGAGATACAATAATCTCGACCAGTAATACAGACCTCGGGTTAATTTACAAGAAAAAAGAACCTGTCATCAAGCAGATTTTGCCGTTCGAACAGACCACAGAATGAAAATAAAAGAAAGCGAAAAGATAAACAAATATTTGAACCTCTCCAGAAAATGAAACACAGCCTCCGCCAAATAGAAAAAAAAAACAGATTAAAAAATGAAGGAACCAATTGTAATTATTGCACTTGAAACGAGCCTCAAAGGCTTATAAAAAAGCTGGAAGTATTGGAAATCAGTGGAAGAATCGAGATCATCTAGACCACAGCAGTGTTAAGATCATCTAGAATAGTGAGAATAGTCATGGAGACTTTCTATTACTCATCTCCAGTACAAAGTTTTAAACAAACTATCTCTTTTTGTTTTCATCTATAAAACAGGAAGTTAAGAATTAATTGTGAGAAAAAAATGGATGATATTAAGACATCATCCAGGCGTTTCTTAATTATCATTAAAGGAAGATGTTTTTAAAGACTCATTTTTAAGTACGGGATGCCGATAAGAATATTCTTATAGAATGTTGTAGAAGTAATAAATCAAAGGTGATAATTAAAAAAACAATTATCATCGAAACTTAAAAATTACCGACCTCCGTAAAAAGATCACTATTGAGCAAAATTGAAAGATGCTAAACATCAAATAGAAACAGGTTAGCAATTTCATGCAATTATAGAGCGATAATTACTAGCGTTGTTTTCAGGAATATTTAGCCACCAAGCAAAAAGACAATTAGGTTTTGGTTTGGGTTGTTTGGGTTGGGTTTCATTGAATATTTAACCCTTGTACATTATTTAATGCAAAAATCCTGTTATATATGATTTGTAAATACATTTTGTGGATAACATTTCTAAACGAGCCTGAGCTATTTTTTGCACACAGTTAAATGGATTAAAGTATTTCATCATATACGAATAATTCTATTTACAATTAATTATTTGTTTGCACACAGTTAAATGGATTAAAGTATTTCATCTTATACGAATAATTCCATTTACTATTAATTATTTGTTTGCTTTGAGGATAACGGAGTTGATACCTAAGTGAACGTCATAGCGCAACAGTAGATCGAACTCGTTTACTTCGAAACCACAAACCAACACGTAAGCCATTACGCCGCGGGGACTTCTCTAAGTCTAAAACAAGAAGTCGTTCCAAAGTTAACCGATATTATCGTTAGGACCATTGACTGCGTAACAAATACTTTTTTTTAAAAAGAGCGCTTGTATAGGGGTGCAGAGGAGAACCTCGCCGATGAGTTTGTCTTTGCTTCGCCTGCAGTTTTTAGATTGTCATGCTCATCTGACTTGGTGGGGTTGTGAAGTAGGAGTTCAATTGCCTTCCAGCAACTGTTTTTAGGCTGCTGCTTCCAGGATTTGTTTAAAACAGTACTCGGTATCCTTGTGCTGTTCCCATTTAACTTTATATGCAGATGTGTCTTTAGAGTCCATGTTGTGCAATCATACAGTATTACTAGCACGGCTACAGTTTGGATGAATTCCCATTTTATTGTATCAGGGACATCAGATTTCTATAAGGTCGATAACCTTTCAAAAGTAGTGCATGCTTTACCTATGCGTACGTAGAATTCGCTTTCATTAGATATTATATTGCTATCAAGGAATGTAAACTGGTATACTAATTTCAGAGTTATGTCATTTAATGAGGAGGTGGTACTATCTTGATTAAGACACATGAACTCGAAAAATATCCAGTCTTGTTGGAATAAATATGAGACACCAGCATTTGAACATCGATCGCCAGAAATGGCAAACCTCCAGATAGTATAAATAGAGGTACTGCGGACGTTAGTCGGTGGACTTCTTTGAGAAGTAATGTCAGAGCTTGTCGGTCAAGGCCGCTTGACATGGAGGCCAAGGAAGTCCAGCATTCATGTCACGTACCTTAGACCAATACTCCTTGGGCCTCAGTTAGCCGTTCCTCCGGGTCCTCATCTGCTTCGGCAGAGTCCAGTTCATCGCCTAATGCCTGAAGCGCCCCTTTTTAGGGGAATACCATTCTACTGATTCTATTTGAAATAAAATAGCAAGATATTTGCACGATGGAGCAACCATTAATAATTACCTAAGTTCACTTGCACCATACAGGTGACAGTTTAAATTGTGAGAGGTATTTGTGTCAACCCCCTCCCACACGTAGAGAGAGTTTGAGATGGGTAAATAGTCGCCATTTTGAATTATTAATTTCGCGCAAGTGCTTCAGTTATTTCAAGTTTTGTCAACTGTGCAGCAAACTAGATTTAGTTGTGCATTGTCTGTGAGGAAATCAGCACCATGACGCCATTTGCTTCTACAGAAATTTGGAAACAGTATGATTTACTGTTGGCATTCACGCCGGAAGCCCCAATACAAAGGTTTCATCAAAGCGTGCCGACAAGACGGATTCGGTTGAGTCTCTCTCACTACCCGTCTCTATAAGCCATCACTCTCAATATGTCCTCTAGACGGTATGTAATGTTCTCACAGTGCTGATGAATCTAAGTCCTGTCTGATTGGCCAAAACTGGTGTGTCCTTATGTAGGAATCCAAAGAAGAACGTCGCTGCGGACTGATTCATATTCATATTGATGAAAACAAAACACATAGTCCACATCAAGATATTTGGGGTGGTAACTGGCGATATTGACGTCATACCTCCATTTATTTTCTTACATGGTCTCAGACTCAAAACAGAGACAGACACCAAGTATCTGGAGAAAGTAGTTCTGTTCTAGATCGCGAGAGTGTCGGCTGGAAGACTCAACGTCTGACTAGAAGTATCTGCGCCATACTATACAAGCAGAAGAACCTTTGTAAGAAAATTTTTAGTATTTGATAGGAATGCGTGAAACTAGATGGTTGTGTGCACATTTTTTGTATTTGGACAACTTGATACCATACGACTGGAGTTTGAACTCGTTTACGAGGGCACAGCCCAGCACTTTAACCATTACTCTACGAAGATTTCCCTAGATAGATCTGTTTGAAAATCATTAGTATTTGATAGAAATGCTTGAAACCAGATAGCTTTGTGCACATCTGATTGTCTAACTCCCCCGATTACAATCACCTTGATTATTACGTGAGGAGAATGGTTGAACCAGAGAGCCACCAAACTTCGTACAACACCAAAGAAGGCAAGAAAAACGGCATCATTTACTAATCTAAACAAAGAGCTGGTTGGAAAAGTTTGCTAGAAATTCTGAAATCGTCTTGAGGACGTCGTTATAGCTAATGGCGATTTCTTTGACCAAATTTAATCAAAAGTATTTCAAGATATTTTCATGCAATTTTGGTAAATATATCTGATAAAGTAAGATGTCTGGGTTATTTTCATTTTTTACGTAATTTTGACATCTGACACATTGCGTACTGTATATATACACATACACTCACAGACAAACACACACACACACACACACACACACACACACACACACACACACATATATATATAGATAGATAGATAGATATATTACGATTACGTCTTCCTCAGTGTTGTTTGTAATTGCAACATCCATGACTTATGAGATACCACTAAAGATCAGCATTCGACAACTAAGTTATCAGCCATACATGGTAGATGAATATTGCTCCCTTTATCTTTCTGATTAGATGTGGGTTTTCTACAGTTTTCTTATGAATCAACATGTGCCTCCTTAGTTCAGATACTGATCTTCAGACCTTGTTGGAAACGACACTAGCCAATTCGGCAGGGGCTGTTGAATACACCGGAGTAACGAGGCTGTTTGAATTTCTCGCAACGCAAAATGTATGTGGCCAACTGTTCTCTCTCAAGCTATGAGTAAAATAGTAGGGCAGGCTGATTTCTTTAACCAAGAAATGGCAACTAATCTGGGAAAAGAAAAACGTTGAACACAAACCATTTGTACGAATGTGGCCGAGGACCACCTTCGGATACCAATCCCCAAGAAACTACATACATCAACGTGTGGAATCGGTTCAACACAAATCTGGAGAATGCAGTAACACGTTGAATTTCGGGAGGAGGAGCGATTTATAAAAGATTGGAAGTTTCCTTAATCGACCGCACACGAGAGCATTTCACATCTTCTTGTTTATGAGACCAAGCCAAAACGTACTTATTCGATCTGAAAAAATGAGTGGAATGTTTTGTGTGACCACGTGTCTGAATTTTCCGTCCTGGTATAGACAAACTCTCTAGTTGTCATCTCTATCACGTCTGTGCATCTCCGTCGCTTCAAATGTCTTCAAGATGCCCACTATACTACACCAAATCAGCCGAGTTAATTCTTCGCTGTCACGGTACCAACTATCTATTTTTGAATTGTCAAAGTCTAACGTGACCACCTCTAATAGCAAAACGAGAGTCTCTGCGAGAGGTGCAGTCGACTTATTCTAGTCTCAGCTGACAGGGCGATTATATTCCACTATCATCAACACCATACACTGTCGAAATAAAATTTTGGATATTAAAAAAATAAAAAAACAGTGTGCGTTTAAAAAATAGATGTGGTTTACATATAAAGGGAAGTCTCCGAGATGTAGTAGCTAACGTACTTGACTGCGGCATAGTTGTAAGAGCGTTCGATTTCCAGACTACCTTCAGTTTCGAGCTAATACCCTCAGGAGAGGTATGAATCGCCTTATACCTCCAGCTTTGAGGTAAATAGTAGAACTACTGTTTTTCAACAAGGATGGCTTTGGCATTAAAAAGCCTGTGGAGGTTGGTATGCCATTAAAACAAGAAAATAAACAATTAGAGTTGTCACTCAATACGCTAGATCATATGATATCTGTGTATATAGGATGTTTCTCGCTGAAATTGTTTTTCCAATGATTTTCAAAATCGCCCAAAATCTTTTCCTCTCATCTCGAAATTTTCATCCGAGAAGTTGCGAGAGGATACGTATACTATACAAATGATAACAAAGATCCTCAAAATTCGCGATCCTCCTGCCCTGTTTGTATCATTAAGTAGGACTACAAAAGAATATATATACTTAAGCTTACGTATCAATAAAAACATCTGACAAAAGCTTTTGCAAACGGAGCTTTTATCTCGCCCAGACATTGTGTGCATAGAAAGGAATTTCTTGTTAAAAAGTCCAATTCATCTGATTAAAGCGGCGCCTTAGCTTATGAAGAAATTTGTAGGGTAATAGAAAATTGGGATTGGAACGCCGTAAGATTTAATAAAATCTCATAGTAGAAACAGAAAGCATTCTCTTTTTACCAAAAACGAAATAGCTGGGCTTTATAAACATGAAACCTCATTCATCTTCACATCTTTATAATGTACATTAGTCGAAATATCCCTCTATGCCTGGTTTGAGGTTAAAACTTGGAGTTACTGTATATTATAAAGATGTGAAGATGAATGTTATTTCCTAGATTAGCGTCGGTTTTTGGACAGTGTTAATTATCTTAGTGAACTATCATGAACTCTGTTTTATAGCTATCAATCCCATGTCACATAAAATATGAAATCTATCTATCTATCTATCTATGTGTGCATGAGTGCATCAAAGAATGTTCATATCTATCTATCTATCTAAATGTAATATCTAACTCGTGTCACATATGGATTCTTCAGTTCTTAATGTGGCTGTGCAAACAATTGTAACAATGCATAAAACTACGCTGATGAGTTGGGATACAACGAAACAGTCTGTCCGTGGATGACAATATATATATATATATATATATATATTAGATTTTCCAAATAAATATATAATCTATTGTCAATGATTACATTGTCCATGACTTTTCATATGTTTAGGGAAGAGGAAACTGTTTTAACGAATAACAGAATCTCATTTCCATTAGGCCATGTAGAAACCAGTTTCTTTTCTTCTGTATTCTTCTTAATTACTGATTTTTTTCTGCTGTATTAAGCTTAGTTTATAAAAATGGGAACTCTTACCGCTATTAATTTTTTACTTGACAAAATCAAAAGTTTTCCAACATTTTGGAAATGTGAGACACAATTCAGCAGCTTCGTATGTTTTTACCGAGGTCATGAAGATAATAAATTAAAATGGATAGTGAGATATCCTGCTCGCCTGAAACTCTTCAAGTACTACTCTCTCTCTCTCTCTCTCTCTCTCTTTCTCTCACACACACACACACACACACAAACACATAAACAACACACACACACACACTCTCTCTCTCTCTCTCTATATATATATATATATATATATATATATATACACACACACACACACACACAAACACACATATATATATATATACACACAATTGGACCAAAAGAAAACACATAGTGAAAAGCGGAACAATCTTTTATTGTTTTCACAAATTTCAATGAAACTTCATGGACTTAGACACACATAGGAAGTGATTAGTTTCCTTGAATATTGCAGTCAAATTTCCTATAGTTGTGATGAAAAGTCATAATCTAAAAAGAACATTCTTAGAAATACAAAGAAAGGTAATTCCGCAGAATTTTTCTTTCCTTAATTTTATATACTTGTATTAAGTTATTTGCTAATCAGTCAGCTGAGTTTGAAAAAAGTCAAATTGTGGCTCGCTATGATTATGGACTATTGCTTCGAGATATTGCAAAGAAATTGAATCACCATCATTCCTCAAATAACGTTTTCCTAAAAAAATATGGGAAAACGGGAAATTATCATCAAAAAGGTCGTGACCGCAAGAGAAAAACCACTGCATCTGACACTAATGGATGCCTGACCATATATTAAGTTGCATAAATTGTCCTAAGTTGTCATAAACTACATCAATTGTCATCAATTGTCTTAATAAAAAATGTTGTCAGTTGACCGTTTTTTTTTTGTTTGCTGTCCAATATTATGCATCTATCAATCTATCTACAATATATATATATATATATATATATATATATATATATATATATATACACCATCATTTATATATTATATATATACTTTTTTTTCAAATACATGTTTCTTGTGAGAAATGTGATATTAAGGTTGAGAGGAAGTAAATTGATGTTTCGGTAACAACTAACATTTATAAGATGAATGATCGAAATATATTGACTCTTTTTTTTCTTCCTCATTTCTTTCCAATCATTTCTCACCGTATTCATTTATTCATCTCTCTAACAGACTACTTCTCCATTGACCCATCTCCTTGCACCAAGCGTTCCTTTTGGATATTACCATCGACACTAGAACAAAATAGTAGCATCTCCATAGTTCTCTGTCTTGTTAGAAATCACGAACCCGAACATCTCCCAGTGTTTAACTTCTTACTATATAGTTCTCTCTCTCTCCCTCTCCCTCTCTCTCTCTCTCTCTCTCTGGTTCTGTTTGTCATTCATAGTTTTAAAGCTAATTACATTGTGAATAAAACGACCAAGTGCATTTCTTGTGTGAAGGGATAAGTAGAAAAGATAAACTATTGCTTTGACCCAAGATAATTGTTTAGTTTTAGCTATTTTCGACTTGCGATTGGCCTCTCATAAGAAGGGAACTGTATGGCCTACAAATTCAGCAACCGTTCGACTATAAATCATCATTATAATCAAGTTGTCCCGACAGCATGGATTCTTTTGACTCTCTCTCTCTCTCTCTCTCTCTCTCTCTCTCTCTCTCTCTCTCTCTCTCGCCAGCCATTCCTAACGGCTAGCGCTCTAGGTAAGTCTTCGAGACGGCATCCAGTATCCGCACAGACCTGGTTGCTGTAAATTTGTGTTGATCGTCCAACACTGATGTGCTCTTGTGCTGGAGTTCATGGGAGAACGTGGCTTAAGAGTTCATCCTTACTTGCTCTTCTTATTTGAATGATTTGTATAAAGTGGCCGTACAGCTGCTGTTATGTGGAGTGCTGTTTCAAGGAGTTTTTGAAAACAGCACGTAGCATCATTATATAGTTCCCTGATAAAGCATGAATTGCTATTGATTGGTACAAGATGATGTGGAAATCTGATCTCTGATAAAATAAAAAGATTATCAAACTATACAGTGGTTGATTGCTTTTATTTTCCCAACCTCTTAGGACAACGTATGACACGTAGTCAATTTTAATTCAGGATTTGTATATGGATCATTGAGTCCATTTGCTACAACGATAAACATTACACCAAACACACCTCCTGATAGGTAATTGTAGGTGTACTATCGTTGTAGGAAATGTACTCGATGACCAGAGTTCAAAACCTGGACGGGGTTGTTTTTATTTCACTCTGTGCTAATCCCACCAAGAAAGACATGAGCCCATCGCTTCTCCTGTTATCGATAAATAGTAGATCAGACTGTGCTCTTTAACAATGGTATTGTAACCGGTATAGGAGAAGAAAATCTCAGAATTCAAGTCAGTTGTGTTCCACTCGAAAACTGATTTTTGTCACTCACTGCTTGTGATAGAACAGATGGGTAAATACATATAAAAATAATTACACTGAATAACAATAACAACAACAACATCAAAACTTTTGGTCTGTTCCCAAAATAATTCTTACTCCTGAATCCAATTTTGAAGTCAGAATTTTGCCATCGTGTCAATTTTTTTAGCAATTCACATTTAAATGTTAAAAGCACAGTGCGATTTTACATGCCATATTTAGTTGTCAGTTGGCCGAATGTTGTAGAGAGCGACCAGACGGCTCCCTTTTGAATAGGTACTACACCGAGTTGTATGGGAGGGCGCAATTCCTTTCTCTGGATTGCTCAAATTACCCTTGATCCGTACCTTATAATACTGAGTGTTAAGTGAGGGGACATCAAGTAGCATTTTTTGAGTGTTTGGAATGACTTAACCTGAGATTGAATCCAGGTCTCCCGAATCATTGGCAAACACTCTCACCCTTACGCCAATGGGCTAGCAACAAACTTGTATACTCAAAGTCAGGAAAGCAAATTTGGGCACTCAAAATCAGTGAGAACAGCAAAAGAGGTCCCGTGGTGCAGTGGCTAACGTGCTAAACCCCTGTCGTGCTATTACGTTCACTTACGGACTAAAATCCTTGGGAAAAGTATGAACCCCCTTATCCTCCCAGCTATTGGTTAAACAGTACAACTGCTGTCCTTCTAGAAGGATGGATTTGGCATTAAATAACCAAACAAGGATGATATGCCATTAAAAACAACAAACAAAAAATGGTTAGTTATGTGTTACGGCTTATCAACCCTTGTAGGTTATTTAATGTCAAACCCTTTTTATACATATATATCAAATATATATGATTAGTAAATACATTTTGTTGACAGCATTTTTAAACGAGCTTGAGTTCATTTATTTGCACACAGTTAAATGGTTTCAAGTATTCCTGTAGAACCGTAATAGTTCTATTTGCCATAATTGTATGCTTTATAGTATATTAGATGATTAAAAAGTTTGATATCGATGGGACCCTAACAGGTACTATCCCTCCAGATCAGAGTGGACCTGGAAATAATGGCTATGAAGGGTTACCCCACATTCTCAAAGCGCCAAGACAGGTGCCTCACCATCGGATTCAGTTTTGTGTCATATCCAGGATACTCGCTGGAGGGGTCTTACCCCTCTACTGAGATGCAGTCGGCATATTATATAGCCTCTAATAGTACCCCTGATGTCCTTCTACAAGAGTGGCTTTGGTATGAAATAACCCTCGAAGGTTGATATGTCATTAAACAAAGAAACTAATCAACTGTAAAAATTTGCTTTCATCATATTACACAAGTTTTCTTTTAAAATAATTTCACTTAAAAATGATATTTTTCATTGAATAATAAAAATAATCTGTCCACAAAAATTGCACTGGAAAGTTGACCTTGTATCTCACTTTGTAGTCGGCCGTGCGGTTGGATAAATACGTACAATTGTTCTTCGTTTCCTCAAAGTCAATTCTTGTTAGAACCTATACACATGGTATATAAGAGAAATTGGAATGTACCCAATTGTATGTACGAAGAGTTACAAATAGCTTATTTACGTGTATAAGTGTATATATATTTGTGTATACGTACACGAATATGTGTGAATAGGTATGTTGATGAAAACGTGGTGGGAAAATTAGAGTGGATAGATATCTTTGAATCACAACTTGGCAGAACTAAAACGCCATTTGCCTTATGACAGAAATAATTACTAAGAATTTCAATTTCTAAGAATGGGACCCGGGAAGTGAGATCCGAATAAATCAAAATCTTGAAGAAATCAGAAATTACTTCGTGCCGAGAATGTTTATTGTTTGATGCCGAGTGCATCATAAGAAAAGCAAACGCTTCTATCTATCTATTTGAGTCTGTTTATATATTTCACTCTAATCCAGCATTGTTTATAACTATCTTTCCAAATTGGTGCATCTGTTTATTTTTTCGTTTGTCTATCATTTTTCTTTATCTATCTATCTATCTATACAAAGAAAAGTAAATATAAAAACTCAAAATTCAGTGCATATCTTGTTCACCAGCTTTCTCGCTTGTTTGTTCATATATATATATATATATATATATATATATATATATATATATATATATATATATATATATATATTTGTTTGTTTGGGTATCTATCTATCTCGTATATTGTTTTCTAATCGTTGTTCATATCTACGTTTTCAACTTTTCTAATCAATCTGTTTGATTTTTCCATTTGTCTGTCCACCTATGACCCTTTTCATCTATCTATCTATCTTAAACACACACACACACACACACACACACACACACACACACACACACGCATATATATATATATATATATATTATATATATATATATATATATAATTTTCGGTATCTAACGTTATCCATATCTACGTTTACAACTTTACCAAACTATTTTTCGATTTTTCCCTCTGTCTCCGTGGCAATCTGTTTATATCTCTTGGCTTATTGCAGTATCTATCTATCTATCTATCTATCTATCTATCTATCTAATAAATAATAAACATAAAAATTCAAAATTTTTCCAACTCTTCGAGTTTTATGAATCGGTGAGATAGCAAAATGGAATAAATATGGAAGTAATTACAATATTGCATATAAAGTATTAAGCACTTTAAAAAAAATGTTCTTCTTCTAATTTTTTCCTTGCGAGTTTTTCACATCAGTGTTAGCTGACGGTTTTCAATTGGAGTTTGAGTAACATCAAGTCTCCTCAAGCCTCCAGGACTCTTCTCAGTATTCTGGAAGATCTTAACAATGCTGTAGTTTGGACAGTATTCACCCGTCTCGTTATTTCCAAGTCCTCCAGTCCTTGTACCAATCCTTTGGTGACGGTACAAAGAGCACCAATTAAAATGGTATAATCGTCACTTTCACGTTTCACAGTTTTTTCAATTCCATAGCAAGGTCGAGGTACTTATCCTTCTTTTCGCATTCTTTTAATTTTACTCTGTGGTCTGCCGGAACAGCAAAGTCCACAAACCTGCAAGTTCTCTCAATGTTTGTTGATTATTATAAGGTCTGTTCGTCTGGCCGAGATTAGGTGATCCGTTTGTACCTCAAAATCCCAGAGGAGTTTCTGAGTGTCATTCTCCAGCCACACGAATTTTTCACACCGATGTAACTTGATGATCTTTCACTGGCGTCTGAGAGACAAGCCTACTCAAGTCTCCGGTACTGGGCCGATCTTAGCAATACTGTAGTTTGGATGGTCTGTGCTTGTCCTTCTATTTCCAAGTCCTTCAGCCTCTTTTATCAAGCCTTTGAGGATCACTCCGAGTACACGAAATCCAAATGTATCACTGTCACTTTCATGATCAATAATTCTTTTATCTGAGCGAATCAGAATTTTCTGCATTATTTCCACGTTATTTTACTCTTTGAGAGTTTTTCACACCACCGTTAGCTAATGTTTTTTTATGGAGGTGCCCGTGGTGTAATGGTTATCGTCGTTGGAAATGGACACGGTGACACGAGTTCAAATCCTAGACGAGACTAATTGCGTTTCACATAGCACTAATACCCTTGGGGGAAATGTATGAATCCAATTATTCTCCCTCCAGCTATGGGCAAATAGTTGGGCAGACTAGGTTCTTCAGCCTTGGTGAGGCAACTAGTCTAGGAGAAGGAAAACTCTGAATTGAAACCTGTTAAACTCCGCTTAAAAATTGACCTTGTGTCATATCCTGCCCGAGCAGAGGGGTTGGTAAATATGGTTAGCTAATTTTTTTTTTTTTTTTTTTGCTGGAGATTGAGTTACAGCAAGTCTTCTCAGATCTCATGGACTCTTCTCAGTATTTTAGACGATCTTAATAGTGCTGTAGTCTGGATGGTCTCTACTTCTCCTTTGTTTCTAAGTCTTCCTGTCCTTTTACCGAGATTGTGGGGATCGTTCCGAGTGTTACATATTGACCCTTAACCGAGCGGTCATTTAAAGACCCCCCTGTGTAAATAAGCAAAAGAAGATCACGAGATCTAATCGGAAGTATGCAGGTGTTATGAAATTATATATGCAGAAGCTCGCGACAGTTGAGGTAGTTGGAGTCAGTGAGAGTCGAGTCAGAGCCAACTTGCCGTCACTGAAAGCGACCCGCCGGGGTCTGTGGCCCATACCAGGCCACCGGTTGAGCAATCCAGGCTGAGAAGCAGAAGTTCTAAGTGGGGTCTTGAAGATAACACTGCGTGTTATGGTCAAGAGAAGGAGTTATGGTTTAATATAGTAATCTGTCTAAATCTGTCTCGTCTCTCTCCATCCGTCTGTCACACCTACTGTTATATTGTCACCTACAGCATCATAACGACACAATAATAAACAGACGAGCGAAGACTTCTTTATAAATATATGTACCTCTCACTTTATTGTAAGGGTTCGAAAAGGTTATTCAAGGTTTTATTGTGCGAGAGAGTTGGAGACCGAACAAAACTGCAATATTTTGACCCCAACTCTTATGGCTGTCAATGTTGTGTCTTTCTCGTTCTCCAGATGCTCAACCGGAGGTCCAGAGGCCCACTCTGCTGGGTGATGGCTTTCTTTACTGCATCTTATCAGCAACTTCCCTGGACCCCAACTCATCAGAGCCCCAAGGCCCCTTCGGCTTTCCTTACAACATCTCGTCTATAACTCTGTCCGATCTCTAACTGCAACCCTGACTTCTGTCTTGACTGAGTTATATAATAGTTCAACGCCCACTCAGTCGCCTACTCGATCTTTGGAATCGCATGTTGGATCGTTATCAAGCGGAAATAACTGTCATGCAGTTCACAGGTCACTCTCTTCCGGTGCATCAGTCTATGAGTGTACCATGGGAAATTTTTGCCTCGTCCCATTTCATCAGCCAATTTCCGCCCACGCGATTTCCTCTCATAACTGCCATTAGAATGTGTCAATTCCTTCCGGTGCATCACTCTGAATGGCATTTCTGGCCGGGTCGAAGGTCAAAATGCCACACTACCACAGAAGCTTCAACCCCTTACGAAAGAAATAAAATTTTGTATAGCCATAATCATAATTATATCATTAACGGTAGGGTTAGGGTTAGGGTTACAGATACAGATACAAAAACACAGGCGAAAACAGGCCAATACAAATACACAAATGTCGGTGAAAACAGGCGGACTCTGTTGTTCAGGTACGAACGGTTTATTAACTTCTGGCTTCGGTTCTTCGACACGAGGAAAGAGACACAATTCTTACTATGCTGACCATACTATCTGACCCCACCAACGCGCGGCGCATCTTGCGATGTTTAAGATCTTTGTATGTAGAGATCCGAAAAACTCAACTCTTCGACTCAATAGCCGAATCCCCAACTACTCAACTCCATGGCAGAAAACTCAATTCTCTTTGCCCCAATGGCAGAGAACTCAACTGTCTGCCGGCATGGTCCAATGTCAAATTTCAACTGACTCTTTTTCAAAATCCTCAAATTCTCAGGACCATCTTTAACGGGCATGACGTCATCCACACTCCATCCCCCATTGCCTATCTGGGGTTTATTATGACAATGGTGATTGTCATATCCATTACGGAAGAGCGTAAAACTGTACCCAACGACTGTGCACCTGAACTAAGAGCCGAAAAGTTCAAAACCCTACCAAACTGAATGATAAAATATAATTAATGAAAAATGATTAATATAAAAAAATCCTTCCTTAATTATATAACAAAAAGACGTATATATTCTTATAAAAATGTGTTGTCCTTCATTACATCAACCGATATATAACATGATTACAATTACAATTGGTATCACCGTCACCTTCATGTTCCATACTTTTTTTTTCTCTCTTTATACACACACACACACACTCTCTCTCTCTCTCACACACACTCTCTCTCTCTCCCTCAAACACACACACACACACACACACACACTCTCTCTCTCTCAAACACACACACACACACACACACACACTCTCTCTCTCTCTCTCTCCCTCAAACACACACACACACACACACACACACTCTCTCTCTCTCTCTCTCCCTCAAACACACACACACACACACACACACACACACACTCTCTCTCTCACACACACTCTCTCTCTCTCCCTCAAACACACACACACACACACTCTCTCTCTCTCTCAAACACACACACACACACACACACACACTCTCTCTCTCTCTCTCTCTCTCTCAAACACACACACACACACACACACACTCTCTCTCTCTCTCTCTCCCTCAAACACACACACACACACACACTCTCTCTCTCTCTCTCTCTCCCTCAAACACACACACACACACACACACACTCTCTCTCTCTCTCTCTCAAACACACACACACACACACACACACACACACACTCTCTCTCTCTCTCTCCCTCAAACACACACACACACACACTCTCTCTCACACACACTCTCTCTCTCTCCCTCAAACACACACACACACACACTCTCTCTCTCTCAAACACACACACACACACACACACACTCTCTCTCTCTCTCTCTCTCAAACACACACACACACATCTGTTTAATTAAATAAGACAAACACATTGCTTCAGTCTATTTTATAGTAATCCGTTCAGGTCTTCATATGAATCGTTTGAAATTTGGATGGAAGGAATTTAAGAAGATACCATTCTTTTCTTAAGTATTTTCGACCCCAGCAGGACCCAACTTCAGGGGAACGAACAGTGAAATGATAAACACAATGACGAGTTGTATGCATTTATATAAAGAGTAGGAGAAATTATAAGTTGGAGGGGAATTTACGGTTGAAAAGAACTTTACTGGATGTAAGCGAAAAAATTAGCGGAAAAATATCATAGGCATTTCAGAACACGGTTGCTGATCTTGTTGAAGGAAGCTTTGCTAATCTTTATATAAAACATCTCTCTCTCTCTCTCTCTCTATCTATCTATATATATATATATGTATGTATATATTCCAGTAACCACATTATGTGAAATTAAGTTTTTTTTAGGGGGTGTCCTCGTGGTGTAATGGTTAAAGCGATGGTCTGCAGAATCGTAGTAAGCGAGTTCGTACTCCAGTCGTGCTATTACGTTCACTTTCGAGCAAATACCTTTGGGAAAGGTATGGACCCTCTTATCCTCCCAGCTATGGGTTAAATAGTACCACTACTGTTCTTCTAGGAGAATGGCTTTGGCATTAAATAACCTAAAAAGAGTTGATATGCTATTAAACAAAGAAACTAAACCAAACCTAAGTTTCTTTCTTTCTTTCTTTCTTTCTTTCTCAGTATGTATGCATGTATGCATGTACACCGGACATTGGCATGATGATAAGAGTGTTCGCCAATGGCCCGGAAGAACTGGGTTCAATCCCGGGTCGAGTCATACCAAAGACTCAAAAGATGTTACTTGATGTCTCCTTGCTTAACCCTCTGCATTATAAGGTGCGAATCAAAGGTAAGGTGCAGCAATCAAGAGAAAGAAGTAACGCCCTCCCCTACACCTCTACTACGGTCGCCAATTTTACTTATGTATGTATCTCAGTTTGCTCCTATCTATCTATCTATCTATCTATCTGTTTGTTGGCATGTGCATAAACTCGTTCCTTGTGTATCTCAAGTGCGTTTCTATATAATCTTGGCATCTTGCTCATATATATTTATTCACGTCACATTTACGCCAGCAACGATGCATGAACTCTCTATGTACGTGGCCCTGCTGGTAATTATTCATTGCAATCTTTTTCTCATCTCTCTGAGATGAGATTATTTTCTTCATCCCATTACCGTTATATTCATAAAAAGGTTGAGATGAGCTTCATTTTCAAGTCCCATCGTTCAGAGATATTTTCTGTCAGAAATCTCGGGACACTTCAAGCAACTTAGATCAAACTCCCTCACCATTATTTTCGTTTTAAATGTAATCTTGACCGCAAGGCAAGAAATCTTATACATCATTTGTTTCCTAGGATGGGTAAAAAAATTTGCATTGTTTTACTGCATATCAATCCCTATAGGTTATTTAATGCCAAATACTGTTTATATACATATATATATATATATATATATATATAATTTGTAAACGAATAGTTTGTAGATAATTTGTACACGAATAATGTGTTTGCAGAGAGTTAAATAGTTTCAAGTACTGCGATGAAACACTAACAATTTAACTCAACGTCGGTCATTTTTTTGCACAAAGTTAATGGTTTCACATATATGATTTTTATGTGAATAGTTTATTGGCAGTTTTATCTTTGCATATGTTTGACCTAATTCATTTGTGCACAAGTATTACTACTGTTTGCACGTAGTTAAATGGTTTCAAGTATTGCTATCAAACTGTAATAATTCTATTTAATATTAATCATTTGTTTGTACACGATGAAGTGGTTTCAAGTATTTCTCACACGAATAATTTTTTGCATCGTTAAATAGTTTCAAGTATTGTTATTTAATACTGATTATTCTATTTACAACTATTCATTCACTTGCACACAGTTAAATCATTCCAAATATCATATCAATAATTCCATTTTTGCACACAGTTAAATGGTTTCGAGTATTCCCATCTAACACGAATATTTCTATTGAGTATTAATCATTTGTTTGCACACAATTAAATTTGCCGAATGAGTAGAGTGTTCGCCAATGATCTGGGAGACCGGGGTTTAATCCTAAGTCGAGCCATACCAAAGACTAAAAAATGTACTTGATACTTCCTTGCTTAACACTCAGCATTATAAGGTAAAGTGGACCAGTCCGAGGAATGGAGTAGCGCCCTCCCCTAAAACCTCGGTGTGGTAGTTATTGAAAAAGGAGCCTTCGAGTCACCCTCTACTAAAGTCACGAACAACTTAGATGGCTTCAAGTATTGATATCTAACCCCAATAATTTTATTTGCACACAGTTAAATGGTTTCAAACATTGCTATTTAACGTTCTATTTGACATCAAGTCATTTGTTTGCACTAAGTTAAATGGTTGAACAGTTCTATTTGATCCATAGATGGGACCCTAACAGGTGCCACCCCTCAAGGTCAAAAAGGACCAGGAGTAATGGCAGTGAAGGGGTACTCGACATTACCCAATGTTCTGAGACTTGAGTCTTAACATTAGATACAGTTTAGTGTTATATCCAGGACACTCTTTGGGGTAGATCTTACCCTTCTGCAGAGGCAATATTTTGATACGTGTAAGTCAGCGGTGCGTATATCATCGGACAGAAACAGTTCAAGCTGTTGGAGGTGCTCACTGTGGTTGATAGAATACGCTAACAGGATATGCACTGCTTAACTCTGTATGAGATTTGAAAGCAACGCAGATAAACTTGCAAGGTAGTCTAATTCAGAAACTTATGCTTTACGAGTTTGAACAAGGCCATAATGCCGTGGAAGAAATCAAAAACATTTGTTGTGCAAAAGATGAAGGTACGGATAATCTCAGCACAGTAGCCAGTTGGTTGAATAAATTTCGTTCGGATTGCATGGACCTCGACGACCAGGCAAAGTTAGGTAGGCTTACAACGCAGAATCGGAGGCTACGCTCCAAACCATGGACGAATAAGTGAGTAGCACTCGAAGAGTATCAGGCGAGCTTGTAGTATGACAGTCCAGTGTGGATTTATCACCATAACGACTTATGTAAAAGTATCCGAAGCTGCTCATATTACCAAAATATTGCAACATGTTTCTCAGTCTCGTAAAAAGTTAACAGTAATAAGTGTTAATATATTTATAATTTTAGTCTAACTCAGTAGAAGGAAATCTGTTATCAAGAAAAATTTAGACGAAAAGAAACTGGTTTCTACATGGCCAAACGGAAACGTGATGTTATTATTCGGTAAACATTTTCCCTTCTCAAAACATTTGATATGCAATTAGAAGAAAACTCAAACCTGGTTAAATTGTCATTATGAATTAATTTCGGCGAAGAATATCATTATACTCTTCGTCTTATCAGATGACTTCACACGTTTAATTTGAGGTTGAAAAAAATATTTATAGGTATACTTATTTGTGCATTCTGTGATTTACAATGATTGATTTAGTGACACGTATGACACACAGTAAGAACTGAATAACCCTTAATATGTGAGTTAGCTATTACAATAAGATAGATAGATAGATAGTTGTGAATAAACTGAGATAGATAGATAGATAGATAGATAGAAGAAGAAGAAGAGAGAGAGAGAGATGTGAACATTATTTGATGCACAGTCACACACTTACATACACACAGATAGATAGATAGATTAGGAGAATCATATATATATATATATATACCGGGACATTGGCCCAGCGGTTAGGGTGTTCGCCAATGGCCCGGGAGACCTGGGTTCAATCCCAGGTCGAGTCATACCAAAGACTTTAAAAATGGAACTTGATACCACCTTGCTTAACACTCAGCATTATAAGGTACGGTTCAAGGGTAAAGTGGAGCAATCCTGGGAATAGAGTAGCGCCCTCCCCTACACCTTGGTGTAGTAGCTATCGAAAAGGGAGCCTTCGGGTCACCCTCGACTGTGGTCGCTAACTTTACTTTTATATATATATGTAGTTTGGTTTGGTTTCTTTGTTTAATGTCATATTAACACCCATGGATTATTTAATGCTAAAGCCATCCTTGTAGAAAAACAGCTGGGATGCTATTTAACCCTTAGATGGAGGAGATAAGATTCAATACCTTTTTCCAAGGGTTTTAGTCTAAAAGCAAACGTAGTAGCGTGACTGGAAATCGAACTCATTTACTAAGATGTCGCACTACTCCTTTATCACAAGAGACAGAAGAATGTAAGATTCCATTTCGAATTTTGGGGTGAGTTCAATACATGTGATAAATTTACCATTTTTGATGTGCAGGCAACGCTCATCACGGATATCCAAACTACAAAAAAAAAAAAGCGGATAAAATATTTAGGAAAATACAGAGTGTTTCAAATTATTTGATATCGTTTGATTTGATTTGTTCAAGTTTGGTTTGATTTTGCTTTATGGCATATCAACTTTTGTAGGTTATTTAATGCCAAATACGTTTTATACTATTACAAACAATTTAGTTTGGCATAAGTACAGTTTCTGTTTACACACAGTTCTTCTTCAACCAATTCAGTTTAGCATAATTACACAGATTAGTTCTATTTGACCTGTAGATAGAACCCTGTCAAGTACTACCAGTTCGAGTCAGAGTGAACCTGAGAGCGATGGTAATAAAGGGGTCCTCCGCATTCCTTAAAGCTCCAGCATTAGTGGAACCTCACCATCAGATTGTTTAGTGTCAAGTCCAGCACATTCTTTGGAGGAGTCATATATATCAAATATATATGATTAGTAAACAGATTTTGTTGACAGCATTTTTAAACGAGTTTGAGTTCATTTATTTGCACACAGTTAAATGGTTTCAAGTATTCCTGTAGAACAGTAATAGTTCTATTTGCCATAATTGTATGCTTTATAGAATATTAGATGATGCCTGCACATCAAAAATGGTAAATTTATCACATGTATTAAACTCACCCCAAAATTCGAAATGGAATCTTACATTCTTCTGTCCCTTGTGATAAAGGAGTAGTGCGACATCTTAGGAAATGAGTTCGAATTCCAGTCATGGGTAAATAGTAGGGCAGACTAGGTTCTTCAGCCTTGGTGAGGCAGCTAGTCTAGGAGAAGGAAAACTCTGAATTGAAACCTGTTAAACTCCGCTTAAAAATTGACTTTGTGTCATATCCGGCCCGAGCGGAGGGGTTGGTAAATATGATAGTATATTAGATGATTAAGAAGTTTGATATCAATGGGACCCTAACAGGTACTATCACTCCAGATCAGAGTGGACCTGGGAATAATGGCTATGAAGGGTTACCCCACATTTCCAAAGCGCCAAGACTGGTACCTCACCATCTGATTTAGTTTTGTGTCATATCCAGGATACTAGCGAAGGGGTCTCACACATCTGCAGAGATGCAGTCGATATATTCTACAGCTCCAGCCGACTGGGTTTATGTTTTTTTTTGGATGCAGATGAAATTCTGCGTGTAGATTAACTGGCAAAGGTTTAAACTATCTCTGGCATCTACTATACTAATCATCTCTTGAAGGATCAATGGGAGACAATTAAGAAAGATGAATGTGAAAAGATCGCTTTAGAGGTGCTCTTCCAGCAAAACAATACGCCACCAAAGAAAGCAGCTGTGATCCTTGGTACTTTTTAAGATTGTGGCTTCGAACTTGTTGAACACTCACGTTGTTTATCTTATTCAATCTGAATGGATTTCCATCAGCTTCCTAAATTTAAAAATGAGTTCACTAGTCGCCATTTTGCTACTTTGATTGAATCTGTGAACCTCTATTTCGTGGACCAAGACGCTACCTTTTACAACGCAGGGATTCAGAAGCTTAAGGTCCGCAGGACAAATTGTGTCAACTTAGGGGTCGTGGTGGTTCGTTTTTAATGGCATATCAACCCTTGTGGTATATTTAATGTCAAATCTTTTTTTCATGTATTATACGAGTTTTAAGCAAATAGTTTGTCGTTAACACGTTTTTTAAACAAGTTGTCAGAGTTCATTTATTTGCATACAGAATTGCTATCTCATGCTAATAATTTAATTTAGGATTAATCATTTGTTTCCACATAGTTGAATGATTTCAAGGATTGTTATCTAACATTAATAATTCTATTTGATATTAATCATTTGTTTGCACATAGTTAAATGGTTTCAAGTAATGCAAGTTGACATTAGCAATTCTTTGTCTAAATTTCAGAGATGAAGCTTGATAATCCTATTTACCAACCTCTCCACTCGGGCAGGATATGACACAAGGTCAATTTTAAGCGGAGTTTAACAGGTTTGAATTCAGAGTTTTCCTTCTCCTAGACTAGTTGCCTCACCAAGGCTGAAGAACCTAGTCTGCCCAACTATTTGCCCATAGCTGGAAGGAGAATAATTGGATTCATACCTTTCCCAAGGGTATTAGTGCTATGTGAAATGCAATCAGTCTCGTCCAGGATTTGAACTCGTGTCGCCGTGTCCATTTCCTACGATGATAACCATTACACCATGGGCACCTCCAGATGAAGCTTGATGATTGCTATCACTTAGAATATTCGGACAATTGACCTCATCTTTACTGTTATACTCATTGGAGGATAAGACGTCTTAAAGAAGCAGCGCATAAGTTGGGTTATAATAACCTGTTGAGTTAAAAAAAAAGTATAGAAATGAATACGTTTTGGGAACCTTTAATTAAAAAAAAATTGCGATATCAGCTAGCGTAAAAACATCTGATATGATAGTAGAGAGGTGTATCTCATGGGTTGATACAAACATTAGGTTTATAAGTCCCCAAAATTCACTCTGAATTGTCTGGTAAGGACACATGGCTTACTGGATTTGGTTGAAAAGTGCTTCTGAGAGAAATCATCGGCAGGTTCAATCCCTACTACTGGTAAGAATAACAAGGAATACTTGTTGTAACTGAACACTTGTGTCCAGTTATGGTTTACAGAATTGAGACAGTCTAACCTCATGGATTAAAGGGTTCAGTGTGGGCTCTCGAATTCGACATGAAACACCTAAAGAAGGCCAAAGGACATATCAGCCGAATCATTGTGAGTATAACAACGAAGATGTCAATAATCCGAATATTCAAAGTGATTAGCAATCCTATTTATCAAGAGTGTCTATCTCATACAAATAATTCTTACACAGTTTTATACTTTCAAATAACTAATAATAATCCTTAGTAAACGATTGAACATTTTGACTGACAGATGGCACCCTGATAGGTACTTCTACTCCGGTCTGGGTGGACCTGGGAGTAACGGCAATGAAAGGGTACTCCACATTCCCAAAATCCCTAGAACTAGAACCTCACCATTAAATGCAATTTAGTGTCTATACCAAGAACACTTGTTGGGGAGCGGGGTCTTACTCATCTCTGCAGATATACAGTAGGTGTATTCTACAGCTTACTAGGCGGTTGTTGAAAAAGTAAATTCTGTATATTTTCGAGTAATGAACGACTTCGAGGGACAAATTATTCCTAATTTTAGCTATGTTAGCCAAGTAAAATATTTCTTCAGTTTTTCTTCTTTTTTTTTTTTTTTGGAGTGGAGTAAAAATTGGTCTTAAAACGTCACACGGATATATACAGTACGTGAATTTGTATCGAAATAAATCTTTGTGAGACGAGCCTAGAACTTATCAGCTGCTTTTCGTATATAATTCTCTTCTTTTAATCAATTGAGGAAACGAGGCAAGAAAAAAAGTCAGATGTTAAAAACAACGATAAAGTCTTATTCAAAATTAGATAAAATTAAATTCATGAATAAAAAAAAAGAGAAAAACGAAATAAAACTATAATAAACAGGTGGTGGCTAACCCTTCCCCCCACCCAAAAAACAACAGATTCTGATTGGTGGAATCTGATGATGATATCATAGAAACGGAAAACTTTTTGATTGGTTATTCAGAAAACGCTGGGGAGCGTCTCTTCTTTTCGTGGCTCATCTTCCTTTCTCCTTTGTCCAACAGCAACATTTCTTTTCACTGAGTGTTGACAATAATAGGACTAACGAACACGACAGACCGACTCCTTCGTTGCTCGCATGAGGTGGGGTGGAGGTTATGCACTCGATCAACTAAACGCCGGTTCTTATACCGTAGTGGGGTTCTTAGGATGTTAGAAGATCAAAAGTTCTCAAAAAGGCCAAATCAGTTGTTCCCAGGCGACGAAAGAACGAATTACACGTTTGGCTATAAAAATCACTCATTTATGTTAGGTTTCTTTCTTTCTTACTGGTCTCAAGCAGAAGAGATAAGCTGGTTTTCTTGAGTCGATACAGAAAAATAATCAACTTTTCATTTACAAATAAGGGGCGCAGTTTCACTTTGGTCCCAAATTAAAAGACTTTTTCTTCAACTCTAACTAACTTTAAAAAAACCTGAAAAAATCTCTCAGTTCTCAAGTGTTTGCTGATATCAGACGATTGCTTCGGCGTTTTCCGCAGTATGCAAGTTTGCCTCTGCGGCGATTGAACTTTTGATCAATCATGTCCGCTATTGCCGAGTGCTGAGGGTATTGGTAGAGACCATTATATCATAGATATTGTCTTGTTAGTTTCGCAGATATCTATTTCTGTGCCAAGAAACCAGCAAAATTCTTTCATTTGCGACACCACTATTATCTGGTTGTAGATATATGTAATGAGTGATTCAATTAATAGATATATTAGATATGAATATATTTAATTAGCTAAATAGATGCGTTGGAGGCGTTTGCTGAGTATTGGTTATTCTCCTAGGAAATTGACTGTGTGACATGAGTTCAAGCCCTGGACGAGGCTGTTTGTATTTCACGTAGCGCTAATACCCTTGGGAAAGGTATAAATCCAGCTATGAGTAAATAGTAGGGCAGACTAGGATCTTTAACCTTGGTATGGCAACTTGTCTTGGAGAAGGAAAAGCTTGAGACATGGAGAGGAATGAACTCTGCAAGGCTATTCCTGCCAAAGACACGCTACATGAATTAACGCTCTCACTTCCAAACCAGGTCATGAGAGCAGTGAATGAATAGAATAGATTTACGAAATGCTCATTGATTGATTTGATTTAATTTGGTTGGTTTATTTTACTGCTTGTCGACCCTTGTTGATTTTTTCAAGCAAATATATAGTTTCAATTGACAATTCCTATTAAATAACAATAATCGTTTGTTTGCAGTAGTGGGTAGAGTGTTCGCCATTGGTCCGGGCGACCGGGGTTCAATCCCACGTCGAGTCATGCCAAAGACTTAAGAAATGGTACTAGATTTATTTTTATTATACTCCTTTAGAGTTTTTCACATCAGTGTCAGCTGATGGTCTTTCACTGGAGTTTGTGTGACAGCAAGTCTCCTCAAGTCTCCAGGACTCGTCTCAGGATTCTGGCCGTTCTTAGCAGTGCTGTCGTTTGAATAGTCTCTACCCGTCCGCCAACTTCCAAGTCCTCCAGGTCTTTTAATAATCCTTTAGTTATTGTGCCTAACGCACTAATCACAATTGGCACAATCGTTACTTTCATGTTCCACAGATTTTTAATTCTCTTGCAAGGTCGAGGTACTTATCCTTCTTTTAACTTTCCTTCAGATTTATTCTATGGTCCCCCGGGATAGCAAAGTCGACAATTTTACAGATTCTATTTTTTTTTTTTTGTTGTTGATTATTATGAGGTCTGGTCTTCTGGCCGGGATTAGGTGATCCGTTTGCATTATTATTATTATTATTATTATTATTTACTCCTTGAGAGTTTTTCACATCAGCTAACGCTGATGGTCTCGCACGGAAGTTTGTGTGACAGCAAGCCTCCTCAAGTCTCCAGGACTCTTCTCAGTATTCTGGCCGATCTCAATAATGCAGTAGTTTTGATGGTCTTCACATGTCCTCTTATTTCAAGTCCTCCAGTCCCTTTTATAATACTTTGGTGACTACCAAGAGCACCAATTACAATTGATATAAACGGGTAAAATGGAGCAATCCAAGGGAAGGAGTAGCATCTTCCACTACCCCTCAGTGTAGTAGCTATTGAAAAAGGAGCCTTCAGGTCACCCTCGATTAGAGTCGCCAACTTTACTTTGCTTATTCCTATCTAATAAAGATAATTTGCACCAATTTACATGGTTTAAAGTATTCTTATCGAGTACTAATAATCTATTCACCTTTATATCGCTTCGAGAATTTCAAGCAATTATATGGTTTCAAGTAACTAATACTAATAAATCATTTATATAACAGCTTTAGTAATAATAATAAAAATGATAATTCATAAAACAATGACTATAAGTAACTATTCTTAATACTAATAATTTGCACAATTGTATGTTTTCAAATATTCCTAAAACACTAATCACTTAATTTGATTACTTAAAAACTAACTAAACACGGACCCTTCAACTTAGAAAATTCCATACATTGGCCTTAGACCAATCAATAAAACAATAAGAAAAATAGCAAAAATCCAGTCGGCTGGAGCTGTAGAATACGCCGACTGCATCTCTGCAGAGAGGTATAACTTCCTTTACGAGTGTCCTGGATATGACACAAAACCATCTGATGGTGAGACATCAGTCCTGGACATTTGGAGACTGTAGAGTACTCATTCATTGCCATTACTACCCGGTCCACTCTGACGTGAATAAATACATACCTTTTAAATTTGTAAATACCTGTTAGGGTCTAATGTATGGGTCCAATAGAATTGTTTATTCATTCAACTGGTAATTCATTCAACCTTCTACTTGGTAGGATTTGACACAAGGTCATTTTAATGTGAGGAGCCATGTATGAATCCAGACTGGTGCGCGGCAGGAGCAAAAAAACTTGATCCGTCGAAATTTCCCTATTGAGGTGTGACAGGTGCCAATCAATGAACGTAGCCCTGCAAAACAGGTATTGCTAGAGGGACGGCTCGATTGGACAAGGCGTTCAGTTTTCCAGTCACCCGGTCAAAAAGGTCCGCTGCCAAGTAAACTTTGTCGTCAGTAAGTCCAATTATTAGGCTAAAAGGCCCAGTGCTAACTGTGTGCAAACAAATCATTGGTATTGAATCGAATTGTTAGTGTTACATGACAATACTTGAACCCATCTGTGTACAAATGAATGAGTAATGTTGAAATAACAATACTTGACAAATTAACTGTGAGCTATAAATGAGCTTTGGCTCGTTTAAAATATTACCTACAAACTATTCGTTGACAAATCATATAATTAATTTATGTATTCCCCAACCCCTTTGCACGGGCAGGATATGACAGAAAGTCAATTTTTAAGCAAAGTTTAACAGGTTTAAATTCAGTGCTTTCCTTCTAGAGCATAGCAAGGTTAAAGAGCCCAGTCTGTCTTACAATTTGCCCAAAGATTTTAGATTTGGTTGGTTGGTTGGTTGGGTTTTCTGACATATCAACCTTTGTAGGTTATTTAACACCAAATCCATTTTTATGTAAATATTCAGTTCTATTTAAAACAATTCAGTTTAGCATGAGTACACAGTTTAATTGTCAAAAACGTTTCTATTTCAAACTTTTCAGTTTATTCAAACAGTTCTAATTCAGCTAATTCAGTTTAGTAAAATGTCAAAATAGTTCTATGTATAACAATTCAAGTTAGTGTAAGTACAGTTTCAATGTCAGAAACGGTTCAACATCAAACAATTCAGTTTAGCATAAGCATGCAGTTTAAATGTAAGGACAGTTTAATTGTCAAAAACCTTTCTTATTTCAAGCTATTCAGTTTAGTCAAGCAGTTCTAATTCAGCTAATTCAGTTTAGTATAAGTACAGATTTTGTTTACACACAGTTAAATGTCAAAACAGTTCTATGTTAAACAATTCAGTTTAGTGTAAATACAGTTCCAATGTCAAAAACAATTCTTTTTCAAATAATTCACTTTCGCATAAGCACGCAGTTTAAATGTAAGTACGGTTTAATTGTCAAAAACATTTCTATTTTAAGCTATTCAGTGTACATTCCCAATGACGATAACTATTACATCTCTTTCAAATAATTAATGTATTTATGAACAGGATTTGGCAGTAAATAACCTATAAAGGTTGATATGCCATTAAAACCAACGAACCAATTAGCCTAATGGCAACAGTCACGGAACAGTTGTCAAAACAACAAATTATACAATATAAACTTCATTACTGATAAATAGCCCACAGGATCTATTTTTAAAAAGAAGTGTTAGTGGCTAGACTCCGTATAGGATATGCACATATCCATATTTACCAACCCCTCCACTCGGGCAGGATATGACACAAGGTCAATTTTTAAGCAGAATTTAACAGGTTTCAATTCAGAGTTTTCCTTCTCCTAGACTAGTTGCCTTACCAAGGCTGAAGAACCCAGTCTGTCCTACTATTTACCCATAGTTGGAGGGAGAATAATTGGATTCATACCTTTCCCAAGGGTATTAGTGCTATGTGAAATGTAATCAGTCTCGTCCAGGATTTGAACTCGTGTCACCGTGTCCATTTCCTACCACGATAACCATTATACCACATGCACATATCACTCACAAACTCCCATTCAAAAAAACATGTACTGATCAACTGCCATAACTTCCAGTCAGAGGGCACTTGACCTGATGGACCTGTTGCTAAACTCCAAGCCTGGGGATCTACTAAATTTCATCAAAGAGATTGGGCTCTACAAAAAATATAAAGAAAAAAATGAACAAATAAAGTGAAATAAACAAAATAAGTTGCAATGCGTAACAATAAGTTGGAAAACAAGAATATTTACCTGCAAACTATTAGAAATCACACACACACACACACACATATATATATATATATATATATATATTGCCATCAACGGACAGACTGTTTCGTTACAGTGAGAAAATGTACAGGTATAAAAAAAATAAACAAATAAAAAATACCCCCCTAAAAATACTACAAAAAATATGATGTCTTCAGAGGATGATTTCATATATCATAAAAATAAGATTTGCCATTAAATAACTCACAAGGAGTAATATAATATTAAAAACGAATCAAATCAAGCCAAAAATTATTTTTGCTGGTACCAATTTGTAAAATTGTAAACAAGTGGTTGCGAGGTGCGATTCGATAATTTATAAAAGAAACAGTTCAACATCTCGTTCTGTTGGCGAGATGTAATCCTTATTATCGTCATTATCATCTCACCATCCGTCCTAATTATTCTTGGCAAGTCGTTTAGACAGCACTCTATGTCCGTTGTGTTCATGTACTGGGGTCTTTGGGAGAACGCTATTACATTCACTTTTGGACTAATGCCCCTGAGAAAAGTATGAACTCCCATGCTATGGATTAAACAGTACCACTGCTGTTCTCCGGCAAGAACGGCTTTGGCATTAAATGAACCACGATGGTTGATATGCCATTAAACAAAGAAAACAAGTCAAAAGCTCCTGAACTGAAGCCTCACCACCAGATACAGGTTAGGGTCTTACTTAATAAATATCTTTGAGAGGAGGCTTAGCCATCTGAAGGGGATACAGTCAGTGTTGACTGGGTACAAATTTCAGGCTGGACACAATTATCAACTAGGCAGAGAATCCACTAGAGATATGACAAACTAGAGAGCTGATATAAATAGTTTAAGAGCAAAGCTTTAAAAAAGTTAGAATAAAGAGAGTTACCTTCCAGGAAGACTCATTATCCTCGTTACTATTCGTTATTGCGATGATACAACCAATTTATATTCTGAGAAAATAAGGAGAAAATGGCGGCATTATTACCTCATCGAGTTTTGCTGTTAAATGCTGTTTTTTTTTCTGACAAGACGTTTAATTCGAAAATTTCCCTGCTGCGTTATCCCTCCTTGAATTTCCCTAATCTCATCTTCCACATCATTTCTCAGTCTCTTCACTTTTCAACGATCAAGGACGTAAGATAGAAATTTTCATAGCTTGTGATATATCAATTTAGGACCAGATGATTTAAAGATTTTACAGTGATTGCTTCATAATCGGCTCTTCTAATGAAAGGCTATAATAAAACTAGAGGTGCTTGTATCATAATGGCTATCTATGTTGGAAGTGGACTCATCTACCCGAGTTCAAATTCTGAAAGAGGCAGTTTGCATTTCCTATTACGCTTAATGGCAATGTGCATCTTTTTAAGAAAGATAGGTCCCGGAAGAGGTGGCTGCGGTATAGCGTATCAGCACAGATGGCGATTGTGTCATCGAGTGGAAGAGTGATATATAAGCTCAATATATCAAAGGAGCAAAAGAATGCATTGTTGGGGTCGATGGATATATTATGAATCTGATGTGCAAAGGTGAACGAGATACTAATACAATGTTGGAAATGAAGTTGTACAAGTGGCTCTAGTATATCAGCTAACCATTTGGCGAGGTTTATGTTGGGAAGAGCCGACTATTGATGAATAGGTTTTAACGGAGTATTAAGTTTGTGTATTTTGGGGAGCCCATATAAAACCAAATAAGTAGATTTTTTTTTGGCTTACTGCATAAAGTAGACATTTATAAAGTGATATTGGCCGATGTTTTTTCGATATTCTATTTTAAATATTCAAACAAAAATTCTTACGCCATACCCTCGAACCTCAATCTTCACCCTAAACGTGAGTGTGAAGGCATTTGCTACACAGGTGGGGTTAAATGTGACTTATATTGAAATAAGCGAAGACAAAGTGTTTTGAGTTCTGGCGAGCTAGGGAGCGAACCTGGAATTGTTTGTTTTTTGTAGGTGTAACATTTTAGAAGTCACTTTTAAAAGGGACTTTGGTGTGAATTTTAGAAGATGCAGGCTGTTTCATCCTGCACATGAAAGACGATTGGGAAACTCACGGTGAGAGCAAGTCTGAATTTCTAACACATTAATAAACGTGAAAGGTGTTTCTCTACTTCTTTCAAGAGAAAATCTTTGAGAGACCGAAAAATGTAATAAAACATAATTCATATAAATTCAAAATGATAATAATCAATGGAATATAGTAAATTAACACAAAAGGAATACAAGAGTAGAAATAACAAGGTGGGAAAGGAGGAAATTGTGCAAAAGACTAAAATTTGTCCATTTTGACAAATGGTATTCGCATAAACCAGAATCTGTCCAAGAAAATGAGACGCATAAAATTCTCAGGTTAAGATACAAACAGACCTAGTATTAATTAACAAAAAGAAATTAACTTTTTATCTGGTTCATTTTACCTTACTAGAGGATCATAGAGTGAAAATAAAAGAAAGAGAAAAAATGACAAATACCTGGACCTTGCCAAAGGGGTGAAAAATCTTTGGGACATGAAAGAGACAGTAATTCCTATCGTAGTTTATTTTATTATTTCCAGTAGAATATTATACAATCGAAACAGATATCCTTATGGGTCGATCAAGAAAAATATATAAAAGTGTACGTGCGTATAATTCATCAATTGATTTTAACGGCATGTTAACCTGTCTAGTGTTATTTTATGTCTAGCAGTTAGGGAACCGCGTTCATTGTACATTCATATTTATATTTTTTGTGTGGTTGTTTTTAAAGAGTTTTTCTTTTTTGCATACGTTCCTATTGAATATAAATAATTTTATTTGATTTATAGGTGAGACCCTAACAGGTACTACCACTCCGAGTCAGGGTGGATCTGGGAGTAATGTCAATGTTGGAATACTCCACATTCCCCAAATCTGGGAGCCTCACCATTAGATACAATTTAAAGAACACCTCTTTGGAAAAGTCTTATCCTTCAGCAGGGAATACAGTCAGCGTCGATAGTGTGATGTACATATGTGTATGTGTACGTGTGCGTGGAATTATATTTTCTTATAAGGAATGTGATTTGTTATTGCCTTTTAAAAACAATAAACAAAAGCTTATCGAATTCGCGATAAAAATAATATCAGATAACATTAAATTGTATTTTACTATATAGATCGATAGTGTTTATTTTTGGATGTAAGCACCAGCAATGATAAGTAGATTTCAATAAGAAGCATTATTGATTTCAAATGAGATGTGATCGTCAAAGTAGACATCAATAAAACTATGTAAGACAAATTTGGTTCATAGATAGTATATTTTATTTCTTAATTGATTATGTTGTAAAAGTATAGAAAATGGTCATTATTTTCTTGAAACTTTGCTTTTCTGTCCTGGATAACGCTATGTAAAACAAATTTTGTTCTTTGATAGTATGTATAATTTTTTAAAGGCCTTTGTTGTAAAAGTATTCAGAATCGACCATAATTCCCTCAAAACTTTTCTACCCTGGATATTACTCTCAGGTTCAATCTGACTATTAGTGATAGTACCTCTTAGGGTACCATTTTGATCAAATAGATCAATTTGAAAATTACTAGTATTATATATGAATACTTGAAACCATATTACTGTGTGCAATTTATTTGTGTTAAAAATACTTATTTGAAACTCTATGGCCCAGAGGCGTAAGACTCCCCTAACAAATGTCTCGAATATGATGGTGAGGCTCCGGTAATGCTGGAACTTTTGGAAATGTGGATCACCGCTTCATTGCCATCGCTCACAGGTCCACTCTGGCCCGGAATAAGAGCACCTGATAAGATCCCATCAATGGGCCAAATAGAACTGTTTGAATTTAAACTGTGTACTTTGACATTCAAGCTTAGTGCAAATAAATGACTTATGCCAAGCTGAATAGTTTGAAGTAGAGCTGTTTGATCGTTTAACTGTGTCTAAATAAATGACTGATACTAAATTAAATTGTTAGAGCTAAATATCAATATGTAAAAACATTTAACTGTGTGCAAACAAATGATTAACGCTAAATAGAGTTATTCGTATTTGAAAGAAATAAGTGAAAGCATTTAACTGTGTGAAAAAATGAGCTTAGGCTCGTTTAAAAATACCATCTTCAAAATATGTTTAGAATATATTTAATATACAAGTATGAAAAGGATTTGGCATTAAATAACCTGCAATGTTTGATATGCCCTAAAACCAAACCAAACCAAACTTGAAACTATTATTTTTTACAAATTATTATCATTAATAACTTGAAACTATGTAACTACTTGAAATACTTGTAGTCATATAACTTTGTATCAATTTTTACTAATTATTTATATCAGATAGAAATACTTGAAATCATGTAGCTGTGCACAAATTATTTGTGTGAGTAATTGCCTGGGATCCTCACTGTTTTTCACATGTATGTGGACTTTGTTTCAAATCTAAGTTTTGTTTTTTATACAACTTTTCTGTTAAGTAATATCTAACAAGGTAGACTAGTGAGTTTGAGGGCCAAAAGTATCGGCCGCTAAGTGAGAATCATTAGTTCATCATCAGCTCATCTTCTCTTTCTTTACACACACACACACACACACACACACACACACACACACACACACACACACACACACACACATATACATAGAGAGAGAGAGAGAGAGAGAGAGAGAGAGAGAGTGCTGGGGTAAAAATAAAAGAATGAGATAAAGATTGATTAATATAGAAGGATCAAAGGACATAAGAAAAGGGCGAGTAGAAAGCGTTGCATATATATATATATATAATGTAAACATATTAATTGTAACACTCAGTTTTTAGCTTAAGAAATATCAATGGATTCAGCTCTCTCAAGTGATGCACACATACACACACACACACATATATATATATATATATATATATAATGAGAGAGAGATGAATCCATAGATATTTCTTAAGCTAAAAACTGATATATATATATATATATATATATATATATATATATATATATATAAGTATTATTCAGTCCAGTTAAACCGGAGTTGGGAGTAATTCCATCAGGACAAAAAAAAAAAAAAAAAATTCAACAGTGAACATTTAAATTTTCCTGGTAAAGAGCTCAATGTAACTAATATTACAGAGCAATAATTTCTTTAAGAAAAAAAAAACAAAACCGGTCATATTAGAATTATAAATTTATTTCCATCCTTTATGTGTTTTTGATATAAATCAAAAACACGAAAGAAATTAACAGGACTTCTTCAGATCTTATGGATAAAATAATTCATATATATATATATATATATATATAAGGCACTCGTGATGTAATGGTCATCATCGAAGGATATGCACTCTGTGATCAGAGTTCAAACCCTGGACAAGGCTATTTGTATTTCACGTGGCGCTAGTACCCTTGGTAAAGGTATGCATCTAACTACTGTGCTCTTTAATGATGGTTTGACAACCAGTTTTGGGGAAGTAAAAGTATGAATTCAAATCTGTAAAAACTTGCTTTAAAATTGACCTTGTGTTACATCCTACTTGTGTTAAATCCTGCTCTTGTGAAGGCGCTGGTGAACGCACACACACACACACACACACACACACATATATACATATATATATTACAGGGTGGGGCATGAACGAAAAAGTAGACGCATGAACATAACTAATTTAGAAATAGATTAAGGTTCAAGTTCAGTTCAAGTATTTTTCATGTGTTTTTGCATTTCAAGATTGAATGCCGAGGGATTGGCTTCAACAGTAAATCAAACTATAACTTTACGATTTCGCCATTCGACCAGCAAGTGTGAATAGATAACTTAAAAATTCGAATACATACATATATATATATATATATAATAGAACATTTGGGTGCACATTTCTTATTCTTTCATTTATATCTCATTACTCTCTCTTTTTCTCTTTCTCTCTCACCCTATATATATAGAGATAGATAGATAGATAGATAGAGTAATGTGGTATGAATAAAAGAATGATATAAAAAAGACTGATTATTATTGAAGAACCAAAGGATTAAAAAAAAGAGTGACTAGAAAGCGTTGCGTATATAAATAATGCAAACGTATCCATTGTTACAATCAGTTTCACGTTTTCACGATCATCAGGCGATAATAAAAGCTTTTTTAAAAAAATCAAATTCGCTGTATTCATCACCTCCACCGTTACATCATTGAATATATTGTATATCATTCTAAAAAAATGATAAAAAAGTCCCGTCCATTACATTTTAAAAAATTCTTTATCTTCGGAAATATAAATGATTCAATACACTCATCAATAAATAAACGAATGAATAAATAAATAAATTTCCATATTTCCAATAAATAAACAGGCTTTTAGAATCTAAGAGAAGTGTCTTATGTTTTAATTGCAGGAGTTGAGTTTCCCGGATGTAAAATGCATTATTCTCTGAAAATTTTCTTCTCCCAATTTCTTAGGTTTTATTCAATAAGAATTTTTTTTTGGCTCAGAAACATGCATTTTGAATAATTGAATTTAATAATATTGAACATATTTTATTTTACTATCATTGTTAATTGTACAATGTATATGTTCCCTAACCAATACAATAACATTTATTTTCTTCTTATTCTCATTATTCAGCGTGTTTTTCACTACAGTTTGAGTGACAGCAAGTCTCTGCAGGTCTCCAGGACTCTTCGAAGTATTCAACCTGATCTTAACAGAGGTATGATCTGTATGGTCTCAATTCTTCCTTTGTAGATTTTATGAAAATTCAAAGTCCCAGACTTCAGAGAAATTAATGTCATACTAACCATACCTCGTCGTCACTTTTCCTCTCTCGATATTCTTTCTTCCTCTTTTTGCCAGTGAAGCAAACATCGTTTGCTTGTTATTTATTGTCCCACAAACGTTTTACAATAAAAACCATCTTTGTTATTTGTTAACAACGGTTTTTTTTCCATTCTTTGAGTTGCTAGACAATCTAGCCACTCGTATCACCTGAACGTCAGAAGAAGATCCGGCCGAATTGTGTCAATCCCCCTTCGTAGATCTTTCAAACTCAGCGTGGGTACGGAAGGACTTGACAAAGCAACCAGTCAGAAGTAAATGTGATAGTCATGAACACAACAGCTACAACAAGTACTGTGACTAGTAGTAACACCACATTGGGCGCTGTGACTAGCTTAAAGCCACATCGGGACGGCAAAGTCTACAATTCGCCAAGTTCTCTGTTTTTTGTTGACTATCACAAGATCTGGTCATCTGACCGAGATTAGGTGATCCGTTTCTATCTCAAAATCCTAGAGAATTTTGAGCTTCTCGTTTTCCAGGATGGATTCCGGGTTGTGCATATACCACTTATTTACATGGTCAATATTATTATTATCATTTCACTCCCTGCGAGTTTTTCACATCAGTTTTAACTGGTGGCCTTTCACTGCGGGCTCAGTGACAGCAAGTTACCCCAGGTCTCCTGAACAATTCTAAGTATTCTAGCCGATCTCAACAGTACCGTGGTTTGTGTAGTCTCGATTCTTCGTCTTATTTCCGATTGCTTCAGTCTTTTTTCCATGTTCTTGGGGACCGTTCCAAGTGCACCTACTACAATTGGAATCATCGACACCCTCGCGTTCTACGGCTTCTTCAGCTCTCTGGCAAGATCCAAAAATTCGTCTCTATCTTTTCACTTTGCAATCAGCAGGAACAGCAAAATCCTCTAGATGACAAGTTCTTTCTTTCTTGGTAATCAATACTAAATTTGATATTCTGGCCTGGATTTGGTGGTCCGTTTGTATTTTAAAGTCCCAGAGAATTTCTTGCGTCTCATTTTCCAGGACTGATTCTTGGTTGTGCATATACTATTTGTCAGGATGGTCAAATTGTAACTACTTCTACTACTACTACTACTCGTACATCATGCAACTTTCTGAGACCTAAATTTTAACCAAATATCAGCAAGTCGTACCATACGTGAGATATAAACTTTGTGTGTGTAAATAGTCGGCCAAGGCTAGGCCAACAATTTCCAGCCGCCAAAAGTCAACAAATAGTCCCGTTTTATTTATATAATAGAAATAATATTATGAATATTTGTTGTATTTTGACCTTCGACTCGGCCAAAAATGCTATTCAAAGTGATGCACCGGAAGGAAGTGATACACTCCAATGGCAGTTATGAGAGGAAATCGCGCAGGTGAGCTCGGCTGATAATATGGGACAAGGTGAAGGTCCCACTTCAGAGTGATGCACCGGAAGAGAGTGACCTGTGAACTGCATGACAGTTATTTCCGCGTGATGACGATCAAACATGACATTCCAAAGATTGAGTGGGCGTTGAACTATTATATAACTCAGTCAAGACAGAAGTCAGACAGTTGGAGTTATAGATAAGATGTGGTAGGGAAAGCCACGCCAGGCAGAAGGGGGCCTCGGATCCCCGATGGAGTTTTGGAGAGAAGTTGCTGATTAGATGCAGTAAAGAAAGCCATCTCCCAGCAGAGAGCTGAGCCCCCGGGCCTCCGGTTGAGCATCAGGAGAACGAGAAAGACACAACACTGATGGCCATAAGAGTGGGGGTCAAAATATTGCAGTTTCTGTTCGGTCTCCAACTCCCTCTCACAGTAAAACCCCACACAACCCTTTCGAACCCTTACAATAAATTGAGAGGGACATGTTTTTATAAAGAAGCCTTCGCTCGTCTGTTATTCACTGCGTCGGTATGTATCCTGCATGAGCATATATATTTAGCATATGAGTATACAACATATTGTTTTACTTACTATATCCCATTATATGATGGGTTCTTATTATCCGGTTATAAGATTAAAAATCGTTTCAAAAGGCCATCGGCGTAAACCAACCAGCACTAATGGTCGTTGTCTAAGGAGGAATGTAAAGAAAATCTTTGTCCTTCTATTCAAATATCATCATTGCCATACGCTGTCAAAAGATATATCTGGATATTCAAAAAAAAAAAAAAATAAAGTAACAATGTGGGCTTAAGAAAAATGGATGTAGTTTACATATAGGAGGAGTTCCAGCTGATATGCAGGACAACGATATCGTAGTAACCGAGTTCAAACTCCAGTCGCGCTATTACGTTCACTTTCGGACTAATACTCTTGGGAAAGGGATGAACGTCTTTATCTCCTCAGCTCTGGATTAAATAGTAGTATTGCTCTTCTACAAGGATGGCTTTAGAATTAAACAAAGAAACTAAATCAAACCATTTATTTATATAATAAATTAAAAACTAGTATTTCAAAGTATAATAATTTTTATTGAATTCAAAACTTTAAAAAATACTTTCCAAATAAAACTATTAGTGTTTTATAGCATAGCTTAAAACCATTTAAACTGTGTGCAAGCAAATGTGCACGTTTGAAAATTGTTATCTACTATTCGTTTACAAATCATATCTATTTAATATATATGTATAAACAAGAGTTGGCATTAAATAGCCAACAAGGGTTCGTATGCCGTAAAACACAACCAACCAACCGTTTTCTTAACGTTCTGAACTTAATTCAGTTCTTTATTGCGATCACAGTGTACAGACGTAGATTCAAAGTTAGCACCTACGAGCAAAGGTCGTATGAGTAGCACTTGTAAACGGATGCGTGGTTTGGTCAGTGACTTGTTATTACTGGCCTTGCTTGTTTTCTTACTTGTTAGAAAATTTCGCCATCGGTGCGTAATTTTGTTTTGTTTGGGGTTTTTGGATAAATAATCGTTGAGTGATATCCATCGAATCCACAGGCAAACACAGACAGCCAATGAAATGAAATTATGCGGATTAAACCCCGGCCATTGCTGTTGGGATGATAATTACTGGATCATTAATACAGATTTGGAAAGTAACACAGGATCACGCACGGATGCACACATGAAAACACATACATCTTAGTATCAAGATATATTGGTCTTTCCCACAGTCAGATATAGATAGACAAATGTACACACACACACACACACACACACACACACACATTATAGATACGTATAATTCAATGTGGCATATGTCTACCTCAAGATTTTTTGCTCAAAATTATGGGTTAGACCAACACCTGCTGGATAGGTTGACCCTAAAACATATAGTTGTCTACTCGTTGGCCAAATAACTTTTATTTAAAATGTTGTGCCATATAAGTACAGTAATGTGTATATATTCAATAAACTAACATTACGTCTTTTTAAACTGTCATTACTCCAGTTGTGTAATGTCTACCTAAATTTTCTCTGAAATCAGAATTACATCGGTCATATAAGAAACATGCAAATCTTACACATGAGAGAATAAATGTATATGAATTCGCAACTTATAGCGCTATCATAAGATTGCACAGATAAATAACGTACCGTAGCTGTCTGACTGCCCGCTTAGGAGGTGTGACATTCCGGTCAGTTAGTGCATCAGCTGTTGGAAATGGCATGTAATATAGCGTTAATATAAGACTTAATTTGTAAAATAGTTTAATTATCGTATATTAATCTCTAAATTTGTTAAATATGTTCATCAAACGCGAGTTTAAATTGGAAATGTTATTGTTACATTGAGTGACCGTTCTATAGTAAAGGTTTAGTTTTTAAACGTGCCGTATAAGTTGACCTTTAATTTTGTACAAATTTTTTCAGGCTTAAAAAGTCGCAATTTACGGTATATTTCTAAATCAAAATAAAGTGCTCCATACCAGATGGCAGAGCAGAAGAATATCTAAAAGAAACGAGGTTCATTTACACTTTTTTGCGGGTGCTAGTGATCTAATGGTTATAGACATAGGAAAAGGACACGGTGACCAAAATTCAATCCCTGAATAAGGCCGTTTGCATTTCACATATCACAAATACAGTTGGGAAAAGTATGAAACTAAGTAAAGTTGGCGACCGTAGTCGAAGGTGTGACCCAAAGGATCCCTTTTCAATAGCTACTACACCGACGAATAGGGGATGGTGCTACTCCATTCCCTGGATTGCTCCACTTTACCCTTGATCCTTACTTTATGATAAAGAGAGTTAAGCAAGGTGGTATCAAGTACCATTTTTGAGTCTTTGGTATGACTTGACCTGGGACTGAACCCAGGTCTCCCGGACCATTGGCGAACACTCTACTCATTAAGCCAATGGCATGAATACAACTATAACTTCTTCAACTATGGGTAAATAGTTGGGCAGATTAGGCTCTTTAACTTGGATACGGCAAGCAGTCAGGGAAAAGGAAACTTTGAATTCACACAAGCTAAACTCTGCTTAAAATTGACCTTGTGTCGCACCCTTTTCATGCGGATGGGTTGGGTAAATAGATATGCCTCTCTGGCTGTTGCATTACTACAAGATTAATAAAATTATCTTGTGCGGAAAAATGTAATCTTCAGATGTGGTTATATATATATATATATATATAAATGATAAGCCCAGTCAGCTGAGGCTGAAGAATACACCGACTGTAGAGGGAAAAGAACCCCCTTACGAATGTCCTTTATATGACACAAAACCATCTGATGATGAGGTTTTAGTCCTAATGCTCTGGGGAATGTGGAATACCCCTTCAATGCCATTGCTGCTAAGTCTACTCTGAACCGGAGTGGTAGCAACTAATAGGGTCCTATCAATGGGTTAAATAGAACTGTTTGAGATTTAAACTGTGTAAAAACAAATGACTAATGCTAAATTGAATTATTAGAAATAGAACTGTTTAAACATTTAACTGGGGGTAAAATGATGTTAAATTGAATTGTTGGTGATAAATAGCAATGCTTGAAACCATTTAACTGTGGGCTACTAAATGAGTAATGTTGAGCCGAATTTTTAGTGTTAAATAGTAATACTAGAAACTCTTTAACTGTGGGTCTGAAAGATTAGTGTAACATCGCAATACTTTGAACCATTTGAATGTGTGTAAATGAATAGTGATGAATAGAATAATTAGTGTTAAATAGTAATACTTGTAACCACTTCAATATGTGCAAACCAAATGATTAATATCGAATAGAATTATTTGTGTTAGCAATAATTGAAACTATTTAACTGTGTAGAAATAATAGCAATACTAGCGTGAAAAGAAATTAGTTCTAACTCATTGAAAAATAAAATTAGCTAAAAACTATTTAGTTACTAGCCATATATGTATTTCCATTTAAACTCTGCAAACAAATGACTGGTGTTAAATTGTTACTGTTACATAGCAATTCTTGAAACCATTTACCAGGGCACAAATAAATGATTAATAGTTAATAGAATCATTCGTATTAGATAGAAATACTTAAAATCATTTAACTATGTGCAAAAAAATGAGCTCAGACTCGTTTAACAATATCAACAAAATGTGTTTACAAATCATACATTTTATATATGTATAAAGAGGATTAGGAATTAAATAACCAGCAATGATTGATAAACCCCAGCAAAACCGATTCATATATATCTAATATATAATTGGCATTAAATAACCTACAATAGTTGATATGCCGTAAAAACCAACCAAACCAAATTATACATATTTAATAAATATGTATAAAGAGGATTTGGCATTAAATATCCTACAATGAATGATATGTCATAAACCCCAACAAAAGCAAGTCATATATATCTAATATATATGTATACACAGGATATGGCATTAAATAACTTACAATAGTTGATATGCCATAAAAGTATTGATTTCATGTCTTTTTTAATTCTTCTTTTTATAAAAGTCAGCTGGGGTAGTAGAATACGACGACTGTATCTCTGCATAGAGTTAAGACCCCGCCCCTGCAACGTGTGTCATAGAAAGAAAACTAAGCAACCTGATGGTGAGGCTTCAGTTCAGAAGCTTTGGGGAATTTGGAATATCTCTTCATTGCCATGACTCCCAGGTCCACTCTGAACCCCGTATGCTGTTAGGGTCCTGTTTATTGGTCGAATAGAACTAGCGTCTGATGGTAATGTATCTAATGGTAATGCTTGAGTACTGGAAGTTTGGGGAATGTGAAGTACTCCTTCATTGATATTACTCCCAGGTCTACTCTATCTCGAAATGATATCTCTGCAAAGGGGTAAGACCCCCTCCCCCAATGAGTGTCCTGGATTTGACACTAAACAATCTGATGGTGAGGTTCCAGCAGTGCTGGAGCTTTGGGGAATGCGGAGTACCCCTTCATTGCCATCACTCCCAGGTCCACTCTGGCCCGGCGTGGTAGCACCTGATAGGGCCCTATCTATGGGTTAAATAGAACTTACAGCATTCTTACGCTAAACTGAATTGTTTGAATAAACTGAATAGCTTGAAATAGAAATGTTTTTGACAGTTAAACCGCATTTACATTTAAACTGCGTGCTTATGCTTAACTGAATTATCTGAAATAGAACTGTTTTTCGACATTAAAACTGTATTTACACTTAACTGAACTGTTATATATAACTGCTTGAATAGTTTGAAATAGAAATGTTTTTTACAATTAAAATGTGTACTTATGCTAAACTGAATTGTTTGAGATAGAACAGATTATTTACATAAAAATGGATTTGGCATTAAATAACCTACAAAGGTTGATACGCCATAAAACCCAACAAACCAAACCAAACCAAAATGATAATACCATGTATGGGTCGAATAGAAATGTTTAATTACTTACTATACTAAACCCATTTAACTGTGTGCACACAAATGAACTCAGGCTCGTTTAAAAAATGTTACCAACAAACTATTCGAATAAAAATCATATGTGAATAGGGTTTTTGCATTAAATAACCACCAATGGTTGTTATACCATTAAGACAATCTAACCTAACCTCAGCTGAGTCTGTAGAATATGCCGACTACATCTCTGCAGTGGAGTAATACCACCACAAGGGTCCTGTATATGATAATAAGCCATCTGATGGTGAGACTCCAATAATCTTGGAGCTTTGGAATGTGGAGTGCCCTTTTATTGCTATTACTCCCAAGTCCACACTGATTCGAAATGGTACTACCTGTTAGGGTCCCATCTATGGATCAGATAGAATTATCTAAGAATTTAACTGAGCAAACAAATGATTGATGTTGAATTGTTAGTGTTATATAACGGTGCTTGAAACCATTTAACTGTGTACAAATAAAACTATTAGTGTCTGATAAGAATTATCGAAACTATTTATCTGTGTGCAAAAATTGAATTATTGGTATCACATAGCAATATTAGAAACAATTAAACTGTTTGGAAATGAGTGAATAGTGTTGAATTGGATAATTCGTGTTAGCAAGACTTGAAAATATTTAATTGTATACAAACAAATTAACTCTGGCACGTTTAAAAGTTTTACCTACAAACTTTGTTTACAAAAAATATACATTTATATTTATAAATATGATTTGGCTTTAAATTGCACGTTTAAAAGTTTTACCTACAAACTTTGTTTACAAAAAATATACATTTATATTTATAAATATGATTTGGCTTTAAATAGCCTAAAAAGCTTGATATGCCATAAAAATTAATCAACCTAATCCAATCTTCTCATAAAACAAATGACAATCAAAATTCTTTTTGAAGTAATAATGTTTTTTTTGTTTTGAATTCTTTGTTTTAATGGCATATCGACCTTCGAGGGTTATTCAATACCAAAGCCATCCTTGTAGAAGAACAACAGTGACACTATTTAACTCATAGCTGAGTTGAGCCGGGGAGTGATAAGGGATTCATAGCTTTGTAAAGAGTATTAATCCAAAAGTGACTAGAAAAATTTGAGTTCGAACTCACTTAGTTCGAAACCGCGGTTCAGAACTTCAGCCATTACACCTTCAGCCATTACTTCCCTTTTCGTCGTTTTTTATCGTTTTCTTTTCTTTTTTCTTTCTTTTTTTGAGGAACTTCAGTGATGAAAGCTTTGAGTGAAGTCGAATTTGGGTGTCCTTGCATAATATATTCTAATTCTGAGTTAAGGAAGAAGAGGTAATAATTATTTTAGCTTTTATACTGCTCTGCTTGCCGGAATAGAGCACTCTGTGTTATCCAACGTCATTAAATAACTGCTTTATTTACATAGCATTTTTCTTATTCATTTTACACACACACACACACACACACACACACACACACACACACACACACACACTATATATATATATATATATATGTGTGTGTGTGTGTGTGTGTGTGTATAAGCAAATAAGGAACATGATAAGATTACGGAAAGGATAAATGTGTAGCAGGAAGAAGGAGAGGGTTTAGAGTCATTTATATATATATATATATATATATATATATATATATATATAAACTCAGAAAATGGTTTAACCTGAAAAAGGCCTTCTAAACCTGTGTTAAATGTTTGAATTATTTAACCTTCCATATATTTCTATCACACACAGATATATATATATATATATATATATATATATATATATATATATATATATATAACTTCTTTTGTTTATTTACCCTCAGAAGTGGATCTTAGAATAAACTATATTAACATAAAGTTGATAAATGAATAAAATGTAAACGAGAAGACATTAAGGATTTTGCCCTTGCTCCTCTTTTTTTCAATAAGAATTATTAAATAATGTTTGAAATGATTTTGGACCATATTGATACAATATCTCTTGAAACATTGAAATATGCAACTTGCTATAAAGTATTTACCCGTTTAAAATGATAGTAAATTACACACATACTTTGCCTCTTAAAACATTCATATTGCAATAAAATATAATGTGCTTATCCGTTTAAAATGACAGAGAACTTTATATTACAACTAAGAATAAGGGCATAGTGACTGATGCCCTTGATTGTTACATCGTAGTAAGCGAGTTCGAACTCAATTCGCGCTATTACGTTAAATTTCATTATATCTTATCTCCCAGCAATGGATTAAATAGTATCACAACTATTTGTGTACAAGAATGGCTTTGGTATTAAATATCCCTCAAAGACTGATATGCCATTAAACAAGGAAGCCAAATAAAACTAAGAAAGAGGTGAACTAGATTAATGTATTGGCTATTAGAACATTGATAGTAAGAAGTCTTTACGCCATTGATGGATTTGTCTGTCTTGTTTAACGGCATATAAATCTGTTAGAGCTAATTTAAGGACAAATCTTCCAACTGATTATCTGCACATAGTAACGAAGTTTCATGTATTCATATCCAATACTAATAATTTTGGAACAGGTATGTTTGGCCAGATAAATAGGATATTAACCGGCATTGAAGAACCCCTTGATTTCCATTACTCAAGCTAACACTTCTATAAAAGTTTTCTTACAATGGTAGGCTACTGCAATGCTGGGCTCTGCCAAGTCTCAATTCTTCAAATTTCTAATTCATCAAGCATCGATTCTGCTATTTTTGGCACAAGCAAGTCGTCGTATTTTACAGTATTTCAAAAACCAGTTCTGTGAATGCTGGTTTTTTAAACAGTCAGAACCTGTTCAGATGGAATATTGGGAGCAATCCAAACTAACTCAGCCTATTTTCTATTGGGTTGGCCTTTTGTTGCACGATTCATTCTTTAATGAATATACACGAATACACACTCTGATAGACATGTATGCATATGCAGACAGAAAGACACACTTCTGTAAGCTGTTAAAATAATAACCAGTTTTAGTCTCTTTCTCCATGGGTTAAAATTACGTAATTGTGTACAATGTAATGAATGCCGGCAGCAATGGTTTTATTCTGATTGTATTTCAAGTGAAAACGAATATTCTTTGTTTGACATTGAGTAGTATTTTTTCTGTTCTTTTCTTTAATAGCAGAAATAAATTGATATCTAATTTAGCTGTTAAACAAAAAGAGACAGGTTAATTATGCATGGACCATAAAAACGCAATTTTGAAAATTTTCATATTCTAAACGTAGCACTATAATTATTTACCAGCCCAGTCTGATAGGCCTGTAGAATATGCCGACTGCGTCTTTGCAGAGGAGTAAAACCCCTCGCAACGAGGGTCCTGGATATGATACTAAACCAAGTGATGGTGAGTCTCCAGTCCCGGAGCTTTGGGGAATGTAAAGTACTCATTCACTGTTATTACTCCCAGGTCCACACTGACCCAGAGTAGTAGTACCTATTAGGATCTAATCTATGGATCAAATAGAACTATTTAATCATTTACTATACTTGAAACCATTCAACTGTGTGCAAACAAATGATTGTTAAATTGAACAATTAATATTATATAGAAAAATACTTGAAACCACTTAAGATTGGTTGGGTTTTATGGCATATCAACCCTTGTAATTCTAAATCCTGTTCGTACATATAATAAAAACATGAATTGTAAACCAATACTTTGTAATTAACATTTCTAAAAAGCCAGAGCTCATTTGTTTCTTAACAGTTAAATGGTTTCAAGTATTGCTATATAACACTCATAATTCTATTCAATATTAATCTTTTGTTCGCCAAAAGTAAAGTGGGTTCAAGTATTGCTAACATGAATAGTTTTGTTTGTACACCGTTATTTTCAATGATGCAATTTTTGTGCACAGTTAAATGTTTTTTAAATGGTTTTAAGTATTTCTGTCTAAATCTAAAAATTCTATAAAATATTGATCATTTATTTGTACAAAGGTAAATGGTTTGGTTTGGTTTGGTTGGGTTGGATTTTAACGTGAGTTATCTAATGCCAAGAACTCAATACACACACACACACACACACACACACACACACACACACACATATATATATATATATACTTTGTAGATGCATTGTTAGTAGAAAACATTTGTAAATGAGCCAGAGTTCATTTGTTTAAAATGGTTTCAAGTATTGCCATGTAACACTACTAATTTGATTTAACATCAGACATTTATTTGCAGACATCTGAATTGATATACATATATGATTTGTAAGTTAATAGTTGATAGCGAATTTTCTTTTTTAAAAAAGTTCAAGCTAATTTGTTTACACACAAGTATTGCTATTATTTGGACAGGGTGTCATGAAGCTTCTCCGACTGGTTTACTGTCTTCGAAGGTGACAAGCTTTTAGTCTCGACCCTTTTTACCTACGCCTGTCGCCCGGACAACGCCAAGTGTATTGCTATTATTAGGTCGGACAATATTTTATTTCGGGATGTCATTCAATCACAAGCAAACAAGAAAATTATGACAGAGATTTTCGAACAAGCCGAAAATGAAGACAACACGAAATACACAATTTAGAATACAAATTATTTTATTATCAACCTAAAAAAAGAAAAGCATGGATGCGAAGTAAAATAGTCTTAGCGACAAAAATGAAAATGTTTATAGTTTAACAATTTGGGGACAATTCACCAAGAATTTTCTTGTGATGATATGTGCAAAAAATATTTTTTATGTGTTTTGCGTGCGGTAAGAACGGGGTAAGTAAAAAGTAAAACAATATTAAAATGAAAGCTTATCTTACTTCTCTCTCTCCTTTATATTACTTTGTTTTTAATACATATATGTCTCTCTCTTCATTTTTATCCTGGTGTCGCGTTTCACCAACCGTTAATTTCTTTTTCTTTCTTTCTTTCTGGTTTTTTTTTCTTCAAATTGTTTCTCGTTCTCTGGCTCTTCTCGTGGGCAGTCGACGAACAAATTTATCATGTATTTCTTATTTTTTCTGGCGGCATTTTTAACCTCCCCATATGAGTTGGCCAGTGGAACACCGTTTACTCTTTGCCTCACTGACACGTCTGCCTGTAAGGGGATCTCTCAGCCAACAGACTTGTCTGATTTTTCCTCTTTGCAGATTAAACCTTCCCGCTGCCTCGTATCACGTGGCCAATCGACATTCAGCCTTAAGATACGGAGCTTGTTGCTAGGAGCTGCTTACCAGTTCATACACCCATATTGGGGAAATTTAACCGTCAGTCGGTCAGCAAGCACCCTTGACCCGAATTCAACTCTTCAGATTTCTCATCTACTTCTGCTGGTTTGCGAGGGAAACAGAGAGAGAGAGAGAGAGAGAGAGAGAGAGAGAGAGAGAGAGAGAGAGAGAGAGAGTGCGCGTGCGCGCGTGTGTGTTTATGAGTAAAATATGAATTTGACTAACCCCAGGTCCCAAATTCTTAATGGTTGAATGGCTTCAAGTATTGTTATCTAACACTGATAATTCTATTTAATAATCATTTGTTTGCACACAAAAGTGGTTACAAGTATTGTTATTTAACACTAATAATTCTATTCAACATTATTTATTCAACTGTTCACAGTCAAATGGTTCCAAGTATTACTATGTAACGGTAACAATTCAATTTAATATTAGTCATTTGTTTGCACATAGTTGAATTGTCAAATGATTCTATTTGACCCATTGATGGAACTCTTGCAGCTACTACCACCCCGGGTCAGTTTGGACCTGGGAGTAATGGCAATGAAAGGGTATTCTACATTCCTCAAAGCTCCAGGCCCAGAGCATCCCCATTAGATGGTTTTGTGTCATATCCAGGTCCCTTCTTAGCGTGGTATTACCCCTCTGTAGTGATTTTACGGTCCCAGCCGACTGGGTTTGAAATCATTTAATTGTGTGCAAACGAATGAATAATGTTGAATAGAATTACTAGTGTTGGAGAGGAATACTTGAAACTACTTAGTGTATTATGTATCACATTAAACTACATCGAATGGTGAGGCTCCAGTCTTAGAGTTTGGAGAATGTGGAGTACCTCTTCATTGTCATTACTCTCAAGTTCACTCTGATTTGAAGTCTAAATCCCTGTTAGGGTCCCGTCAATGGATCAAATAGAAATATTCAGTCCTTTACTATACTTGACCCATTTAAATGAGTGCAAATAAATGAGTTCTGACCCGTTCAAAAAATTTTCTTACAAATGATTCGTTTATGAATCATATATATATATATATATATATATACATATATATATATATATATATATATATATATATATATATATATATATATATATATATATTGTTAATACTTACATACATACTTATATGTGTGTGTATGTGTGTGTGTGCGTGTGGGAACGCAACTGATTTCCAAAAAGTATTAATTTTTGTGCAAAAATAGACTGCAAAAGCTGTAATTTTCGTAACACTATTTTTGCCTTTGTTGACCAATCGGCAAAATATCTGGAAATTTGTGGACGACAACATTTAACTTACCCCCAAAAATTTGAAGGATCAAAACCCAAAATAATTCTCAAAATCTTTTCCGTCCTAAATTGTTTAAAATACATTTTAACCAATTAGAATCGGTGATAAATCATCAGTTTCTTTTGAAATCTCATTTCGAGCCAACCTGAAACCTATTAATAGTCTACCTGCAGTCTTTGGTAGCGAGAATGATGAGAATCTAAAGCAGTGATTGTGACCAAAGGAGGTCATTTTGATGAATCAAAAGTTTAAGAAGTTGTTTTGGTTTAATTTGTATTTAATGTGGTTCAGGAAAATTTTAATTTAGTAAAATGAATAAAAAATATTGTTGTGTTTAACTTGTTTCATTAAAAATAACACCTTTAGGATGAGAAATAAAAAATACTTTTGAGAGGTAGTGTATATTTATTGATACTGATATTACAAGCTAAGCTTGATGAGGAAAATACCAGGACCCGCACCTGCATATACTTTTAAGACATCAATTTCTTTTCTTTTTTTCACTGCATAGTAACACTCTCACAAGCACTAGTCCCCTTGGGAAATGTATGAATCCAATTATTCTCCCCCCAGCTATGGGTAAATAGTAGGACAGACTAGGTTCTTCAGCCTTTGTTAGGCAACTAGTCTAGGAGAAGGAAAACTCTGAATTGAAACCTGTTAAACTCGGCTTAAAAATTGACCTTGTGTCATATCCTGCCCGAGCGGAGGGGTTGGTAAATAAGGTAACACTCTCACAAGGGATCTATAACACAAATAAAATTTATCAATACAGACTCAGACCACTCACAC
>OY757919.1:39579902-39784902 GCA_963585895.1 Sepioteuthis lessoniana | reverse complement strand
GATAATTTCCTTGCTTCGTGGTAAGAGTTAGATGACCATAATGCAATGACTTGTGCTGAGTTATAACATTCGGGCTAAGCAAGCAAGTGATTGATTCTGAATTTCGATATTCTGATCTTCATATTAAGATAAAGATTTTGGCCCACAGAGATTTCAGAAGCGTTCTGACGTGAAGACGCAGCAAATGAAAACCGCCTTTCACCATCTAGGAAGAAATAATCCTAAACCTAGCCGAATAGTTAAGAAAATTGACCAGTACTCATTAATCCGACCGGCTGTAACTTTGGGATTATATTAATGAAGAGAAGGGTTAACTTTCTTTCATGCCCCCTTTCTCTCTTTCTCTCTCTTTCCTTTATTTTCTCTCTCTCTCTCTCTCTATCTCTCTCTTTATTAGCTGTTTATCTATCTATCTATCTGTTTTTCTCTCTTTCTCCCCCTCCTTTTCTCTCTCTCTCTCTTTCTCCCGCTCTTTCTATCTCTTTCTCTCCCTCTTGCTGTCTCACTCTCCCTCTCTCTTTTCATTGGTCTACTTTTCCTTTGAAATCATTTTTCTTTTTTCCTCTAACCGCAATAATTCAAACGAAATTTACTGCCTCCAAGCCAATCATCACCATATAAAATTGCCACAATGTTTGCCATTATGTTTCAGTATTTTCAACATAATATTTCTTCAGAATTACTTAACTGTTAAGATTTTCTTAATCCAAATTAAGTGATACCGCTTTTGACCTTGAAGCATTACATATACGAGGTGTGTCTGGAAAGTAAAGGGAGTGGTTTCACAAACAATTTTTATCGATTCCAAACAGAAAACCACATGTTTTCCCCTTCAAAGTAATCCCCTCTAACTCTAATGAAATTTCCAGTCCTTCTCTGCCCTTTTTAGATACACTACTGGAAGGACTCTTCTAAGATACTCCTCAGCTCCTCCGTTACAACCCTCTTGAGGACCTCCACACCTTCAAAACCGGTCCTTTTGCTGGTCCCACTGAGCATGGGGAAAAGAAGAAAAACACATGAAACAAGATCAGGTGAATAGGAAGGTTGTTCTTGTATGACGATGTTTTTCAGAACACCTCGTCCTGTTATTTTTTAGACCTGCTCAAATCTTCGGTGATTATCTTCCAAACACGTTCCTTTTTCCTGTCCAGCTGATTTCCGATCATTCAAACAGTCAAACGACGATTACCACGCACTATCTGCCTTACCCAATCGATGTTGACCACTGTCCTGCTTGTTGAATTCTCACGCTCCTGGAGTCATCTTTCACCCCACTCACGCCCTTCTTTGAACCTCGTGTGCTACTCAAAAACACCTGTGCGTGACAAGGTGTTATATCCATACACTTGCTGAAGCATTTCAAGAACTTGTAACTGTTTTCCCTAACCGGAGAAGAAATTTCAGTTTTATTCTCGGTATTATCAGAAAAGTATATAAAATTTTCACTTAACGTTGTTTACTATTTATGACTTACGGTCAAGTCACGCTAAAAGCATCGGTTCACGCAAGATCACCGAACTTAAGCAGTGATGAACCTGTTCAATACTTAGATGGGTGATCACTTAAGCAACAAAAGGTACTGTAAGCAATCTGAGGTCAGTGTAAATAATGCCTCTGAAGCGTACTTAATCAACTACATACGTAATTATCAAATTTTCAGTGCTGTTGTGTATCAGTGTTTTAGTATGTTTTAAATATTCAAGTAACCACAGAAAGGTACATCAAGATGTTGACTACATTGTTTATTTACGGTATTGCGTTGATTTTGATTGTATAATAATATAGTAGTTTTGAAAGTATAAATAAGCGTTTGAATGTTTTCTCTTTGTGACATTGGAAGTTGAAGAAAGTTTTGTAGGGGCTTGGGGCTATTCATTACATGCATTATATGATAAATATACCTTCCTGTGGCTTGAAATTAAGGGTCGTTCATCACACAAAATCGTTAATTACTCGAATTGACTTCGAAAATGCTTTCTGCAAGCCACTCCACTTTAAGCTGGCCTTTTCTCACATTCCAACACCATTAGACGTTTTTAAAAATAATATTGGCAAGAAATAGGTTTGACTTATTTACTTAATGTAACCGGCTCATTGGCCTAGTTCTTAGAGTGTTCGCAAATGGTCCGGGAGACCTGAGTTCAATCCCAGGTCACGTCATACCAAAAACTTTAAAATGGTACTTGATACATCCTTACTTAACATTCAGCAATATAAGATACGTATCAAGGGTAAAGTGGAGCAATCCAGGGAAAGGAGTAGCGTCCTCCCCTACACCTCGGTCAAGTAGCTATTGAAAAGGGAGTCTTCTGGTCACCCTTGACTACGGCCGCCAACTTTATTTACTTAAAAGCATATCAATCTCCAATGGGTTATTTAATGCCGAAATTTGATTCCTTTGTAAATGTTTGTTGTAATCGTAACTATATTTTCTATGTATCATGATGGAAATATTTTTGAAGCTATTTTTTAAATAAATAAATAAATGAATAAATAACAAACAAAAAACGGGATTTTATATGCAGTTTTTTAATTGTACTTTTTATAGAGTTATCATATTTACCAACCCCTCCGCTTGGGCAGGATATGACACAAGGTCAATTTTTAATCAGAGTTTAACAGGTTTGAATTCAGAGTTTTCCTTCTCCTAGACTAGTTGCCTCACCAAGGCTGAAGAACACAGTCTGTCCTACTATTTACCCATAGCTGGAGGGAGAATAATTGGATTCATACCTTTCCCAAGGGTATTAGTGCTATGTGAAATGCAATCAGTCTCGTCCAGGATTTGAACTCGTGTCGCCGTGTCCATTTCCTGTGACGATAACCATAACACTGCGGGCACCTCCTTTTTATAAAGTTATTATAATTCATTTGCATTCTTTTATATCAAATATTCCAATCTTAAACTTTTGCACTCGTAAGGTTTTAAGCATTCCTATTCGATACGAATAATCATCCTATAAAAGGGTCCTTAATAGGTACTACCACTCCGGGTCAGAGTGGACCAGTAAGTTCTGGCAATAATCATTTATTTGGACATATATGATATCACGCTTTCCTAGCCAATATTAATTATTTTCGAACAAATCTATTTGATCCTTAGATTGGATGGTAACAGGCATAACCATTCCGGATCAAAGTGGACCTTGGAGTTATAGCAATGAAGGGACACTCCATATTCCCAAAGATCCAGAACTGAAGCCTCACAATAGGATACAGTTTAGTGTCATACCCAAGACACTGGCACGAAATAACTGAAATTATTGGTATACTAGTATGCCCGACCAGTGAATTTTCTACATTATGATCAATATCCTTCCTTGGAAATATTCGTATCGACAGATAATATTGAGAAGATTTATATCTACTTAAAGTTGAAATGTTTTTATCGCTTTGAGAATTTACGGGTGTTTCCTTCTATCTCAGAACTTATTTATATCATTCTTTCGGCAAATCACTTCCATTAGAATTATTAGATCTTCTATCGTTATAGTCAAGTGGAAGAAATTCGATCAATTTGGATGTCTGATTTTTTTAATCAGTAAGCTAGCAGTTTGAATGAAATCTCAAAAATGCCCTGTCAAACAAAGAGAAAGCTTAAATTCTTAAAGAACCTTGAAACTGTATTACTAGGGTAAATCAAAAGTTTAGCAATATTTGTATACGTGCTTGTTCCCGAAATAAACTTCAGGAACTTGAGGAAATCGAATTGATTCCACACCCAGTATATAGTCCGGACCTAACTCCCTTTGGGTTATTACTTGTTTTGACCTATGTCTCACTTTCTGCACTCACAATGCTTCAACAATCAAGAGGAGGTGGAAGCTTCAATGAAGGAGTTTATCGTTTCGAAGGTGAAGAACTGGTATCAGCGTGGGATCAAAGAATTGACAAAAAGATGGCTTCTCCCATCATACAGTCAGGACTTTTCTCTGTCGGATTATTACTTATTCTGAGCCATGGCTCACTTCCTGCTGTAGCGATGACTCAACAACCAAGAGGGAGTAGAAACTACAGTGAAAGAGTTCTTCGTCTGAACTGGAATCAGCGTAGGATCAAGTAAAACGATCGCTTCAGACGGTACAACACGGTGCCCTTTACTTTGGATTCTATGCTATTTTTATTGGAAGTTGAGAAATAAAGCAAAAAAGCTACCAAAGCTTTGGAATTTTTGAAAGATTGCCAAATCAAAAAAAAAAAATTAGTTAAAAAAAAACAAGACTAACTCGCTCTCCGATACATGTCTGGAGTATATCCAATAACACTTGAATATCTCCAAAATCTTTTGAGCGGCCTTGATGTAACCGCAATATTTCTAAATACCCGGATTGTCAACTTCAGCCTCCGGCAAAATTAGCGTAGGCAGAAAATTCATCGAGAATACCCTTATGTTATTTTTTAAAAAAACTCAAAACGAAAACGTGTTGCTTAAAAGTATTCCTTGAGGCATTCAAAGAAATATTCGATTAATCCGAATATGATTTTCCAAATATTGGTGGCGCCAATCACCGTATTTGCAAACTGTTTCAAAAAAGCATTTATTGAGACAATCACAGTCCCGGTTATCCTGAGAAACATAAAGACTAGCGCTATACAAAGACAAGAAAACTTAGATCAGACCAATAGCTACACATGTCTATGCCTTTTCTGCTATTGAATTCATTCACAAAATTCGTTTTTGTATCGGACTTTATCTTCATTGGTCGGCCTGACAGATAAGGGGCCCCGGCCAGGACCCCCAGGATATTCCTTGCCCAGTCGGCTGGGGCTGTAGAATACAACGATTGCACTTCTGCAGAGGGGTAAGATCCCCCCATGAGTGTCCTGGATTTGACACTAAACTATCTGATGGTCAGGGTCTAGTGATGCTGGAGCTTTAGGGAATGCTGATCATCCCTTCATTGCCACTGCTCCCAGGTCCATTATGCCCTGGAATGGTAACACCTGATAGGGTTCTATCCATGGGTTAAATAGAACTAACTGCATACTTATGCTAAATTGAATTGTTTGAATTAGACCTGTTTGACTAAACAGAAAAGCTTGAAATAGAAATGTTTTTGACAATTAAACTGTACTTACATTTAAACTGCGTGCTTATGCTAAACTGAATTGTTTAAAATTGAACTGTTTTTGACAGGGAAACTGTATTTACACTAAACGGTTTTGACATTTAACTGTGTATAAACAAATCTCTACTTGTACTAAACTGAATTAGAACCGTTTGAATAAACTGAATTGTTTGAAATAGAACTTATTATTTGTATAAAAATGGATTTGGCATTAAATAACCTACAAAGGTTGATATGCCATAAAACCCAACTAACCAACCAGAATACCCCAAATAAAATTTGACATTATTCTCATGCCAAAATGTTAACAAAGAAGGAGAGATAAAATTTTCGGTAAATATTGTGAACATCCTCTTAATTGTCAGGTCTGATTGACTTATCTTTTTAAGTCTTCTCACCATCTGCCGGCTTACGGTCAAATCACACTGAAAACACCAGTTCTCGTTCACAATCTGCCATTGGTTTTTGGGAATATGTTGGAGACACAAAGAAAAGCAGTCGATTGGTTTGGGGCTTAGTGACCTCTATTGTATTTTTTTTTGTAAGACCGATCCATAGTAATGTAACATCGAAATAAACGTGGGCAGGTTTTCGAGAGAAATGTTTATCGTTCCTTTCCTGTCATCTAACAATTCAATTAAACATCAGCCATTTGTTTACACAGTTAAATGACCAAACAGTTCTATTTCTAACAATTAAATTCAGCATACAGCGTTTGTTTTTACAATTTAAATGACAAACAGTTATATTTAACCCATTGATAGGATCCTATCAATCAGGTGCTACCTCTTCGAGTCAGAGTGGACCTGGGAGCAATGGCACTGAAGGGATACTCCACATTCCCCAAAGCCCCAGACCTGAACCTCACCATCAGATGGTTTTGTGTCATATTCTTGTTGCGGGGTTCTTACCTCTCTGTACAGATGCAGTCGGTGTATTCTACAGCCCCAGCCGATTGGGCTTATCATTTTTTAGTTTATACATATACAAGTATATATATGAACACATATGAAGGTTGCAATTTTTCCCCTAAAAATAATTTTATGGATCTCATCGTAATGCGATAGCAAAAGATGCGTATGAAATTTTAAAACAAGCCTGAGCTAATTTTTTCCGCTAAGTTAAATAGCTCCAAGTATTTCTATCCAACACGAATATTTCTATTTATTATCAATCCTTTGTTTGGTCGCAGTTAAATGGTTTCAATTATTGCTATGTATCAGTTACAATTTAACATCTGTCATTTGTTTGCACACATTTAAATGGATATACATATATAATTTGTCTCATTGGGTGCCCCTTTCATATGGCCTTGTGCCACATCTAAGCAAAAAGCTTAGTAAATTAAAGGCGCCTCTGGTGGTGTAATGGTTAGCAAGCTCGACTAGCAAACCTACACGAGTGAGTTCGAGTCTCATTGGGTGCCCATTTCATATGGCCTTGTGCCACATCTAAGCAAAAAAAGCTTAGTAAATTTCCATATATAATTTGTCAAAGAAATGTTTGTAGGTAATTTCATTTTTAAATGAGTTGGAACTAATTTGTTGTTTTTTTTAAATTGTTTCAAGCATTCCTATCTTACACGAATATTTCTATTTAATATTGATCATTTGTTTGCACACTGTTAAGTATGTTCAAGTATTGCAATTTAACATAGATAATTCAATTTTATATTAATTATTTGTTTGTAAACAGTTAAATTGTTTCAAGTTTTGCTCTCTAATACTACCAATTCAGTTTGTTTGCATGGAACGATACCCCCTCGGCCCCCCGACACATCAACTTCTTCAAACCATTTCACTTTACGGCCGGTGATCAACTAGTGGTTCCGATAGGGGCATCGCACATTTCTTCATAGCTACAAGAAATACAATCAAGGGAGCGGGAGAAAAAGAACAAACGAACAATATGCTTGGGTTAATTCAAGCGCAAGAAGCGGAGTTATGTAATACTCTGCATTTCCTGTGTGCATATGTAGACTAACGCAAGCGTGGATTTCTAGCGAAACTTCTACAAAGCTACTAGGAATGCCAACCTATCCTGACCGGTCTTCCTCACTGCTCTGGACCCTCTCTCATGCCAACTCGTCTCTCTGCTGTTCGGTGTCGACTGGCCACTCGCGTCACCCTTCGCCAACTCCTTCTCTGAGTTCCTTTTTCCAACTCCTCTGACTGGCGTTCCCTTCCTTCTTCTGGTCACGTCGAGATCTCGGGTCCAAATCCTTTGTCTGGTTTCGCGCCTAAACAGATAAAGGGATCGTCTGCTTGGCGGACCACCTACGTAGTGTTATATGCACATATTTCATCATCATCATCATCATGTCGCGCTGGTAGCACGGATATCCCTGATCCTCTCTCGCCACTCCTCCCTATCGTTCATCGCCCTAGGTAGGTCTTCAGGACAACATCCCGTATCCTCACATAGCTGCTGAATGTATGTTTGTGCTGGGCATCCTGCTTTTGCACGGCCATGTGTGGGGGTCCATAAGAGTACATCTCTTATGAGTTCGTCCCTGCTTCTCCAGCAGTGTCCTGCATGCCTGGTTCGTCTTGGTTTCAATTATTGCTATCTATTTAACATTAAACCTATGTTTGTAGACAGTGAAGTGATACATAGCTATTCTTAGAACCATTTTACAGTGTACAAACGAATGAGTAATGTTGAATAGAATTATTAGCGTTAACTAGCAATACTTATGACTCTTTAACTATATACCTGAATTGAATTATTGGTATTACTCAGCAATAGTTGGAACCACCTCACTGTCTGTAAACAAATGATTAATATTTAATAGAATTATTAGTGTTTTATAGCAATAAATGAGACCATTTAACTGTATAGAAACGATAGCAATACAAGTGTACAAACAAATTAGTTCTAACTCATTCAAAAATGAAGCTGACATCAAAATTTAGAGCAATTGTAATAAGATGAACTTACAAAACTTCAGTGAGATATCTATATCATAATTCTGTTTGTTTGGTCAGTTACTTCAATCATTTACGCGTTACACACAACCATATACCCTCCTCGCAGCAAAGTGGAATATTCGTCCACCCTACACCTCAATCAATAGAGATATTTTTCCGCATATATAATGTTTCTTCAAATCAACAACAGTTTTGTAGGTACATTTGTTTTGTATTTCAGAATACAAACGAAAAAAAAAAAAATGAATTACTCGATACATTTCTCGGAATTTTGGCCCAGCCAATGGCTTCAGAAAAACGATTGTCGAGAAAGAATGTCCATATACAGAATATCTGGAAGAGCGAGAATAAATAATTGAGAGAGAATAGAGACGACACCGACAGTGACGTGAAGAAATGAATGAGGAACAGAAAAAATATCGTCCTCGAGCAAGTTAGACAACAGGAAAGATGTAATCCTATTTACCCAACCCCTCCGCTCGGGCAGGATATGACACAGGGTCAATTTTTTAAGCGGAGTTTAACAGGTTTGTATTCAGAGTTTTCCTTCTCCTAGACTAGTTGCCTCACCAAGGCTGAAGAACCCAGTCTGTACAACTATTTACCCATAGCTGTAGGGAGAATAATTGGATTCATACCTTTCCCAAGGGTATTAGTGCTAGGAAAGATGTAATATGCAATAAGAGGAAACCTCATGTCTATTTCGAGCACGATAGACTTAGAATGAGAATGAACGAGCTTATTATCTTGAGCGGCAGAGAGAAGCGCAGAGACACAAAAGAACGGACAGATTTCGGTTAAAATACGATGTATAATGAGCGTCTTGGGGGAAAGATCCAGCAATCTAATGTTCGTTCCGTGGAATTTTCACGAGTTCTACTAGTCTTGTTTATTTTATTTATTTTCGCTCTTGATCCCTTTTTCTTGAAAAATCTATAAACCTTCAACAATACAGAGAGTAAACAATACAAGTAAGAGAATATTTGGTCATGCAAACTAAGATCTTCTTAAGTAGTCTACAATAAAATTAGTGTTGGCTAAAAAAAATAAAAAACAAATAAAAAGTCCAACAGTGAAGGATATTTGAGCTACCCGTGCTCTAAGAATGTAACTATCTCCTTTAGATATATAGTTATGCATTTTAAAAGAGTACGTCAATTTTGGTTAAACCATTCAATTGTGGGAAGGTTATTACAAAGTCTGTTATGAGGTTAATTCTTCAGTTTCAAGTGAATCCCGCAAAACTCATTAAAACTCAGTGGTGAAAATCACATTGAAAATGTCATTGATTGATATTCTAATTAAATCAAATGTTGTTGAAACATTTATCAAAAATATGTATTTTGCCTATGTTTAAAATAGAGCTACCATTGCTGCTTGCCTAAGTTCACTTGCACCATGCAGGTGACAATTTAAAATGTGGGAGCTATTTCTGCGGCCTCCAACATAAAAATTTTCGAATTTACCATAACAGTTACATAACAGTATCATAACAGTTACAAGTTTATTTACCACCAAATTTTATGGAGAAAACCTTGGAAAATGATCGACTAAAAAGATGGCCTTAGTAAATTAGTATGATTGACCCAGACAAAACTGTTTGTGGGCATCAGATTTTGTCAGATCTAAATTCGTTTTGACAAGTTGGAGTTACTGACAAAAAGATCAGGTTATCCACATCGTAAGAATGGTGGTATCGTCTACCTTTTGCTGCAAGTATAAAATTGCTCACCTGAGTCGCTTGTAGTTTAACAAGTTTATCTCGTATATTAGCCTTACAAATTCGATTCTCGATGGCTGTCACATTATGTTAAGTGAATAAATATATATTTTGATATACCCTGCAGTTGTGTGAGGATTAACAAGTTGGAGTCGCCAGCCAAATAGATAGGTTTAATTAGTGGGTGACACACCAAACTACATTTAGTAAATAAAAATTATCTGATACATACCCAAGCATGAAGATTAACAAGTGTCTTTTGCTGACTGTTGACGGAATTCGACGGCCACTGGGTATTGTACTATTGTAGTCTTTTGCTTGACAAAGTTAATCTAAGCTAGGTAATTAATTAGAATCCGAATAGAAAGTACTCAGTATTAGTGACAGGGCATACATATCTTAATTAGGATAGCGTAGACTCATTAGCTACGTTCTCCTATGAACTCTAATGTGTGCGGATATTGAGTGTCGTTTAGAGGTTTACGATGACTGCGAGAGAGTGGGGAGAGTCCAAGGAAAACGGGCTATCGGCACGACTTGAAAATGATGAGGAAGTGTATTCTTTCTTTTGTTGGTTGTTTGTTTACTAAGAGTGTGTTTTATAGCAAATTAACCCTTGCGGGTTATCTGACGCCAAATCCTTGATATATATATATATATATATATATAACGCCAAATCCTTCATGTATATATAACGCCAAATTCTTTCAAATATATATATATATATATATGTGTGTGTGTGTGTGTGTGTGTGTGTGTGTGTGTGTGATCTGTAAGTGAACAGTTTGTTGATAACTTTGTTTTTAAACGGGTTTCTAAAGCGCATTTGTTTGCTCACAACTAAATTGTTTCAAGTATTCCTATCAAGCACTAGTAATTCAATTGAATATGGACTTTGGTTTGTATATGTTTAAATGCTCTCAAATATTTCTAACAATAAAAATTCTATTCAATACAAATCATTTGTTAATAAACGGTTAAATGTTTTCAAGTATTCCAATCTAACACTAATAATTGTATTTAAATTAATCATTTGTTCGCAAACAGTGAAATAGATTCAAGTATTGGTATTTAACGTTACTAATTCTATTTATCAAGTTTTCTTATATAATATGAAAAATTTGCACAAAGTTGTATGGTATCAAATAACTTATAATAATCCTTAGTGAATGATTTAACAGTTCTGAGAACGTTGTTTATGATTTCGTGCTTACTTCTCTAGCCGCATAATACAAAAGCACAAAGAGAGAATAGTAAGAACAACAAACCAATAAAATAATGAAGAGACACATCAGTGAAACTGAAGAACCTGGGAGTACTCACAGGAAAATAAACGTCAATTAAAAATGTGACAAAGACGAGAGATGATAAGTGACCTATTCTAAAAAGAGTCCGTCCTTGTAATAGAAATTCGCAACATAGTAAATTTTGCTTGGATGAAAAATAAAACGTTATAAGTTTTCTAGATACTGGCAATCGGCTGAAGAAAAAAACAGAGTTGGTAGCTAAATATCTCCATGAAAGTAAATATTTACTTACATATAGGATTTGTAAAGGAATAGTGTGTAGGTAATTTTATTTTTAAATGAGTAAGAACTAGTTTGTTTGCATATTAGTATTGTAATTGTTTCTACGCAGTTAAATGGTTCCAATTATTGCTATCTAAAAATAATTACTGTTTTATTTGACCCATATATAGGAGCCTGTCAGCAGCTACCACTCCGGGTCGGAGTGGACCTGGGAGCAATGACAATGAAGGGTAACTTCATACACACAACTCCAGGGCTAGTGCCTCAGATAGTTTTATGTCGTATCTAGAACGCTCCTTTGGGTGTGGTTTTACCCCTCTGCAGCTGGGCTATTCAAGGAAGGATGAGAAGATGTACACAATGACGCAACAAGTAGGCATCCCAAAACGAAGAATATATGCAAATGTGGGCACAGAGTGAGTTCTTTGGTACCCTCAGATCTTAGATCAAGTGTATGGTTGATAACAGAAGGGCTGAACTTGAATAGGGAAACCGCACCGTTGATTCTAACAGAAGATTTGATTGAGTGATTGATTGATGATTTTAATGACATGAAAACCCTTTTTGGGCTATTATATGCCAAAAGGTTAGAGAATCACGCTTATTGTAGTGTTCTATCGAAAACGAATAGTCTTTAAACAGATCTATTTGACCCATAGATTTGACTCTAACAAGTACAACCACGCTGGGTCAGAGGTTACTTGAAAGTAATGGCTATGAACGAATAATCCAATCTTGCCAGATCTCTTAAACTTGAGCCTCACCATCAGACACAGTTTAGTTTCATTGACATAACAGGTTTTTTTTGCGTTTTTCATGTAAATTAATTCTCGGTTATAATCAATCCTGAGTGTCTGCTTACACAATCGACGTCCTTGTATATTATTCATATTGTCCCTTTTATCATAAACTGAGTTATTCTAACGAATATAATTGTGTTTATTGCCAACTCCTGAGATTAGGATTAAATGTCCTCGTTTTAATTTTATTTGGAAATATGTTTATTTGAAACAATGAGAAACCTAGTAAAATCCAGCCGATTGTTTTTCTTTTCTCTCTACATAGAAGAAAATACCATTGAGTTACTACGGAGAGCAAAAAGTTGAGCAATGTTTTGGTAACCTATTTGTTTTATTTTTCAAATTACAACATCAGCCAAACATCTAAAGTTGAGGCCGTGATTTTTTATCGTCTAAAGCCACCTTTCAGCCAGTTCTTTGATCTCACACTGATATCAGTTTTTGTCCTTTGAGATAAAGAACTCCTTCAGTGAAGCTTCTACCTCCTCTTGGTTGAGCGCAAGTGTCAGGAGCGCAAGAAGTACAATGAATCAGAACAAGTAATAATCCGAGAGAGCCAGATCCGAACTATCAGCAGAATGTAGCATCAGTTCGATTCCCCTCAAGTTCTTGGAATTTATTATCGTTCGAGTGGTATCTTGCTGAAGAGGGGCACGCTTTCTAGTAATCAATGCTAGGTATTTTTGCAGCCCCGTGGCATACATCCACTTCAGCTATTCGGTGTAGAGGTACTATTTACCGACCCCTCCGCTCGGGCAGGATATGACACAAGGTCAATTTTTAAGCGGAGTTTAACAGGTTTGAATTCAGAGTTTTCCTTCTCCTAGACTAGTTGCCTCACCAAGGCTGAAGAACCTAGTCCGTCCTACTATTTACCCATAGCTGGAGGGAGAATAAGGGGGTTCATACCTTTCCCAATGGTATTTGCCCGAAAGTGAACGTAATAGTGCGACTGGAGTACATTCGGAGTAGAGGTTGGCTTCAATGAACCGACCATCCAGATCGAACTCGTAGAGAATTACTCTCTTATAATTCCAACAGACGTAGAGCATCAAATTGTGTTTGAAACGCAAATATTGCAAAACTTTTGATTCACCAACGACCAGAGAAAAAGAATTTCACAGAAGGATTCGTTTAGGGTATATAATGTTAATTCTCAACGAACAGACTAAAAAAACTGTCGTCTTGAAAAATACTTAATCTCTGTAGTTAAAAAATAAAAATAACAAAATATTAAGTTTCATCAGCGAAGTCGAAATCTTTGAAGTTAATAAAAAGAAATAAAGAAAATCTATCTATCTATCAATCTATCTCGTCTCTACGTATTTTTTTTCTATTTCAATCTATCTATCTATCTATTACGTTACTGGACCAAATGAACATAAGTGGAGCACTTCGGCACCATTTGGAAAGTTCGTCATACAAAAACGACTCAGTTTCATAATACGAAAATTTATTGCTCTCACTGTTTTTATCAGTAGATAGAAGAAAGGAATTACTTGAATTCATTAGATAGACAAATGTGGCGGGCGAAACGGACAAAAAAGACTTAGACATTCCTTCTTTACTGATCAAGCCCTACTCCAATGGGGCTGCCCGTATCTACTGCGACTCTCACTTCTCCAACTCCATCTTCTGACCCCAAGTCCAAATATAACTTCAACTTTAACTGACTTTACGTCTTAGAAATCTTCCTATATATTTTGTTCGAATTATTCTCTTAACTAATGCCTTAATCACGCGTAATCACTAAAACTTCTTATTGTCACGTCATTCTAAATATCTGCTGACATGTATCTAGAAGTTTATCTTAATATATCGCTAAAGGTTTAAAACAAACCCGTCAACTCTTTATTTTGACAGGAGCTGACACGCGAATGCAAAATAAGGTCTACGCAAGTCCTGACCTTTAGAAATCGAAACTTGCAACTTCAAACTATAAGTTTTTAACTTGCATACAATTCATCATTAAAATAAAATGATTAGCTAAAATAATTCATTAAAATCCCTAATTATATTACATATATATCTATCAATCTATCTTAGTCTACTGAGCATTGTCGCCCATACCTCACTCATAAATACTGAATAAAACTATCATATTCGTTTATTAAAGGATTAATCTCTCCCGGCCAGACTTTACACAAGGTTATTTTAATGTTAGGGGTCGAGCAGAAATCGAGATTTATGCGTGGCTTTCACAAAAATACTTGATCCCCAAATTCATTTCCTAATGATTCGATTTCATTTTCATTAAGTCACGTTGCTGTAAGTTTGTTTTAAAAAGAAAAAAATCTATCTCAATCTAAATGATTGTTGACCAGCTTGGCACAGACGCTTGTTAAGTCTGTGGTAATGTGCTTGAAACTTTATAAAAAGCAGATTTTTCAAATGATTTTTAAATCAAAGAAGAAATCCATATCACTTGAATATTTTTTATTAGGATGAGTTAAAGTTTTTGAATATTTTGGAACATGCCAATTTACAGCTCGTATATCCCGTGGCCGAGGTGTTCGTGGTGTAATGGATACACACACACACACACACACACACACACACAAAGCAAAGCAAAAAACAAAAAATAAAAATAAAATTTTATTTGTAATTTTTCTGTATATTTCTAAAGCCAAATATAATGTATCATGAAATATGTACACATGAATGCTGCACTGCCATTCATTGTATATATAAAATAGATACAGACCAAAAATCAAGAGACTGCTCTCTTTTTAATAGAAGAATTGAATTAAGGTGTGAGTAAGTGTACAACTGAATGAATCTGATTTGTGACGGCTGTCCTAGGGTCACAACCTCTCATTCAATTTTATATATTCAGTTATTTCACGACTAGCTTCTTCTTGCATCTTAGAACTGGTGTGTCGCTGCTTTTCCTTCTTGTGTGCACTAATTCATAGTCAATAAATTTTCATTGATGCATGTATTTGCATGAACAGAATTTCACCCGTTACGTAAACCAAAATTCAAATTACAATTTTGATAATCATGTATGTACATGCTTTACCCTGCGACATATGCACTCACATACGTAGATACACATATGCACACATAACAAATGTAAATTTATATATATATATATATATGTGTGAGTGTGTGTGTGTCTGAGTTTGTGTCTATATATATATATATATGTGTGTGTGTGTGTCTGTGTGTGGTTAAAATCGGTAAACTCACAGCGAGTTAGAATATACGATGCTGGATAAGATCAAAAACGGTGATAAAAACATTACAATTATAACAGTGAAAGTACAGAGAAAGTATATTAGAACGGACAAATACACACACACCCACCCACCCTTATATATATATATTTATATATATATATATGTATATATATATATATATATATATATATATATATCTGTTCTAACATATTATTTTAATTGAAGTTGTATTTCATCCTAATAGTTAAAGTGTTATCTTTGCTAATTTTCTAACACTTCTTTAAGAATTTGATTTTCAAAGTTATATGAAGGTTTTACAGGAAAAAAAAGTAAACCCTTTACTTTTTTGCGTTGGTTCAAACTTGGTCATTATTTTGCTTCATGGAATTATCGCTCCGATGTTACTCAGATGACATTTTAGAAGCTTACTGAGTTGGGATATGAGACTTTGCCACATTCACTATATTTTCCTGATCTCTCACCAACCGACTACGATCTGGACATTTTTTACGCCAAAAAGCATTGTTTCAAGTGAGAAGCTGAATCTGCATTTAAAAATTTTTGAGCATCAAAACCTTTGGAGTTTCATGGTACAGGCATAAATAACTGTTAATCGATGGCATAACTGCATCGATGTCCAGGGAGCATATTTTGTCTGATTAAAAAAACAGTTTAAATTCATTAATTAAAAAATAAAAGTTTATTCTAAAATCGAACATTATTTCCTAACAGCCTAATATATATATATATATATATATATATATATATATATATATATATATATATATATATATATGTAACCAAGAAAATTATTATATTTCGCAAGAAATATTTGTTTTTCAAAATCAGTGGGAAATATTAATTACATACGTGTGTTCAATTTTCGAATAAAAGAAAAATGGCAAAACCTATCAATGGCCTCTTAGCGGATTGTGGTTTTCAACCGAAAACTCGATTTGACTCATGAAATAAATCTTGTTTACACAGAATTCTCTGATCACCCGGAGCCTGAGGAGAAAGATTAAAGAGAATAAGCAGCTAAAAGAAATTAATAACCACTGCTTCTTTCTCGTCTTAGGTTTAATTTTGATTATTAGGAAGAAGAAATAAAATATTTCGTCGGAAATATTTGTCATTAAAAAAAGGTGGCGAATAATTGATTCCTGTTTTTTGTTATATTTTCTTTACTATATCAAGATTATATTTTTCTTATTGTTCATATCTATCTATCTATCTATCTATCTATCTATCTATCTATCTATCTATCTATCTATCTATCTATCAAAAATGTTTATTCATATATCAGACTACATATATGCTTCTTAGTAGAATTTTTTTTTTTTTTTACGGTTGGTACCATTGACGGGTGCCGTGTGTGCATGTGTGTGTGTATATGTGTGTGTAATATCATAATTATAAGTTTAAGATATAAAATATTGGTTGAATAATATAATATATCTATATATAATATAATATAGTTTCGTGTATATATATATATATATATATATATATATATATATATATATATATATATATATATATATATATATATGTATATATATATATATATATATATATATATATATATATATATATATCATCATCATCATCATCATGTCGTGCCGCCAGCACGGATATCCCTGAAACCATCTCTCGCCACTTCTCCCTATCATTCATCGCCTCCGGCAGGTCTTCAGGGTTACATCTTGTGTCCTCACATAGCTGCTGTATGTAAGTTCGGGCCGGTCGTCCTGCTTTTGCTTGGCCATATGTGGGGGTCCATAGGAGTACATCACTTACGAGCTCGTCTTTGCTTCTCCAGCAGTGTCCGGCGTGTCTGGCTCGTCTAACCTGTATAGTTTTCGTGATGGGAGGCAAGTGGCCGTATAGTTGGTGTCTCGTGGGGTGTTGTCGCCAGGACTTGTTGAATATTGCTCTCAACATCCTTGTGTAGTTGCCGTCAAGTTTCTTCTCCAGCCGTTTAGTTAGCGTCCATGTAGTGCATTCAATATGTATGATGTAATATAAAATATTATTTGCACATGTAATACAATATATATAATTCAATATTTATGCATATATATGTGATAAAATTATCACTTATTATCTTTATAATATAATATAATATAATATAATATATGTTGAAATGATAGATTGTAGTGAATCTGATAGTATGATAGAAATATGTGGAAAGTTGGATAAATCAAACACTTAAATCCGATTTAACATAAAGAAAGCAACTAACAGCCTCTATAGCATATCAACTATACACACACAGAGATACACATACAGACACATACACTTCGACCAGAGTAAAACATCAAAAAAGCTTTATAGCATATCAAATATCAAAGACTAACTGGGGGAATAAAAAATGCACCCCCAAGAGAGAACAGGAAACACACTCTGAAAAAGAGAAAGAGAAGAAAAAATAAAAAGAAAAGAAAAAAGAACCCCCCTACAAGGAATATATCATGAAATTAAAAGAAACCACCACCCCATCAAAACATAGATAGATGTATTTCAAAATGAATAGGACCACAAAGAGATTTATATCTTTTTAAAAAGTAGAAGTCAGTGTTTTGATATAAACCGAATACCACACCTGAAAATCATTAAAAGTTCTCAGAAGAAAGCCACAAGTAAGAAATAAATGAATAATTTTTAAAAGATATAAATCTCTTTGTGGACCTATTTATTTTGAAATATTTACTTTTTTCTCTCTTCGATCTAACAAATTTTTTTTTTTTTTAAATTGGTATACATATATATAGAAGGATAGAAAAACAGCAAATAAGAAAAGTTTGTGGCAATATAGCAGAAGACGAATGAACCTATAAATATTAGAATTGTGGACATGATAATCAGTTCTTTAAATCTTACATATTTTCCATAATATTCAGACAGGCGTTTAGTCAAATTGGCCAGTTAAGGCTCTCTATAGTGTGAGGTTTAGCCTCGTGACACGATGTTATTGCGAGAGACATTTACATGAAGGATAAACGTGGTTAGATGATTGTACACGAGACATTCAAACGAGATTCTTTTATTCTGTAGCAGTTTAAAACAGAAGAGAATAGATTATAAGGACTAAACAAGAACGTGTAGTAGATGACATAAGAGAACATTGTTGACGTATCTACACTCAGATAGCAGTTCAATTCTTTTGCTTAGCAAAAAAAAAAAAAACTACAAAAAACAAAAAAAAAGGACAATTTTCTCATTTAAACGTTACATGTTCTAAAACATAACCACGTTATTCTTTCTTGTAAATGTCATGCGCAATCACACCATATCAAGTGAATAAACATGACGCAAGAGAAACGAAAGACTGGATACTTTTACCACACGACCGTCTAAAGATTTTGTCAAACTCATGAAACCGTAGTTACGAACTTATGTATTTATTTATCTATCTATCTATCTATCTATTTATCTATCCAGATTCGAAACAGAATGCTACCAACGGAAATAGAATGCATTTAAACTTTCTCATATTATTTCTTAATAATTTATACGTCCGGAGGAAGGATGAAATACTAAAACTTTAAACATTGGTAAATATTTCTACTCGTAAAACCACCGTCTGAAGATCTCGTACCCGAGAGTTTTTTCGTCTTCATACATTTTCACACCGTCAGATTTATTTCTAGTTTTTTTTTTTTTTTTTATATATATATGTTTTAAAAGTTAGAAGAAGAAATGCGAAAACATACTTTGGTAATGTAATTAGGAATCTTGAATGCTCAAATGCAAAGAAGTATAAAAACTTCAAAGAATTTTTCTCGTTCTTATCTTTGTTTTCGTGTGGTGAAAAATGTGACAATCATTACACACACACAAACATTCACGCACACACACACATACATACATTCATACATAATATGCTTTTATACAGATTTATGCCGATATATATATATATATATATATATATATATATATATATATATATATATATATATATATATATATATATATATATATATATATATATATATATATATATATATATATATATATATATATATATATATATATATATATATATATATATATATATATATATATATATATATATATATATATATATATATATATATATATATATATATATATATATATATATATATATATATATATATATATATATATATATATATATATATATATATATATATATATATATATAACCAGGTCATTAGCCTAATTAGTAGAATGTTCGCCAATAATCCGGGAGACTGAGGTTCAATCCCGGGTCGATTCATACCAAAAACCAAAAAAAATGCTACTTGATGCCTCTTTGCTTAACACTCAGCATTATAAGGTACGGATCAAGGGTAAAGTGGAGCAATCTATGGAATATAGTAGCACCCTCCCCTACACTTTGGTGAAGTAGCTATTGAAAAGGAAGCCTTTGGCTCGCCCTCGACTATGGTCGCCAACTTTACTTAACTTACTTATATACATTTATATAACAACAGGTATACATACATATATATTTGCATCCATATATATATATATATATATATATATATATAGAAAGTATACAATAAATTCTTTGATAAAGAAGGGGCTGAATCCCCAGATGCAAAATGTTAATTTAAATGTATTCCGGGAAGAAGAAAGCACTGATGTCATTGTGACCGTGTTTGTGGTAAAAAAGAAAAGATTGTGTCGATCAATCAGTGTGAAAAGAAGCAGCTGATAAGAGAAATAGATAATAAATATTGGCAGCTGGATTCGCATTATCGAAACGACACAAAACTACATTTGTAAAAACGGCGATGACTTATTGAATATTGCCGAAGTACTGTTGAAACTTTACCTCATTTGATCTTCAGTAGACCCCTAACTTGTTAAGTATCAGAAATAATAATCTATATATTGATGTGCATTCTTAAAAATACCTACCTATCTATCGTTCGTGCGTAAAACTTTTAGCCTCAAAGCTGTTTCTTTGAAACGATATCATTATTTTCCAAGCTAGCTTGCGTTTGTGAGGCGATAATCTACCTTATCTACTAAATATACGAAGGTCATTCAATAAATAAGGAAAATCTATTTATGAATCAATCTATCTATCATCACGCTATTATGTTCACTTTCGGACTAAAATCTTAGGAAAAGCTATGAATCCCTTGATCCGACTAGCTATGGGTTAAATAGTGCCACTACTGTTGTTCTTCAAGCATGTCTTTGGCATCAAATGACCCATGGTAGTTGATATGTCATTAAATAAAGAAACAAAAACCCAAGCAAAGATACCTCTCGGGTCAGATTTTAGGTTATTTTTACCGAACAGGTTTTCGTAATTTTTATCATTAAGGGTTTTCGGACTATTGTCTTCATCTTTATTGTTATTTCCACAACGTTTCGGCCGATATGTCCCTCGGCCTGCTTCAGGCGTTCGTCGAACACGGGAACCTACACGGAACTTTGAACTACCTCCTTTATTGAATCCACGGAGGTCGTCTGTTCTGATTCTATTAGTCACTCTAAACTGTCCAGCAGGACACATAGCGTGACGGTTATAGGCGTCGGTTCCCTAAACTTCTAAGGAGACAATCATCTGGAGGTTGCAGGTTCAATCCTGATTACAGGCGAGTAACAATACAGGAATGCTTAACACTTGTACCCGGTTATGGCTAACAGAATCAGAACAGGCGACCTCTGTGGATTCAATAAAGGACGTAGTTCAAAGTTCCGTGTAGGTTTCCAAGTTCGACAAACACCTGAAGAAGACCGGAGGACATATCGGCCGAAAAGTTGCGGAAATAACAATAAAGATGAAGACAATAGTCCGAAAACCCTTAATGATAAAAATCATCAAGCTTCGTCTCAGAAATTTAGACTACTAAGGTTTTCGTAACACTTTAAGCACTTCAGAATAAATATGATTGACAATTTATCTTTGTACAAAGAATTTGCAGTGAATTATTTCCTTAAGAAAACAAAACAAAACAAGATAAACAAAAACAAAATACAAGCATGGTTTTATGCCCTGTTAGCAAGGATTAGAATATGTTTACTGTATCCCCTGTAGACGAAGAAGACTCTCCAAAGTGTACGTAGATTTTCCTTTGCAGAGAGAAAAGAAAAACAATCAGCTTGATTTTACTGGGTTTCTCATTGTTTCAAATAAACATATTTCCAAACAAAATTAAAACATTTAAGAAAGAAGAAAACATCTAATTAAAGACGAGGACATTTAATCCTTATCTCAGGAGTTGGTAATAAATACAATTATATTCGTTAGGAATAACTCAGTTTATGATAAAAGGGACAATATGAATAATATACAAGGACGTCGATTGTGTAAGCAGACACCGTTATTTTGCTCAGGGTTGATAATAACCGAGAATTAGTTTACATGACAAACGCAAAAGAAAGAACACCCTGTTATGTCAATGAAACTAAACTGTGTCTGATGGTGAGGCTCAAGTTTAAGAGATCTGGCAAGATTGGATTATTCGTTCATAGCCATTATGATCAATTGCTCCTCCCACTTCTGTACAACAAATTTCAAGTAAACTCTGACCCTGCGTGGTTGTACTTGTTTCAAACAAGTACAACCATGCAGGGTCAGAGTTTACTTGAAATTTGTTGTACAGAAGTGGGAGGAGCAGTCAATCTATGGGTCAAATAGATCTATTAAAAAACTATTCGTTTTCGATAGAACACTACAATAAGCGTGATTCTCTAACCTTTAGGTATAGAATAACCCAAAACGGGTTGACATGGGATTAAAATCATCAATCAATCACTCAATCAAATCTTCTGTTAGAATCAGCGATGCGGTTTCCCTAATCAAGTTCAGCCCTTCTGTTATCAACCATACACTTGATCTAAGATCTGAGCGCACCAAAGAACTCACTCTGTGCCCACATTTGCATATATTCTTCGTTTTGGGATGCCCACTTCTTGCGTCATTGTGTACATCTTCTCATCCTTCCTTGAATAGCCCAGTTGGATAGGGCTGTAGAATACACCAACCACACCCAAAAGAGTGTTCTAGGTACGACATAAAACTATCTGAGACACCAGCCCTGGTGTTTGGTGAATATGAAGTTACCCTTCATTGCCATTGCTCCCAGGTTCACTCCGACCCGGAGTGGTCACTGCTGATAAGTTCCAATATATGGGTCAATTGGAACTATTTGATCATTTAAACTGTGTGTAAACAAGTGACATGTTAAAAGGAATAGTTAAAAATAGAATAGTTTCCTCATTTAACTGTATGTAAAAAAATGACTGTCTAATTGAATTAGTTAATGATACATAGCAATGCTTGTAACCATTTCACTGTCTGAAAATGATTTATGATTATGGAAAAGAATTATTAGTATTACATAGCAATAATTGGAACCATTTAACTCTGTAGAAACAATTACAATACTGATATGCAAACAAACTAGTTCTTACTCATTTAAAAATAAAATTACCTACACACTATTCCTTTACAAATCCTATATGTAAGTAAATATTCACTTTCATGGAGATATTTAGCAACTAACTCTGTTCTTTTCTTCAGCCGATTGCCAGTATCTAGAAAACTTATAACGTTTTATTTTTCATCCAAGCAAAATTTACTATGTTGCGAATTTCTATTACAAGCGCGGGCTCTTTTTAGAATAGGTCACTTATTAACTCTCGTCTTTGTCTTAGTGAACCACATTTTTAATTGACGTTTATTTTCCTGTGAGTACTCCCTGGTTCTTCAGTTTCACTGATGTGTCTCTTCATAATTTTATTGGTGTGTTGTTCTTACTACGGACCGAGGGTAATGTGGAGCAATCCAGGGAACGTAGTAGCGCCTTCCCCTACACCCCGGTGTTGTAGCTATTGAAAAGGGAGCCTTTGGGTCACCCTCGACTAAAGTAGCCAACATTACTTTACTTATATATACTTAAGGCTCCGTGGGAAGTCCAATCGAGCTGTACTCAGTTTTAAAAGAGAAATTGACCTTGTGTCACATCTTGCCCGCGAAAGAGAGGTTGGGAAACTACATACTCTTGTTGCTCTATCTTATTTTCGCAATAAAACGTTTTGAAAAGGTATTGAACACCCTTACCCCTCCAGTTATGGGTTAAATAGTATCACTGCTGTTCTTCTTCAAGAATGGCTTTGGCATTAAATTATCTATGAAGGGTGATATATCATTAAACCAAAGAAACCAAACCTACATATATATATATATATATATATATATGACGGCCGTGTACTGCTGGTACTACAGTTTTTGTTATAAGAGAGAAATAATTTTCATTGTAACAATCGATCTTTCAAATTTTCAACAAAGTTGCCCGTTTAATTTTGAACCGTTCATAATTTGCGAGTTGAAAGGTACATGGCTCTACAACTGGTGTTTTGTGGGATATTGCTTTAAGGATTTATCCAGAACAGTACGCAGCGTCCTTGTTTAGTCCTCATCAAGGTTTTTCTTCCGGCGTTTTTTTTAAGTCAAAGTAGAATTCCTGTTTTATTTTATTAGAGAGATCAGATTTCAATCTGGTCGATGGACCTGTCATTAGCAATAGTCCATAAAGAGCAAAATTTTCTCTGGTTCATAATTTCTATCTTTTATTTGTCAAACCTTCCCAGCGAAAGACCCCAATAATTTACAACAGGTGCTCTAGATAATCAAAATGTTTGATTTGGTCTGACGGAAAGCCATCAGCAAATCGCACTTGTTTGGGTTCTGCAAAAACATATAATGTAAGAGTATTTTGTAAGAATCAAACACACTTTGATGAGCAATAGTCAATGGAACTAATCTCTAACTTAAACATTACTTTTTTGTGGACAGAGTGTGAGGAGTAAATTCACTACATGAGGAGTAAATTCACCACATGAGGAGTAAATTCACTACATGAAAAAATGTTAACGAGTTATCGTAATTTGTTAAGTGTCGAGCTAATTACCTACTTCAGTCCGCAACTTGATATCCAGAGCCCTTCTCACGGAAACGTTAACGAGATTGGCTTACAACATCGTCTAATTCAGGAACTTATACTTTACGAGTTCGAGCTATAATACCACAGAAAAAAATTTAAAAATATTTGCAGTCCAGTCGGCTGAGATAGTAAAATACACCGACGGCATCTCTGCAGAGGGGTAGTAATTTACTGAGCTCTTTGGTTTAGATGTGGCACAAGGCCGTATGAATTGGTCACCAAATAAGACTCGAACTCACTCGTAAAGAGTTGCTCGTCTAGCTTGCTCACCGTTACACCACCCGAGGTTCCCTCTCTGCGGAGGGATAAGACCACTATCTCCAACGAGTGTCTTGATATGACATTAAACTGCATCTGATAGTGATGCTCCAGTCCTGGAGCTCTGGGGAATACGGAATACCCCTTCATTGCCATTACTCCCAGATTCACTCTGACTCGGTGTGGTTGTACCTGTTAGGGTCCCATCTATGGGTCAAATAGAACTGTTTAACCATTTCACTGCGTGAAAACAAATGGCTGATGCTGAATTGAATTGTTTGTGTTACATAGCAATACTTGAAACCACTTAACGGTGAGCAATTAAAACTACTGGTGTTTAATAGCAATATTTGAAGCCATTTAAGAGTGTGCAAACAAACGATTGATATTTACTACAAATTAAACTAAATACTAAATAGAATTATTCGTGTTTGCAATACTGGAAAAATTTGATTGTGTGCAAAAATGTAATTATTGGTAATACATAACAATACTTGAAACCATTTAACGGTATGCAAATGAATGAATAGTGTTGAATAGAAATATCAGTGTTAGATAGCAATACTTGAAGCCATTTAACTGCGTGCAAATAAAAGTATTTCTATAAGCAATACTTGAAACCATTTCACTGTGTGCAAACAAATGATTAATATCAAACAGAATTATTAGTGTTTGATAGCAATACTTGAAACTATTTAACTGTGTGCTCGAAAATTTGCCCAATATTATATAAAAATAGAAGTGCCTTCTAACTACTCACTAACAAATCAGGTACATGTTTATGTGAAGACATTTAACTGTGTGCAAACAAATGACTATAGTGTTATATAGCAATAGGATTTACTAAATAGAATTATTCGTGTTAGGAATATTTTATACTATTTAATCTTTTGCAAACAAATGATCTCTGGCTTTTTAAAAATGGTATCAACAAACTATTCATTCACAAATCATGTATATTTAATATATACATGTATAAACTGGATTTGGCTTTAAATAATCTGGAAGGTTGATATGCCGTAAAACCGACCAATCAACTAACTGATCAAAAATATTTGTTGTACAGAAGTTGAAAGAGCAGTTGATCATAATGCAATTTGTAGATACTTGAAGAAATTTGTTTGGGTTGCAAGAAGCTCGACGATCAGGCTAGGTTACGTCGTTGTAAAGCGTGAATTCCGAGGCCACAGTGGCAAACTCATGTGTAGCAATCGAAGAGTATCAGGCGATCCAGGTATCTCACAATCCCGTGAGGTTTGACATCCAGAGCTGCCGGATTGTGTTTCAAGTTACCAAAATATTGCAAAACTTTTGACTCACCCAAGTAAAAAAACAAACAAAAAAAAACAAAAACAAACGAGGTGTTCAAAAAATAATGCCTCCAATTTATTTCCACTGAAACTACGACAGACTCTGGGAGTATAATAACTCAATTGGATAGCGCAAGCCACGAAATACTTTTTTCCGTACATAATCACTGCCATTGCCGATTAGTTTTTGTCAGCAATGAGCAAGATCCAATATGTTACCTTATCCTTAACGGGTTGCCAAATTGTGCCTCACATTTCCAAAATATTGCAAAACTTTTGACTCACCCAAGTATTTCCGGACAGATAGGGGAAGTTTCTTACTAAAGGATATGAATGCTGATCTTCAAGGAACAACATTTCCGCATCCCAACATATTCTTCAAATCCAATTTCTACAATCTAATGCTGTTCACAGCTCAGCTTGGTGAATATCAAAAACAATAAATTTAAAAATCAATCTATAGGACATGCAAGAGCAGTGACGAGAAGCTTAAACAAAACAGGTATCAACGTAGACAGCGGATGTATGACTCCCTGATCAAGTTATTCTGGATATTGCGTGCATGGATCTCGTAAATGATCCGTAAATCCGTCAGACGGAAATTAAAATTCATATTTTATCAAATAAAGCATCATGTGATAGCCATGATTCTAATTTCTCTTCTAGCGACATGGTTTATTTCTTTCACATAGATTTCTATATTGATTCTGCGATGATATTCGGAAGCACGAGAGTATTGAAGATTATTTAAAACTATAGATATTGTTATTTGCTAAGCACAGCTTGAGGCAACAATCGTTAGACTTCTTGAGAAGATTTGTTATGTGATTGGGGGATCAGTGCAGAAGTCGACAATGGATGAAGTGGTCAAAAGATGTCATCCAACAGGGAAGAGAAACCATCAGCGGGAGGCACGGACTTTCCCATTTCCACTAGGGGAACGATTTGTTCTCATTTGCTGATGGGTGCCACATGATTGGAGAAATGAAGTTGATTAATGGGTTGGTTGGTTTTACGGTATTTCAACACTTCAGGGTTATTTTATGCCTTAGTTAGTTAAACAATTTTGTTCTCCAGTTATATACAGTTAAAACTGTTGGTTATTTTATTTAATGGCATATCAATCTTTGTGGACTATTTAATGCTAAATCTTTTTTTTTTTTTTTTTTTGCTGTATATGTGATTTGTATGCGAACTGTTGGATTGATTGGCTATATATTCTGTAAAAAAATGTGTCCACTCAAAAACTTTGAACATGTAAGCACTTTCCATATTGATGTTTCATAGAGATCTTAAAGCACTATTTGCGTAAAAAGTATTAATATTATAGATATTGTTATTGGTTAAGCAAAGCTTGAGGCCATAACCGTTGAGTAACAACTGAGAATTTGTTATATAATGGGCTGATCAGTGCAGGACTTGACACTGGAGGTAAAAAGGTGCGTCATCTACTAGGGACGAGTTTGCTTGGTAAAATAGCATTTTGCTTGATGCGTTTGTGTACGTGATACTATTTACCCAACCCCTCCGCTCGGGCAGGATATGACACAAGGTCAATTTTTAAGCGGAGTTTAACAGGTTTGAATTCAGAGTTTTCCTTCTCCTAGACTAGTTGCCTAACCAAGGCTGAAGAACCTAGTCTGTCCTACTATTTACCCATAGCTGGAGGGAGAATAATTGGATTCATACCTTCCCCAAGGGTATTAGTGCTATGTGAAATGCAATCAGTCTCGTCCAGGATTTGAACTCGTGTCGCCGTGTCCATTTCCTACGACGATAACGACTACACCACGGGCACCTCCGTTTGTGTACGTGATAGAGAGAGAAAGAGTTAGCGAGGAGCAAGGACATCCCCCTATTTACCAGGGAAACGATTTACACACATAGGTAAATAGGTATCACGTGATGGGAGAAAGAAATAATGAGTTTGGTTGGTTGGTTGGGGTTGTGAAAATAGTCAAATCTATAGTGTTCAACAGAATAATTAGTGTTAAATAGTAATACCTGTAACCACTTCAATGTGTGCAAACCAAATGATTCATATTAAATAGAATTGTAAACGTCAGAAAGAATATCAATACCAGTCGACTGGGATTGAAGAATATACGACTGCATCTCTGTAGAGGGATAAGATTCACCCAATGAGTATCCTGGATATGACACTAAACAATCTGATGGTAAGACTCCAGTCCTGGAGCGTTGGTAAATGTGGAGTACCCCTTCATTGCCATTGCTCCCAGGTCCACTCTGACCTGAAGTGATACCACCTGGTAGGGTCCGATCTATGGATCAAATAGAACTGTTTGACCATTTATCTGTGTGTAAACAAATGACTGATGTCAAAATGAATTGTTAGTGATACATAACCATATTTGGAACTATTTAACTTCTAGCAAATAAATGAGTAATGTTGAGCAGAATCATGTGTTAAATAGCAATATTTAAAACTCTTCCACTGTGTGCCTAAATTTAAATATTGGTATTACATAGCAATACTTAGAACCATTTGACTGTGTGCAAATGAAAGAATACTGTTCAATAGAATAAATAGTGTTAAATAGCAATTCTTGTAAACCCTTCATGGTGTTCAAACAAATGATTTATATTAAATAGAATTGTAAGAGTTAGAAGAAAATTCAATACCAGTGTGCGAACAAATTAGTTCTAACCCATTTAAAAATGAAATTACTGACAAACTATGTGTGCAAACAAATGACTGATGTTAAATTGTAACTAATATAAAAATACTTGAAACCATTTAACTATATGGAAAAAAATTAGCTCAGGCTTGTTTAAAAATGTTATAGGCAAAATGGGTTTACAAATCATATATATTTAATTTGTACGTATAAAGAAGATATAGCATTAAATGACCTACAATGGTTGATATGCCATAAAACCTAACTAAACCAAATTATATATATTTAATGTGTATGTATAAAGAGGATTTGGCATTAAGTGAGCTCTAATGGTTGATCTACCATAAAACCCAAACAAACCAATATATATTTAGTATGTAAGTATAAAGAGGTTTTCGCATTAGATGACTTACAATAGTTCATATGCCATAAAACCAAGCCAACCAACCAAACTAACAGGTACTTCGGGTCAGAGCTCTAGTACTGGAGCCTAACAATCAGATGAGGTTTAGTAACATCTACAAGATAAGAGAATGGGTATTAGCGCCCTCCCCTACACCTTGGTGTGGTAGCTATCGAAAAGGGAGCCTTCGGGTCACCCTCGACTATGGTCGACTATATATATACATACAAGGATCATTAAATAAGTTTCCAGACTTTTTTCGAATGGGCACTTTTATTGATAGTACACACGAGAAACTCTAGTCCCCTTCGAAGTAATATCCTCCGGCTGCAATTCACTTGTTGTACCCTTACAACAACTTCTGGAAGGCTCCATGGAAGTCTTCTTGTGTGAGCGTGTCAATGACATTCGTCACAGCCTCTTTTATCTCCTCAATTGTCTCATAACGACAGCCTCTGAGCTTAGGGAATAACCTAAAGTCACAGGGACCAAAGTATGGACTATAGGGAGGGTGAGGAACTGTTTTGATACCCATCTTGGTCAAATAGTCTGTGACAAGGATGGAGTTGTGAACTGGTGTATTATCCTGAAGGAAATGCCACTGACCCGATTTGAAGAGTGCTGGCCTCTTCCCAAGGAATCTCTTCCTGAACTCCCTTAAAACCTCAACATAGTAACCCTAACCCTAACCCTTTGGCCTATCAACTCTGGAGTATTGACTTCCTTACTCCTTCCACACCTCTCATCATCCCTCACAGACTCCCTACCTTCCTTGAATCTCTTATGCCACTCAAAAACTGATGCTCGAAAAGCAGTCTGAAGCATTCTATACGTTTCTGTGGCATTTTTTCCAAATTTAAAACAGAATTTTATTGCATATTGTTCTTCTAAAATGTCCTTACGTCCAGATTGCATTTTTGAAATTCACCAGCTGTGACAATCAGGCTTTATTAGGGTGTATTCCAATTGCTGCTGTAGCTGTTGATTTGAACCTGAAATCATGAAAATTGGTCAGTCATCTCATAAGATGTATAACAATAACATATTGAATGTTCAAGAGTTTATGACAATTTTAAATGCCTGTGTAAAAAAAGTCTGGAAACTTATTGAATCCACCATGTGTGTATAAATATAGTTTGCAATATTTATAAATTAAAAAGTGTTCAATATCGGCGATGGATCAAATGTACCAAAGTTAGACACAGATTCATTGTGCTTGGTGACTGTCAGTTTCTCTTCTATGCTATTAATTTAGTTGGATGATCGCATAGTCGAAAAACTGACAGAGTAATTTTGATACAATGTGCTTTAAGAGTATATGGTCAGACGAGTCGAGATTTCGCTTTTATAATGAGGCTCTGGAATGTTGTCTTAGAAGATCAGTTGAAAAATTATTACCAGAATGTCTGAAACCAACGGTTAAACAAGAAAATGGTGGAATAAAGGTGACAGATTTGAACAATATAAGAAACTGAGAGATAGGAGCCGAAAAAGATTGGTTTGCTTAAAAAATCCCACGATAAAGTCAAACCATATTAAAACAGACATAATATGTCTACATATCAAATGTTTTGATTTGTATTTTCATACACATGCTTCTGGTTTCTTAGAATATTTACTGTCATGAGTTATTTAGTACCAAAGCGGGGGTGTCCTCGTAGTACGCGAGTTCGTACTCCAGTCGCGCTATTACGTTCACTTTCTGGCAAATACCCTTGGGAAAGGTATGAGCCCCCTAATCCTCCCAGCTATGGGTTAAATAGTACCACTACTGTTCTTCTAGGAGAATGGATTCGGCATTAGATAACCTAAAAAGAGTTGATATGCCATTAAACAAAGAAACCAAAGCTATACTAATAGAACAGTAATTGTACCAAAATTTGAACTCGTATCACCGTGTCCATTTCCTACGACGATAAGTCGGGTTCGAACTCACTTACTACGATTTCCATTACGCCCCGAGCACTCTTCCTCTTACTGATGTTAACTTTTCTTCTATCAATATGATCCTTGGTCATTTTTTGCCCACCAGTGTAGTAATCCCATAGAAGATTTTCAGTTCATGCATGCGTAACACAAGATCATAATGCATTGTCAAGTCGTAACTAGGCCACGCTAGCATTTGTCGTGATATTGAAAACGGCCGAATACCTCTCGGGCAGACCCAAAGCGTTAACCTTTACGTTTTCTCGTTAATTTCATGACTGAATAACGCACAATGATTTGTCGCAATGTGTTCCATCATTCGCCTAATTTTACCATACCGATAATTTGTTTATTCTTAGGGACGGATAGTGAGGTGGCAGACTATAATGTGTCATGAAAAGAAGGAGGAAGAGGAATTACCAACATTGAAGACAGCGTTGACGCATCGAGACAACAACTCGAAGACTACATAGAAAAGCGCGGAGGAAGACTGATCACAGCCACTAAAAACAATACTGACGACACGAGGACCGGAAATAACCAGAAAACAAAAATGGGAAGTAAAAACAACTCTGTGGACGTTTTAAACGGCTAACAAACGATATCTGACACGAGAAAACTTAGACGAGACTAAGAAATGGAAATCTTAAGAGAGAAACTGAATCTCTTCTAATAGCAGCACAAAACAACGCCATAAGGACCAACCATATCAAAGCAAGAATAGATGAGACACAACAAAACAGCAAAGGTAGGTTATGTGGTGATGAAGACGAAACGATCAATCACATAATAAGCAAATGAGGCAAATAAGCACAGAAAGAGTATAAGACTAGACACGACTGTGTGGGCAAGGGGATCCACTGGGAGCTGTGCTAGAAATTTAAATTTGACTACACAAGCAAATGGTATATGCACAACCCAGAATCTGTCCTGGAGAATAAGATGCAAAAAACTCATCTGGAATTTAAAAATAGAAATGGATCGCCTAATCTCGACCAGACGACCGGGCCTAATAATAATCAACAAAAAAGGAGAACTTGCAGAATTGTGGACTTTGCTATCCCAGCTGACTACAGAGTAAATTTAAAAGAAAATGAAAAGACGGATAAGTACCTCGACCTTGCTAGAGAACTGAAAAAACTGTGGAACATGAAAGTGATGGTTGTATCAATTGTAATTGGTGCTCTCGGTAGAGTCACCAAAGGATTGGTACAAGGACTAGAGGACGTGGAAATAAGAGGACGAGTGGAGACAATCCAAACTTCCACATTGCTGTGATTGGCCAGAATACAGAGAAGAGTCCTGGAGACATGAGGGGACTTGTTTTCACTCAGACTCCAGTGAAATGTAATATAATGGCCGAGGGATTTCGTTTTATATATCTTGCATTTGGGTTTAGTTAGGCTGAGAAACTTTCGGCTCAGCATAGGGGTTAGTTAGGTGCAAACTTGAGCACAGGTGTTGACGCGGAAGGATGTGTCGTTCACAGATGTCAAAATAAAAATCCCAGAGAGAAAATCTGACTAGAAGATGTGAATGATGTCATGCACCGGAAGCGCGCGCGAAGGATTTTGGGGATTTTGAAAAAAGTAGGAGAACTAGACACCGAACGAGAAGGGTCGACTTTTGGGGCTCGCAGACGCCAGACGAATTTGCGCGCTACGGGCGCCGCACGAGATGGCGGGGGCAGACGAAAAAGCCTGAATAGAAAGAATGTGTATCTCTCTCCTTATGTCGAAACCTTTAACTCAAAGGTAATAAAAGGTTTCGTACCTGAACTAAGAAGTCGTAAGGGTTTTTGTTTTGTGTTTCGGGATTCCTATGTTCTATGATATGAACATTCTATGTACATTTCCCGTATCCATATCATGGGTATGTTACAGGAAGACCATCAGCTAACTCTGATGTGAAAAACTCTCAAGGAGTAAAAATTGATAAACGTCTATAAAAAAACATTACAAAATGTGTAAATTTTACAAGTACTGTGTTATTACCTTCTGATGTAATCTTTCGTCCCATTCACTAAAATACCAAATGCAACAAAGCATACATTATAAAAGGTATGTAAAACATAGGCAAGGTCGAGAATAAGTTGACTGTATCCCCGGTATAGGGGCTAGAATCCTTCCTCTCATAAAGAAGTATTATATGAGGTACGAAAGTAAAATGTCTCCGGTGGTGAGGTTCAAGTTCTGGAGTTATTTGAAGTAGGCAGTCACTCTTTCATCGGTATTACCAAATCCATACTGACTCAGATTGATAGTACTTGTTAGGGTCAAATAGATTTCTCTAAAAATCTTTAGCATTCAGAATTTTTGAAAATTTAAACCATACATCCGTGTGAAAGTTATTTTTTCAAATTTTGATATTAAATAACCCATAAAAGATTGATATGCTGTTAAATAAATAAAAAGAACTTCCAAAATGAATCAAATTTCGGCATTAGATAACCCATAAGGAATTGTTTTGCCATTAAACGAATAAACCAAACCTTTACCATATGACTAAAATTTCAGCATTCAATAATCCATTAAGAATTCATACGCCATTAAATAAATTAACCAAACAAAACCAAACCTTTACCAAATGAATAAAATTTAAGCATTACATTACCCATAATGTGTCGATATGCCGTTAAACAACTAAATTAAACAAAAGCAAAACAAGTAAGATATGCTTGACAGCATATCTTTGTTCTCGAAGAGTCTATTCGCCACAGTAGTAGCAGAACAATTTACGATTGTTCAAGCAAACTTCGTGACAAAATCATATTTATCAGCTGACAGAAAATTAACCAATTTCATATTTATGGGCAGTGGATAAATCTGTAAGCAATATTAAAAATAATATGCTCAATACGGGGAGAATATTTGATTATCTCCCTTTGTTCAGAACTCTCTACACCAAGGGACGCAACGATAACGGTTGCTATTAGAGTCCAGATAAAAGGAAGTCCTGCGGACAGTATGGCATGACTCAGACACGTAAAGAGAGATGGAATTCGTTGCTTCATTCACCAAAAACCAATTATGCCTTCCCGACACCTCGAAGTATCAGAATTGTTATAAAAATGAAAAAAAAAAAATAATAGATACAAAAAATAAAACAAGATAAAATGCTGTCAAGAACTACAAAAAAGAAAGCTTCTTGTGTGAGCTATATTGTTATCATTATGCATGTGGCATTTTTTAAATCTGAGAGAACATTCTGCCACACCACACACAATAGATGTTCCGATATCAACGCCTCCAACTTATTTTCACAGAAACTACAGCCAATACTAGAAGCTCAATAACACCACTGGATAGGGCAAGTTTTCAGTTAGAAAATACAAATTGTTTCCACACAGTTATCATCACTGAAGATGCATTTTCAAAAGTCTGCATGCTATCTTCTAAGGTGGATCATGACTTTTATTTTATTACGTCAGTTGAGAATGTTGGTAATAAGGCAGTAGACAATGAACCTAGATGCACTGGTATTTTTTTAAATAATAAAGACATGCAAATTGTTTGTATAAAGAAAACTTACTTAAAGCAATAATTGTTTCCTATGGATTATTATTATTATTATTATTATTATTATTAATTGCTTGAGACCATACAACTGTGAGAAAATGATTTGTATAAGAATACTTGATATCTTATAACTATGTGCAAGCAGATAATAAAAAGACGAATAAAAAAATTGCAATTTAAACAAAATGAAATGGAATATTGAAAATTCTTATGTTACGATTAAAAATTCATATAAGAATAAAATTTCAGCATTAAATAACCAATAAGTTGACCTGTCTTTAAACAACCAAACAAAATCAAAATTACACAAAGGAATGAATTTGATAACCCATAAGGAGTTTATATGCCATTAAACAATTCAAACCTTTTCAAAGAAATCAAATTCCGGCATTTACTAGCCCATAAGATGTGCTGTTAAATAAAACAAACCAAAGCAAGGCATAAATTCATCAAGTTTCTGCTTCAAATAACCCATAAGGAGTTGATATGCCGTTAAAGAAATAAACCAAACTAAACATTTATAAATGAATTAAGCTTCGGCATTAAATAACCCATAAGGAATTGATATACCGTTAAACAAATAAACCAAACACAACAAAACCAAACACAACAAAACCAAACCAGTTAGCTTCTAGATTAACATTTTACACATCTTCTTCATATATTTTCGGGTATACATATGCTGTTATAACGATTATTATTTATCTCTGTATTTATTCATGGCTTTCTGTAGTTAGGACGATGCTTATATTGATTATAATTAAATATTATAATATAAATATTATTATAATTAAATATAAATTGGATATAAGTTTTTTTTAAATTATGATTTTTGTTTTATCTGATATTCGTAATTTTACCATAGTGTTCGATGAGTAAATTGTTACCATTTAAAATTTTTAATTTTGTACATGCGCCTTTATTTATTCTGGGTTTAGCTAGAGTCAGTATGTGAGGAAAGCAGCACTATGACGTAATTTACTCCTCCAGAAATTTGGAAATGATATGCTGTACTGCCTGGCATTCATACTGGAAGCACCAACACAAATGTTTGGTTACTAATCTGAGAACAGATTCATATTACTATTAATCAAAATCAAACTCTCAGTCCACATAGCGATTGGGACGCTATGTATCAATTCATTTTGCCAGATGGCTTTAAATTCAGTACGAAGGCCTATATCAAGGGATTGGAGGAGGTACTATACTCTGGATCGAGAGGGTTGCTGGTCTCTGTGCCATACCACACAAGTTGGAAAATCCACTTTGCTGAGAGAAAATTTCTGCGATCATATCACCCGTAACATCTGGCCTCCTAACTCCCCAGATTGTGATCCTCTAGTTAATTGTGTCCAGTACGATTGAGCGAGAGACCAACAAAACTCTGTACGGTACCAAACATGAACTGAAGGCAAAGGTAACGGTAGCATTTACTAATTTAAACAAGGAGAGCGTCAGAAGGCCGAGGTTGAATCTAATGGCAATTTCTTTGAATAAAGTGGATTTATAGCATTTCAAGATATTTTTGTGTAATTTTGGTTAATAAATCTGATAAAATATGATATTAATATTATTTCATTTATGTGTAATTTAAACGCCAATTTACCCATACATATACATGTATATATATTAGTTTCTTTGGTTTCTTTTCTTTTAATGGCATATCAACCTTTGTAGGTTATTTAATGCCAAAGCTATTCTCCTTGAAGAAGAGTTGTGGTACTATTTAACCCATAGCTGGGACTATATATATTAGTGGTTTGAACGTGAGAACATAAATTAAACATAGATACATAAAGGGGTCACGAAAATTATCAACCCGAATTAAGAACAAAAGCAAATAATCAAATAATTTCCATATTAAAAAAAAGTGTTAATGTTGTGGAAAAATAGGTTCGAGAAGCTACAATTTTTGTGTCCGTATTTTTTGCATTTATTGATCAATCAGCGAGTACATACTGGTTTTAAAATTTTCTTTGTGACTTCCAGACAATAATGTTTGACTTGCCGCCAAACATTTCAAGGATCAAAACTCTAAATGACTTAAGAAATTTTTTCCACTTAAATTGTTTGAAATACATTTTTAAACCATATCATAGATAAATCATCAACTTTTTAAAATCGAATTTTGAGCCTACTTCAATCTTATTAATAAGCGAAGAAATAAATATTTCTCCCGTAGGTCTCACAGATTTATTCTGCAACTTACTAAAAAACCTTTCAGGTTATTTCTTTTGAGTGAAAATCTAACATTCTTTAAGAGTGCATTTAGTTTCAACATCGTTTAATTATCTTAAATTGAACGAATTGTTTGTTTACGTTTTTATTCCATTAAAAATGTTCAATCGGTCCGCTGCTGATAAAAATGTTCAGCTGCAGTCGCATATATGCTTCACGCATAAATATATTTTCTATCTACATATTGACACACTCACACACAGGTCTTTTACACACAAAGAAATATATTCATTTAGGCTCACAAAAACTGCTAAATTTAATGCATGAATTTTCACTTTCTCTTCTAAAATATTCACGCTCTGACCAATATTACCTTTTCTTACGAGGAAGGATTTTGTGATTTCTGTTTTTCAAAGAACTCCTCTTTCAATTTAAAGAAATAAAAATTTATTGATTTCTCGATATGTGTTTTCTCAATCGTATACACCAATGTCTACCACACACACACACACACATATGTGTATGTGAATGTGTATGTATGTGTGATGTCTATGTGTGTGTGCGTGTGCGGTATATTGTTGGAAAATGCTTGCTTATTATAAAAAGGGATTCAAACTCATATTATTTAAAATTATAATATGCCAACAGAATTTATTCAATAATGTCTACGTGGAGCCAATTTGTAACCACCATTTCTGTTCATTTGACAGAGATTGCACATGGAGGATTCGTGAATTTCTGAGTGACTCACTCGAGTACAAGACGTAGATAAAGTGCATATATGTCTTTTTTGTTCTTCTTGGTGGGCAGATACATTCCCTCATTCAGCTATATAATTCAGCAAATTTATCCGGAATTGAGGGGTGTTATATGAATTCTAAAACTCTAAGTATACTTTTTTCTTTTGAATTTAGTTTATGAGAATCCTCTCTGTCTCTGTTTCAAGATTAATTCTTTCTTTATCAAGTTATGTATACGTATAGATAGTCTAGGCATAAAATAACGCTAGAGAATTGGCAAAATAATCCTAGATAAGTTGACGTCGTAAAAATCAATAAATCAAGTGTAACGGAAAGGGCAGGAAAAAGACGGACTCATAACAGTCATTAGGTTTAGTTTCTTTGTTTAATGGCTTATCAACCTTTGTGGGTTATTTAATGCCAAAATTAATCTTGTAGAAGGGCAGTAGTAGTGCTATTTATTGCGTAACTGGTAGGATATGGGGTTCATACCTTATTGTTTAAAAAGGGAACGTAATTGCATGACTGGAGTTCGAACTTACGACGACATCACAGTCTAGGATATTAGCCACTACGCGATGTGGACTTCGGTAGATTCTGAAAAGATGGTGAGTCAGAAAGTTTATTAAGAGGGAAACTATGAAGAAAGAAAATGAAATTGTTGAATAGTGAAAAAATCTAAGAGAATTTGTGTATCTGGAAAGCCGGCTTTCGAGGAAGTAAGTCTGATGGATATTAGGATAGATTACATTGAGATGAGTTGGGTATTGCGTGCAGATATTAACATTAAAATGGCGCCTAATAAAAGTGAATATAAATTTGGGACATTAAATCAAAAGGAAAGATAAGATAAATGAATATAGATACTGAGAGGAAAAACAAGGAAAATTTATGTATTGATAAAATAGAAATATAGGTATAAGCAGGCTAACGCTCTCAAACACACACACACACACACACACAAACCTATTACTCGCGTATAGGTCGGCCATTGATTTGTGGTCATGAATTCATTTATTGAAATACTCAATAGTTACGTGACTTGCAACACTCAACTTTGGCGGGCAGTTGAAGAGACCCGATTCGATCTCGATCAATCGGCTAAAAATGTCAAGTTCTAGCACCTATATGATTGTCCTGACCGTATTCTTCAAATTGGCACATATGCCAGGTGACTTTTCTGGTCATAGTTTCACTAGACCCGAAGATTTAGTGCTATGCTAGTCAATCATCATTCGTCCACGGGACCTAAAAGGCTATAAGTACACAATCCTATTTTATCATAAAGGTACCAGAAGCCGGTTGCTCTGATATAACAATACTTGAAACCACTTGAACAGTGTGAAAACAAATTATTAATATTAAAAAGAATTAGTAGTGTTAGATAACAATACTTGAAACCATTTCACAGAGTAAAAAGGAGTTCTGGCTCATTTAAAAATATTAATTACAAACTATCCTAAATTACAAACTAAACCCTCTCTCTCTCTCTCTCTCTATATATATATATATATATATATATATATATAACAGAATTTGGGATTAAATAACCCACAAGAGTTGATATGCCATAAAACTCTACCAAATCGAAACTGAAACGATAAATTTTTTAACCGAAGGATTACTCGTTTATCATTCTCGCTGTGTTTGAATTTCAACCATGCAAAATTAGTACCTGTCTATTGGTCGTGTCATCAAAAAAAGATTGTTGCAGAATCGAAAGACCTGACTTATTTGTTGGGCGTGGTGGGCCTGTGAGATGTCGAGCTCACCTGATTCTCTCCGAGTGCTACTCACTGGATTTGCCTTTATGGCTTCGAGCACGGTCTCGAAATCAACGTTTTTTTGGCCTACTTCACTTGGTCTGATCATCGATCTCCTTGCAACCCGAGGGAAATTTTTCAACCCACTGATTACTATATTGTGATCAATTGCACCTTCATGATTTGCACAACAAATGATTTAGGTTGCTTTCGCGGCGTTATAGCCTCGTTCAAACTCGTAAAGCATAAATTCCCAAATTAGACTACCTTGCACGTTCATCTGTGTGGCTTTCAGACCGCACACAGAATGAAACAATGAACAACATGTCAGCGCACCAACTATCATAATACTACCAACCACAGCGGGTACCTACCGACGTTTGAACTGTTTATCACGTGATATATGCGTTGAAAACAGGTACATACGGAAATATTACAAAATTTTCGACACACCCTACTATTTTTGCTGAATGAGAAGACGCTGATTGTAGCAGAATGAAGAAATTAAAAGAAAATAGCAACTTTGGTTTCTTAATGGCATTTCACCCTCCCCCCCCCGTGGATTTAGTGCCAAAACCATTTCTGTAGAACAGAAAGGATACTATTGAACCTATAGCTGGTAAGGAGTAAGGGAGTTCATGCCTTGTAACGTTACCTCACAGACACGGCAATGAAGAAAAACCCAGGCGTAACGTAACTCTCAAAACACGACACAAACGAGTTTGTTGGTTGCTTGATACCACGGTTTATTTATTTCTTTCGGGTGATAGTAGTCGAAACAAGAGAGAGATAGAGTGAAAGGATATGTCACCTATTTCGATATACAAAGAGATATATCTCCCGCGAGACAGGTGATGCGCGCAGATCAGCTTCGTTGTAATGTAATTTTCTTTGCTCTGCATTTCGTCCACCCGGAACTTCCAACGCTCCCGCTCTGACACTAGCTGTAACTCAACTGACAAATGTTCAAATTCTCTAATTTTTATATATTCTAAAATTGAATATTTCAACATCCAAATCCCGTTGTGGTGTCATCTCATCAAATCATTGCATCTTCAGTTTTATTTAATTTCCATCAAACTTATGACCACATGAAACCAACTTATTTACATTTGGAGCCCACAACGTTATTTGACAGGAGCTGATATCTTGGTTGACACCTGTGCACGTGTAAGGCTCTTCCGAGGAACTACACTTAATCACTCTAATAATTTTACAACCTTTCCCAAGGGTACTAGTTCGAAAGTGAGCATAATAGCGCGACTTGAGATCGAAATCGCTCACAGCGATATCACTGTCGAGCATGTTAACCGCTACAATACCGGTACCTTCCCGAAAATTGCAGTCACAAGTAACAAGAAATAAAGCATACATTTTAACCCAATGAATTGAAGAATGGATGTTGTTAGCAATGAATAGAAAGCTAGAAGGGCATAAAAAAATGGCCTATAAGATCTGATTAGAATTTTGATTGTATAAATCAACATTCTAATCAGATCTTTTTAGCACGATGGCCATTTTTCTTGTAGCTTTCTATTCATTGATAACAACATCCATTCTTCAATTCATTGGGTTAAAATGTATGTCGACAGATCCGAGAAAAATTATTATTTGATCGGTTTCAATTTTTGTACTTAAACTAGGGCCAGTTTAAAAACAAAATGTCATTTTTTTAGGATCAGTACTCCTCTCCCACGCAATACAATATCGTATAGTTATCCATTCATTGGCAAAAAACAAGTTATTTTTTGTGGGTGGTGGTGGGATAGGATGATCTGTATCTCAGTAAAACATATGACACACAAATACAATATATGAATGTTTTTATACACGCATCAGCTTAGTTAGTTGATGTAATATGTACCAGTGACAATTGAGGTGTTTCAACAAATCGAACTAACAGCGAGAAGTTGAAACCTAATCTTTAAAATGGAGGAGACCTTTCACCTTTTTAAAGATGAGCAATGACTGGACAAATCAATCTTTCTGTTTCATATGGTTACATGGACTAGAGAAAGCTGATTTAGGCAAATCTCTCTCTCTCTCTCTCTCTCTCTCTCTCTCTCTCTCTCTTTCTCTCTCTATTTTTGCCTAACCCCTCCGCACAAGAAAGATGCAACACAAGGTCAATATTTAAACGGAGTTTAACGAGTCTGAATTTAGTTTTCCTTCTTCAATACCAAGGTGTAAGAGTCCCGTCTGCCCTACTATTTATCTATAGCTGGAGGGAAAATAGCTAGATTCGTACCTTTCCCAAGGGTATTAAAGGTATGTGAAAATACCCTCGCTCTCAATATCATCATCATCACCATCATCATCAAGGCGTGCCAATAGCCGGATCCTTTTGACACTTTCTTACCATCCATCCCTATCGGCCTCCGCACTTGGAAAGTCCTCTTGACAGCAGAAAATATCCTCATAGAGCGGATAAATTCAAGTCTTTGCTGGTCGACCAACAGTACTGTGTTTATGCGTAGAAATCCAAAAGAGAACGTGCTTACTTCACTTGCAGTGGCCTGTATGTTTTGCACGTCTTATTCGGATTATTTGTGCGATGGGTGGCAAGTGCCCGAACACCTCTTGTTTTCTATGGTGCTACTTCCAGGATTTGTTCAGAACAGCAAGCAATATTCTTGTGTAGTTCACATCCAGTGGTGCAACTATACAATAGAACTGACGCGGCTAGATTTTGAAGGATTCCCGTTTTATTTAATCTGAGGGACGAGATTTCCTGATGGCTGATAACCAGTCAAGAGAAGTTCATGCCTTTCCTATGCGCATGATGACATCGTTTTTGGTCGATGAGATATTACTACATGTACATTAACTGATCTTCTAATTTTCAGGGGCTTGCCATTCACTAAAGAGATGGCACCATCTTGATTAAAACTTACGAACTCTGTTTTATCCTATTTCACATAGAAACTAAAGTTTCTTGATGCCTGTTCAATACGAGACTACGCAGATGATCTACATCTTGCAAAAAGCCTTCTTACACATACACACACACACTCCCACGCACATAGGCATAATAATTAGAGGGAACGCTAATGGCCAGGGAGACCTGGGTTCAACCCTAGGTCGAGTCATACCAAAGTCTAAAAAAAATGGCACTTGACGCATCCTTGCTTAACACAGCATTATAAAATACGGATCAAGGTTAAGTGGAGAAATCTCGAGAAAAGAGAAGGGCCCTCTCCTCCACTTCTGTGTAGTCGCTATTGAAAGGGGCATTCAGGTCACTCTTGACTACGGTTGAGAAAAAATAAGGCAAATATTAAAGAGACAGAAAATTCTATTTCTACTTACAATTCAGTACATCGAGATGATGGAATTGTTTTCGCCATTGTCATTGATTTTTGTACAAATACGAAAGAAGAGCATTACTGTGTTGTTCCTCTATTTTAAAACACGCTGTCAGCAGGACTTAGCACATACTTACTATATCCCTATAAAACACCCACAAAAAACGAAAAAAAGTTTCCTGATTATGATATTAAACTGTATTTGACGGGGAACCTTCAGTTCTGGAGATGTTAGAGAATAACGTACCCCTTTATTGGCATTACCACCAGGTTCACTCTGACCCGTAGTGTTAGCACCCATTAGGGTCCCATCAATTGATCAAGAAATATTCATATTCAGTAGGACTGTGAGGAAAAGAAATACAAGGAAAAATGTAAATATGAACGCATAAGATAACTCAAGATGCGTTGAAATGCCGTTAAAATCAAACTATTTTAAAGTCATAACTATATAGAGGGCTATTCTGGTTATAAAGAGAGGATTTACACTAACACATACGTACACACACTCATGCAATATATATATATATATATATATATATATATATATATATATTATCACACACACACACACACACACATATATATATATATATGTATATATCATCATCATCATCATCCTTTCGCGTTGCTGGCTCGGATTTCCCTATCTCTCTCACGCCATTCGTCTCTATCATCCATTTAAGCATGCTCGATTACATAATAAAGGCACATTTTGTTTATATCATTTTATTAGGGCCCTTCCAAGTTTCCTGGCAAGTATTTTGATTTTAGGTTGGAGTTGGTCGAGGAATTTACCGAAATTGTCCCAAGCGATTTCGAATCCTTCATGGGCCATCATTCAAAGTTGTTTGCAAATGTAAAGATCTTGTTTTTTTAAGTTTTTAAAAACATTTCATAATTATATACTCTTCATTTGTACTGCATTTCTTACTAAGGTTTGGTTTGGTTTCTTCGTTTAATGGCATATCAACTCTTTGTAGGTTATTTAATGCCAAAGCCATTCTCCTAGAAGAACAGTAGTGGTACTATTTAACCCATAGCTGGGAGGATAAGGGGGTTCATACCTTTCCCAAGGGTATTTGCCCGAAAGTGAACGTTATAGTGCGACTGGAGTACGAACTCGCGTACTACGATTCCACAGTCCATCGCTTTAACCATTACACCACGAGGACATCCTCCTTCTTATTAAGGGTCATATGAAATAAAAAAAAATAACTATTGTATAAAGATGTTTTCTATTGTGCGATATTATTGATTCATTCTGTTTATCTTTTTAACAAGGTAGGTTGTCAAAATCCTGACTCTGTACAATTATGTAAAATTCAAAAGATTTTGAAATTATGCTCTTACTAAATAAAAGGTTTCATCATATCGTGATAACAATGTCTTTCTACGCTGATGATCACCTCCCATTTTCCTTGTAAATTTAAAATTCTTCTAATAAAATAAAATGACATTTAATAAGAATTCTCCTACGCATAAAAATTTCTGTTATTCTCCAAATTCGCCAATAACGCAGACATGCATATACAAACGAGCTATCTCTGAGATGGATGTGTTGTGTATTTGTGGACATCTGTATATTTGCAAATCCACGAGTGAAAATTTCTCGCTTAAATTTAAAATATCATTTTCTAAAAAATAAGCGAGGGTTAAAATGATTTTCGAAATTTTTGCAATTTAAAAAAAAAACATTAAAAACTCTAGGTTCCATCAGGTGACCTCACTGAGTTGATCGACCAAAATTAAGCGTGTCCATGTCTAAAAGTCCCTAAGACTACGTCGCTTATCGACCAAAATTAAGCGTGTCCCTAAGAGAAGGTCCGCTTATCGACCAGAACTAAGCGTGTCGAAGTATAAAAGTCCCTAAGAGTACGTCACTTATCGACCAGAACTTGCATGTCCATGTGAAACGTCCCTAAGAAAACGGCGCTTATCGACCAGACTTAGCCTTTCCATTTGTAAAAGTCCCTAAGAGAAGGTCGCTTATCGACCAGAAAGCGTCGCTTATGAGTTTGTTTTTGCTTTTCTAACAGTGCCTTGAATATCTTGTTCGTCTTACTTCGATGATTTGTGAGATGGGATGTAAGTTGTCGTACAGTTTCTGTTTTGCGGAGTGTTGTTTTCAGGACTTGTTTAAGAAAGCATGCAGCATTCTTATGTAGTTCCCATCAAGATTTTTCTGAATGTGTTTTGTTCGCATCAATGTGGTGCATCCAAATAGTACTATGACACAGCTATATCTGGGATGAAATTACAGTTTATTTTATCGGATTGATCATATTTCCATATGACCTGTCAATAGAATTCCACGTCTTCGTTAAGAGTATGTTGACATCACTTTCAGTAGATGAGATGTTGCTTTCGAGGTACGATGTGCATACGATAAGTTTCCATACTTTTTTCGTATGGGCATTTAGAATTGTCGTAGACACTTGAAAATCTATTATGTTATTGCTATACATCTTCTGAGATGACTAACTAATTTTTACGATTTCAAGTTCAAATGAACAGATACAGCAGTAACTGGAATACGCCCTACTAAAGCCTGATTGTCACAGCTGGTGAATTTCAAAAATGCAATCTGGACGTGAGGACACTTTAGAAGAACGATATGCAATAAAAGTCTGTTTTAAACTTGGAAAAAATGCCACAGAAACATATGGAATGCTTCAGACTGCTTTTCGACCATCTTGTATGAATCGAGCATCAGTTTTTGAGTGGAATAAGAGATTCAAGGAAGGCAGGGAGTCTGTGAGGGATAATAAGAGGCGTGGGAGGAGTAAGGAAGTCAATAGACCAGAGTTGATTGGCCAAAGGGCTTGGGTTAGGGTTACTATGTTGAGGTTTTAAGGGAGTTCAGCAAGAGATTCCTTGGGAAGAGGCCAGCACTCTTCAAATCGGGTCAGTGGCATTTCCACTAGGACAATACACCAGTCCACAACTCTATCCTTGTCATTGACCAAGATGGGTATCAAGACAGTTCCTCAGCCTTCCTATAGTCCAGACCTTGCTCCCTGTGACTTTTGCTTATTCCTTAAGCTCAGAGGCTGTCGTTATGAGAGAATTGAGGAGATGAAAGAGGCTGTGACGAAAGTCATTGACACGCTCACACAAGAGGACGTCCATGGGGCCTTCCAGAAGTTGTTGGAACGGTACAAGTGCATTGCAGCCGGGGGAGATTACTTCGAAGGGGACTAGAGTTTCATGTGTGTACTATCAATAAAAGTGCCCATACGAAGAAAAAGTCTGGAAACTTATCGTCTGCTCCTCGTATGTGAACTGGTCTACTAATTTTAGAGATTCCTTTTTTTGTTTAGATTGGAGATAGCTTATTTTGGTTTAAAATGCATTTTCTCAGTTTTATTTCCGTTCACGTAGAAGCCAATGCTTCCAACTGCGTGTTGTAGGCTATACAGTACGGCAGGAATTTTTGCGAGAAGTGTTAATTCGTATGCGTCGTCTATAGATAATTTCCGCTGGATAGCGTCTACTTCTTGCCTTTTTTTTAATGTGAAACTATATTCTTTTATCATGTAATAGAAGAAAATGGTTTCACACACACATATATATATATATATATATATATATCCTTTCACAAACACGCACATGCACACAGACACACACACATATATATATACTAACATACACACACACACACACACACATATATATATATATATACACACACACAAACATATATATATATATATATATATATATACATATATCGAGTAACGCGAAACTATAATTTTATATTTTATGTTTTGCAGTTGTACAACTATACACGAAACATTTTTCGATTTATCAACAATTTTTTGCATGATTGGGCAATAGAAAAGTTTTTTTATAGCCGCGATAACAAAACAATGCGTTGAGTAATGTATCATGCTATCATAACGCAGGAATTTATATTTACTTTTTATTGAGACCAAATTGCGTGACCAATATATATATATATACAGAGTCGGCATTTAATTGTTAAGTTGTAGAAGATGGAAACGTCGACCCGATTTCAAATCCAATACTAAGCTGTTTGCATTTTACATAGCACTAATGCCTTTGAGAATGATATGAATCAAACGATTCTTCTCCAGCTATGGGCAAATAGTAGGATAGACTGATCTGTAATCTTGGTACAGAAACCAGTCTAGAAAGAAAACTATCATAAATCTTGTTAAAATCCACTACACATGTGGAGGGGTTGATATATATATATATATATATATATATATATATATATATAATAAATCCTGGGAGCAGCACCCCGCCAAAATACCAGATGTATGGTTCCTTACCTCTCGTCTCACAAACCATCCAAATAAGTCGAACAAGACATGCTTGACACTGCTGGCGTAAATAAGGACTCATCGTTCTATTATGAATTCCAAAATATGTACACACAAAACTTTGCCGATCAACCAAGACTTACAGTTCTGTTCTGATACTAGATGCCATCTAGAAGACATATCCGTGAATGATGGCAAGAGAGAATCAGTGAACTCCGTGCTCTTAGCATAAAGACGTGCTGAGAAGGATTATATATACATACATATATACATACACATACTCACACACATACTCATACACACACACTCACATTCATAATATATATATATATATTTACGCTCTGTGGTTCGTAATATCGTGGCAGTTGAAGCACCGACATATTGTGCATTGCTTCACTTGGTGTGTGGTTTGAAAACTGCACTGCAGAACGTGCAATGAAATCAAATTCAGTAATTACTGGTTCGAACTGAGCCATAACGTCGCGGAATCAACCAAAAATATTTGTTGTGTGAAAGGTGAAGGTGCAGTTGATCACAATAGAGTAACCAGACGATTGAAGACATTTCGCTCGGGTTGCAAGAAGTTCGAAGATCAGGCAAGGTGAAGTAGGCCTAAAAGCGTTGATTCCGAGGTTGGGCTCGAAGCCAAAGAGGCAAATCCGGCGAGTAGCACAGGGAGAGTATCAGGCAAGCTCGACATATTACAATCCCGTGTGGTTGGTCACCGTCACGACCACAGCAAAAGCATCAGAAGATGTAGAATTTTGCAAAATTTTTGACATCTGCTTCCATTTTATTGGTGGGTTTAAAATGGGAGAACGTGACGATAGTTTACCAATATCGACAGTTTTTAAACAACTTCAAAAAATGGTAATTTTTGTAAATTTTGAAATTATTTTCTTTTTTTATATTCTGTTTATAAATTTAGATAATATAAGTTATGATTTCATTAAAAAAAATTTTGGAGTTATTTAACGCTAAAATTGTAAAAATTATTGGCTAGAATTTTATTGCATTTCACATGCTAACACATAGAAATAATATTCTAATTATTCATCGGAATTTCCGTGGTTTTAGCAGTAAAGAATTTACCAGACTTTATTGCATTTATTTTTTAAAAGGCATATTTGAATCTGATTCTTTCGCAATAACCCTGCATATGGATTGATTTGTGTTATATATATATATATAGATAGATATATAATGAGGGCTCAACAGCTCGGTTAATCCCAGCTTGAAGCGTCCTGTGTGTGTAGCCACACTGATGAGTTGTGATATTACAAAACAGTCTGTCTGTGGATGACACTATATATATATATATAATTATCATAATTAGAATCTACGGCTAAAAACGTTTTAAATTAAAAAAAAGACTGGTATTTGAAATAAAACAGGGTAAAACCTCATGACAAAGTTTCACGTAACAGATCCTCAGATGTATCTGTAACAACGCCACCTATGAGATGAAGAAAAGTCGTGAGACAAGCAGAAATAGCATTTCTTTGTAATTAGTCTTTTTAATTTTCTTTTTTCACTTTTAAATTGTTCTCAACGAATTTCGTTCGGCTGTAGGAAAGATCGTGTAGATGTTTTAATGAGTTCTTAAAAGAGTAGAAAATGCCACAAAGAGTGCGATGAAGTTTGAATTCATAATATTGTCTATCCATACGTTGTCATCACATCAATGTTTAATGCTTTCATAAATAGTGATAGATGTGATCATTTGCAGATAGTGGACTTGTACAAACAGATCAATAAGTGATTCGGTTAAAGTGATGCAACAGTGATAGGAGCATAAGCAAACACTGAACACAGACTCTGAATCATCACAATAGAGATTTAATTATCGTGCTCCTCAACATGGACTTTGCTAATGCAGACTGTCATCAAAATTGTATACCCACACGATCAATTCGACCATAAATACTTCGTCACTTTGATATGGGCGAGGACTTTTATTTGCACAAGTTGAGATTTACGTAAGTCTTAAGTGGTCTGAATTCATATGAACCATTTAGAGGCGCTATTGGCGTAATAGTCAACGTAGCTGGAAGTTGACTTGGCTTCCCGAGTTCAAATCCTGAGCGGGGCAGTCTGCATTTCACAAAACGTCATTAAAATACATTGCTCTATGCAGAAAAATGCGCAGCCATATTATATTTCAACAATAAATTAAAATAAAACAGGTCTAAATCTGACTCTAAATTTCACATGGCTACTTCTCAGGTGCGCTTATATCGACGATATATATACATAGGGAAAAGTATGAATCCAAACAAGCTCTTTCCAAGATAGATACTTAGACAGACTGGGCTCTTTAACGTTGGTGTGGACATTATATACGGGTTTAGCTCAATGAGAGTACGTGTATGTTTGTATGTATGAGTGTGCGGGTGTATACATGCGTATGACTGTGAGTATGTGTATGCGTGTATGCGTTTATATGTCTATGCCCATATAAGGACCGAGACATTTGCAGGGAATCACTAATTCTTCCCGGCTAGTTTAAAACGTAGATGTCAGATAAAAGGGGATCATCAACTCAAAAAAATATTATCACACATCTAAGAGTCTCCAGGAGTCTTGTTATCTACCATTTTTCATACCCAGTCTTGGGTTGCCAAAAGTCCAGAAATGGTAATGTTCGCCTCTCCATATATACACGAGGGTCAGTCGGAAAAGGGAGTCTGTTACTCGAAAGGTTAAGAGCCAGATATAGAAGAATACAGATGAAGAAGAGATTGAGAGGGACCAGAGAATGAAAAACTGAGTGAGTCTGCTACTAGAAGGGATAAGAGACCGATGTACTCGATATATAGACGCAAAAGATCAACCAGCGGACACTCAGAAGAACAAACTCTGTCTACTAGAAGAGATAGAAGACAGAAACAGAAGAGACTCGGAAGAACAGATTGTTGGACCGCAGATATTGAGACGGGCTGAGAGAACAGATACAGAAGAGATGGGGAACCTGAAAATGGAGAACAGAGTGAGACAGACATGCAGATAGGCTGAGAAGTTTTTAGTCAAGGGATTACGTTGTGAAGTGTCACACGAACTTTTTTTCTCTTTTTAAACATTTGTCATATTTACCAACTCCTTCGCTCGGGCAGGATATGACACAAGGTCAATTTTTAAGCGGAGTTTAACAGGTTTCAATTCAGAGTTTTCCTTCCCCTAGACTAGTTGCCTCATCAAGACTGAAGAAATCAGTCTCTCCTACTATTTACCCATAGCTGGAGGGAGAATAATTGGATTCAAACCTTTCCCAAGGGTATTAGTACTATGTGAAATGCAATCAGTTAGTCCAGGATTTGAACTCGCGTCGCTGTGTCCATTTCCTATGACGATAACCATTACAACACGAGCACCTACTTTTTAAACATTTATTCAACTTTTTATTTTAGCCTTGTTCTTTCCTGGTGGGACTGTCTCGGATTCATACATTTCGACTGACTTGCTGAGAACCAGTAAACACAACGTGAGGTCAGATTTTCATTCTGCAAAGTGCATGCCCCGTTCGTTTTCCCCACATTGTTATGGCAACGGGTCTTGAAGGAAAACTGAATTCAAACAAGTTATATACCCGAACAGGGCTGGACTTCGCCAGGCTATTCGTACCCCAGACACGCTACATGAGAAATGTATTCTTGTCATCTCTCTAAATCAACTATAATCATTATTATTAAATTTTCATCTTTAGGTTTCTTACAGTCCTTCCTTATCCAAGACTTGGAGGAGTGAAGGTAATGATTATATGTATTCTATGTTTATGTTCTTCCTACCTCTTTTGCAGAAATCCAGCAAAATGGTACATTATAGATTTTATTTGAGTAATACATATAAAATGCTCTAATTTAGATCATAAACTACTTTCAAGTCCAATTTGCAAATGCACAATTTTTTGGTTGTGTGTCCACATTGATTGTAATTTTGTGGTTGTGCGTCCGCGTTAAATGTAATTTTTGGGTGTTGTTTGTCCGCACGAACGCAATTTTTTGGGATTGTGCGTCCTCACTGAATGTAATTTTTGGGGATTGTGTGTCAGCACAGAATGTAGTTTGGGGGGATTGTGCGTCCGCACTGAATGTAAGTAAAAAGTAAAGTTGGCGACCATAGTCGAGAGTAAACCGAAGGCTCCCTTTTCGATAGCTACTACACCAATGTGTAGGGGAGGGCGCTACTCCTTCCCTGGATTGCTCTACTTTACCCTTGATCCGTACCTTATAATGCTGAGTGTTAAGCAAGGAGGCATCAAGTACCATTTTTGAGTCTTTGGTATTACTCGACCTGGGATTGAACCCAGGTCTCTCGGGCCATTGGCGAACACTCTAACCCCTAGGCCAATGTAATTTGGGGGAATCGTGCGTCCGAACTGAAAGTAATTTTTTGGGATTGTGTCCGCACTGAATATAATTTGGGGTGGGGGTCTGCATTGAATTTTGGGGGATTGTATGTCTAAACTGAATGTAGTTTTGGGGGATTGTGCGTCCGCACTGAATGTAATTTTGGGGGATTGCGCGTTCGAACTGAATGTAATTTTTTGTTGGGGGTTGTGTCTGTATTGAATGTAATTTTCGGGGATTGTGTGTCCATACTGAATGTAGTTTTGGGGAGTTGTGCGTCCGCACTGAATGTAATTTTTGGGGATTGTGTCTGCACTGAATGTAATTTTGGGGTGGGGGTTGTGTGTATTGAATGTAATTTTTGGGTTTGCGTGTTCGCGCTGAATGTAATTTTAGGAGTTGTGTTCGCACTGAATGTAATTTTTTGGGTTGTGACTGCACAGAATCATTCACTTCTCCATCAATATCATCATGGATAACGCGAACCCAACGAGTTTATATTCCGTCTAATTTTTGCCGAAAAATTCTTTTTTCTTTATTAAAAGTCCATTTAAAATCTAAAATATTAAAATGAATACAATTTGAAATACGGCCCTTGACTCCAAGTTTCACGTAGAATGAACGTCTCTCGGTCGTCAAATGGATATTGTGTGGAGTTATTTGCTTTTATTACTAATCGTTAACGCAATGAATCAGTGTATAATAAAGAAGAGGAAGAGAAAGAAAGGTAAGGAAAAAGTAACGATATGGCCTCTCATTCTCTTCGACCTTACATCACCTCTTCAGGCGGAGGCGCTCGTAATGTAATGGTTATAATCATAGGAAGTGGACATGGTAGGCTGAGTTCAAATCCTGGACCATCCTGTTTGCATTTCGAATAGTGAAAGGCATAAATCCAATTGTCTTCCCTACAGTTATGAGTAAATAGTCGGGCAGTCTGTGCTTTTTAAACTTGGCATGACAAACAGTTTCGGAAAAGGAAAAATCTAAACTCAAACCTGTTAGAATCTGCTTAAAAATTGACCTTCTGTCACGTCCTGCTTGTACGGAGGGTTGGGTAAATAATATCCCCTTGTTTTTCTTTGAATCAATCTATCTATAACGAAAAAATGGACCCATTTGGGGGAAGTCTCCGTTGAGTAGTGGTTAATGTGTTATATTGTGACATCTTAATAAACAAATTCGAACTCCAGTCGCGCTATTATTCTTACTTTTGGGCTAATACCCTCGGGAAGTGTATGGACATCTCATCCTCCCAGCTTACGTAGTGTTATGGCTGTTTTTTTCTGTGGGGATGATTTTGGCACTCTTGAGAAAGGTATGATACCCCTTATTTCTACAGCTAGGGATTTAATAGCACTATTACTTTTCTTGTATAATGGTGACTTTGGCATTAAATAACACACGAAGGTTGATATTCCATTGAACAAAGAAGCCAAACCTAGACACGCTTTTTCACTTTTAAGAGACGAATAGACACATTGAAATTTGCGCATGCGCAAAAAGCTTTTTAATAGCAGCAGCCCCGTTTTATATCAATGGTAAAATAATGGCGTTGTTAAGTGTATCGTTCTGCCGATCAATAACCTATTTCCAGTGTTTGAAGATTCATAAATGTAAAATTGACATGTTAAGTATTGTTCCTGTGCATTTATGATATACAATTTCATACATTTTAATTGGTTGTTGTTATCCTGAGATATAAAAACCTGATTCAACAGTATTGATTTTTTTGTTTTTGCATGCAGACAACACTAAAAAAGAAATATGCTTCAAATCTCCCGGAAATATTTTTTAATGTTTATGCGCCCTGCAGAGAGAGAGAGAGAGAGAGAGAGAGAGAGAGAGAGAATAACTACTATTGACTTTTTGTTCCTCTCTCAGGGCTGCAAATAATATAGCGGCATTGGTCGCGGAATCTAAATTTTACAATAACATTTTCTTAGAATACCTTCATGATATAACAAAAATACTTATATCATCATTATCATCATCATCATCATCATCATCAATGTGTGCTGACAGCATGCATTCCCTTTACTTGCTTTCTCTCTCTCTCTCTCTCTCTCTCTCTCTCTCTCTCTCTCTACATCCATCCGTATTGGCTATCTCTTTTGGCAAAGCCTCTAGATGGCACCAATGTCTGCACAGTGCAGATGAACGTAAGTCTTTGCTAACACTGGTGTTCCCAAGAGTAGTAGTTCATAGGAGAACGTCGCTTATGAGTTCGTCCTTACTTCTTCAGTAGTGTCCAACAAGTCCGGGTTTGCTTTTTTTATATTTGTTAAATGACAAATCAACTTCAATGTTTGATCTGATTGAGATGTTTAAAAAATGTTTAAAATAACTTTCGATTACATTTGCTCTTAAAACATTGATATTGCAACTAAGTATAAAGTGTTTACCTATTCAAAATTATTTTGAATAGTTTTTTTGTATCGTATGTAATTGGAAACCATAATTGTTAAACTGACTTCGGCATTAAATAACCCAATAAGAATTGGCATACCGTAAAACCAACCAATTTAATCTAAAGTTAGTGGCATGTTTCCTTGACACAAGAAAACAGATACTACACTTTCACCCCTCCACAACATTTTGCGAACGGGACCACAAAAAGCGCCAATAAAGTCAAAAACGTTTGTATTTCACCAAAATACACAATATTATTGTAGAAATTTCTGGTAGATTATAAATCAGTTTAGCTTTTAATATATATCCGAGGAAAATTTTAGCTTGGTGATTAGTACTGATCTTCATATCGAGAAATTCTAAATTGAAATAAACAAAATTGATGAAAAAATGCGAATCACAGCACTAAGCTAATGGAAACATTGCCCTCCATACGATAAACATATTCTTTTACTATAATAAAAAGGACAGCAGACAGAAATTAATAGTTAGCACGACAGCTCTACCAGTGAATACTTTACTGTGTCCCCTGTCCCAGTTATTCATATAACTCATGCGATGAGACAGGTGGTCAGACAGGATGGGGGCTTGAACCAAACTTGGAGCAGTGCACGAATGAAGGGAAGTCACGAAGTGAATATTCGATTGAAAGGTCACTGATGACAAATGTGACAGGTCGTCAGAAATGACTGTACATGAATGCACTAAAAATGAACTGCATGAACATGCAGATATTAAATTTCCTCAGTCGGATATCATACTGATGCACTTAAAGTTGTTGGAATGCAGTGACAGGCTATGATTAGGAATAAAATGCAGTGACTGGGAACACAAGGGAAACTTGCTGTAACTTGATCATTATAGAAATCAAACAGACGTCTTTACACAGAGAATATTTATTGAATACATACAAAATTACAAATAAAAGCTATTTATTTCTGACCGGGATGAGGAAAGTTTCAATGCAATTTTCCTGCTTCCTTTCACACACGAATTAAATAGCGATTCACACTCACAAAGCACACACACACACACACACACACACACACACACACACACACACACACACACACACACACACACACACACACACACACATTTATGTGTTTGGAACTCTTATATATTTGCCCTGTCGGCTGGGGCTGTAGAATGCACCGACTGCTCTGCAAAGGAGTAACGAGTGTCTTGGATATGACACTAAACAGTCTGATGGTGAGGTTCCAGTAATGCTGGAGCTTTGGGGAATTTGGGGTACCCCTTCACTGACATCGCTCTCATGTCCACTTTGACCCAAAATCATAGCACCTGATAGGGTTCTATCTATGGGATAAATAGAACTATACTGTGTACTTATGCCAAATTGTTTGAAATAGAATTGTTTTTGAAATTGAAACTGTATTATGCTAAACTGAATTGTTTGATATAGAACTGTTTTTATGCTAAACTAATTTGTTTGAAATAGAACTGTTTATATACATGAAAATGTATTTGGCATTATTAACCTGCAATGGTTGATGTATCACAAAACCAAATCAAACAGAACTATATATATATATATATATATATATATATATATATATATATATATTTTACTTTTATATATATATTTTACTTTTATATATATATATATATACATATATATATATTTACTTTTACTTTATAATATATATATATATATATATATATATATATATATAAAGTAAAAGTAAATATATATATATGTATATATATATACATATATATATATGTATATATATATATGTATATATATATATATGTATATATGTATATATATATGTATATACATATATATATATATGTATATATATATACATATATATATGCTTAACACTCAGCATTATAAGGTACGGTTCAAGGGTAAAGTGGAGCAATCCTGGGAATGGAGTAGCGCCCTCCCCTACACCTTGGTGTAGTAGCTATCGAAAAGGGAGCCTTCGGGTCACCCTCGACTATGGTCGCTAACTTTACTTTTACTTTATATATATATATATATATATATTCAAATGAATAGGTCCGAACAAATAATCTAAATTAGATATTTAGGCTTTTATCATTTCATATACTTGTACTCTACATGTGTTTCAGACATTATATCTTCTTCAGGAGATTGGTTTTGGGGAGGGTGGTTTTTGGTCATAGCTTTTATAGTGAAGATTGTTTTGATAGGGGTGTGATCCTTGTTGGACCAACAACAATTTATATATATATATATATATATATATATATATATATATATATATATATATATATATATATATATAAATGAGAGTGTGAACTCCATGTATGCTTCTGATATAAATGGGTTAAAGATGACATGGCCTATGAAAAAATAATCCCTGATATCTTAAAGAAAAGGTTGAAAAAATAATTCAGTACTTACATCTGAAATCATTGGAGTGAAAACATGTTAAAATAAAAAAATTCAAAATGAGTATTTTTTCTCGTTATATTTTGGGGGAGCCTTTTCTCAAATATCTATAAACCACTTCGTTCCAAAAACATATATATATATATATATATATATATATATATATATATATATATATATATATTGCACGCTCTTTTATTCTTTCATTCGAATATGTTATATATATATATATAATATATATATATATATTGCACGCTCTTTTATTCTTTCATTCGAATATGTTATATATATATATATATATATATATATATATATATATATATATATATATATATATATATACGTATTTATGTGTGCGTATATATATATATATATATATATATATATATATACGTATTTATGTGTGCGTATATATATATATATATATATATATATATATATATATATATACGTATTTATGTGTGCGTATATATATATATATATATATATATATATATATATATATATATCATATTCGTGCCAAATATTGCATTTCTAATACAAAGAAAGACGTGAAACAATTTTTGCGAGTAAACATAACCTACATTAATTCTGATTTTCTGTTCATATCAATACTATTTCATATAGACAAGGTAAAGGTTTTTCATTTTTTTTTATTATTTGACCTTTTTTTGCTGTCTTTTAATATATTGCTTCTGTATCTGAACCAACACGGCAAAAAAGACGGTTGAATTTTTTACTAATATTCTTGGGAAAAACATGAATCCACGACACTTTGCCTTCGAGGAATTATCAAAGAGACGTACAAGAAATAGAATATTTTATAGTAAACTTCGCCCATCTTTACACATTAGACTCTTATTATAAAGAGCTCGTGGAGTCTTGCATATTTACCTGAAAATCCAAGATAGTATGTATTTACCCAAATGACAGGCAGGATCTGACACAAGATCAATTTTTTAGCAGTATATCGTTGGTTTAACTTTCTCCTATACTTATTTAAAATTTTTCTTATTCTCTCTTTCTTTCACTTATATATTATATATATATATATATATATATATATATATATATATATATATATATATATATATAAAATCTTTGTTTACTGAAATATTATTACTTATGAATAATCTAACACTGAATTAATTTCAATCAAGAGTATATTCGGCATTATTTTGAACCACTTCTTGCTCGATGATTTCTCTCAAGTAAAATTCAGCTGTTCGTAAGAAAATTTTCTGACATGCAGACTATTTTGTTAAAGCGAGAAAGATGGATATTACTTAGTGCAAGGTATGGTGAATATAGAGGAGGGGGTAAAACAGACCAACCTAAATCTAATATTTTTTCTTGATTTCTGTATAATTATCAGCTGTTTAGTCTCCAAGAAAGTTCAGTGTAATTATTTATTTGCACACAGTTATACTTTTTCAAGTATTGCTATCTAACACTAATAATTTGCAAATAGTTATATATATTTAACCAACCCACCCGCACGAGTAGGACGTGATACAAGTCCCTTTTTTTAGCGAGTTTAACTGGTTTGAGATCGGTTTCCTTCTCCTCGGTTGGTTGCAAAGAGTCAGCCCTATTATTTACCGATAGCTGGACGGAGAATATTGGATTCATATCTTTCCTGTCAGAGAAATGCAAATAGCCTCGTCCAGGATTTGAACTTAGGCTGCTTAGTCAATTTTCTACGATGGTAGCCATTACACCACGAAACCTGTTATACGGTTTTAAGTATTCCTACCTAATAATTGAGCGCAACGTGGGGGGGGCTTTCTTTTGGTCGGAATCCATGGAACAAAGGCTTGGTTTAGTCTATTGTTAAATCCTGTTCGAAAACAAGAATCACTTTAATCCCCCAAATTCCTTTCATCAATATTTTTTCTACAGTTGAACTGGGTAAATTATTGTTACATCGAGAACGCTGAAACATAGTCGGCACCGTAATTACGGATTCGTTCGACTTAAAATTGAATGGGATTTGACATTTTATAGTCGAGGAAGCATTACAAAAAATTCTTAATACCATCGGTATTTAGAGGCATCTCAAGCGTCAAACGATAAACTGATCCTTGCTTAGCAGGAACAGAGAAAAAGTCCCGCTTCGACGCCATAAGTATTACACATATAAAAAATCTTTTCTATTTCATTATTTCTCTTCATCCTCCTTCTCTCGGTTTATCTATTCACTCTCTCTCTCTCTCTCTCATTCTCTCTCTCTCTCACTCTCTATTTCTCTATGTCTCTCCTCTTCGTTTCCCGTCTTTCTTTCTTCTCTCACTCTGTTTCCCCTTTCTCTCCATCCCTCTCCTTATCTCTTTTTCCTTTCCTCTCTTATACTCTCGCTTCCTCGACTTCTCTTTGCTTTTCCTTCTCTACCTCTCTCTTTCTCTCCTCTCCATCTTATTTCCTTCTTTCTCTCTTTACTCTGTCTTCGCTTGTCTCTTTCACTGTCCCTCTCTCTTCTCCTTTCTTTCCTCACTCTCGCCTTCTCTCCTTCTCTTTCCCTTTTCTATCCATCACACTCGCCTTCTATTTCCTCGTTCCATTTTCGTCTACTCTTTGTTTCTCTCTCCCTTCTCCCTTTTCTCCTTCAATCTTTCCTTCTCTCTCTCTCTCTCTCTCTCTCTCTCTCTCTCTCTCTCACACACACACACATTCTGTATTTCCTTGTCTTCTTCTCCCTCTCTTTCAGTCTTTATTTCATTTTTCTTTTTTCCCTTCTTCACTTTCTCTTTCTTTCACCTATTTTTTATCACTCCCCTCTCCTCTCACTTCTCCCTCTCTTTCTTTTCTTTCTTTCATTCACTGCTTCTCTTTCAACATCCTTCTTGAATTCTCTTTCCTTCTTTCTCTATCTATGTCTTTCCCTCTCTTCACCTCCTCTTTCCTTTTCACTCATTCACTCTCACCTCCTCTTCTCTTTTTCTGTCCTTCAATTCTTTTTCCTTCTTTCTTCTTTTCTTCAATATTTCCTTCTGTTTCTCTCTCTCTCTCTCTCTCTCTCTATATATATATATATATATATATATATATATATATCTTCTATCTATCTATCTTCTCTTTTTCTACCTCTCCTCTTTCCTCCCTCTCGCCTTCACTTTATTTCTCTTTGGTTCTCCACTTCTTTTTCCTTCACTCTGTCTCTGTCTCTGTCTCTTCCTTTCTCCTATTTTTCTTCTCTCCTTGTCCTCCTTTTTCCCTCTTCTCTACTCTTCTTCTTTCCTTTTTTCTTCTTCGCTCTCACTTTCTCTCCACTTTCTCCTTTCTCCACTTCTCTCCTTTTATCTCTCTCTCTCTCTCTCTCTCTCTCTCTTTCAACTATATTCTTTTTCTAGCTCTCCTCCTCCCCTCCCTCCTCCTCTCCTGGTGTTCCTGTGTATACATATAGGCCTACATTGGCTTTACGTCAAGGATACGTTCTGACTAGTGCGCCGTTGAATGCTGAATCAACGTCTTAATAATTGTTTGATTTGTACTGAGTGTAAAGAGTTTAAAGTCTCACGTGGTTAAAAAGCAAATAATTTGCGGAAACATTGAAGATAGTTGGCACTAACTCAAACAACTTACGTTCACGCAAACACCAGAAAATTCCTATGTCGTTGCATAGCATCTTTGAAATTCCATAGAGAAGTAAGTAAAAACCTACCAATGATTAAATCCGTTAATATCTAGGAGAATGTCTTCTTTGAAGTGAAGACAACTGTAAGCGGCTTCATCTCCCGGCCGTACAATTATTCCCCATAAATTCAGTGATTGATCTCGCTTTCTTTGATGTCCGCCCATGGCTTCTTGATAAGATAAATGCATTTCTCAAAGTGATGCAAGCAAGGACTTCTCCGGAACGTTGGACAAAATTTTCTATCAGATATCTTAGGCTAAAAGACTTGCCTCCATTTACATCTTTAGTAGTCTGTTGAGCCATCACTGCGTTGAATTTTAGCCGCTCAAAATATTTTAATCGTAAAGGTATAGAACTGTATAACTTTTACAACCAAAACAAAAAGACCTGATAGATTTTGAAATTTGGGTGAGACTGCTTGTGTTATAGAATTAGTTCTGTTGGAAAAATCAAGAATCTTCATACCTTTGCGGATTGATTCATGCCTAGATATCTAAACCTAGAGCCTCTGAGTTCCGGCGCGGAACAAGATTTTATTCTTGCCGTAGCAAACTGAAATGAACAACCTGCTTTTATCATCTGTATTTAAATAATTAAAGAATCAGTACCAATTCTGAACAGCCCACAAGAAAAATTGCAGCACTAATGTTAAATATATATATATATATATATATATATATATATATATATATATATATGCATTATTTTTTTAAAACATGTTTGAATAAATAGGAAAGATATTTCATGTCTTCTTATACTGCCTTTGATCCGTTAAAGTCACCGATTGAGTTGTTTGACTGTTAGATGGAATGAATTTGGAAGAAAAGGAAATGGGAAAAGATGAAAAGAAATGAAAAATTACATATATATAATTTTTCATTTCTTTTCATCTTTGAAAAATTATATATATATATATATATATATAATTTTTCATTTCTTTTCATCTTTTCCCATTTCTTTTCTTCCAAATTCATTCCATCTAATAGTCAAACGACTCAATCGGATACTTTAACAGAAATAGGAAAAGATGAAAAGAAATTAAAAATTATATATATATATATATATATATATATATATATATATATATATATATTCATTTCTTTTCATCTTTTCCCATTTCTTTTTATTTTCACTTGAAAACTTTTTTTTGCTAAAACATTAAACAACAGACCTCAAGACCGAAACAATTGCATTGTTTGTATAAAGCTTACATTATTTTAATATTTTTTTAATATATATAAATATATATATATATATATATATATATATATATATATATATATATATATATTAATCATTACCTATGCTGAACAACAATACCCCCACAAACATTCAAAACATTTTAGTGGGTAACACAAAAATCCTCTATAGTACAAATTGTATAAAAAAAGCTGCAAATGTCGGAAACCTACTTATAAATAACTGACATCCCTCACTTTAAAAAATCTCTGTTAGCTTAGGAGCTGGAATACTTAACTGTATCTGATACAAGTCCATAGTCCTACAGCCTCTGCGATTCTCGGTCTCGGGATCTTGATCTGTGATTTCTATACATTTAAACCAACACCCACGGACTACACAAACATAACGTCAACTGCACGAGATGAACACTCCTTCATTGATAACAGAAAAGTTCATTGATTACAGAAAATAAACCTAACTCTAGAACATAGCCATACCCACGTCCTTGACAATTACCAACCAAAAGTGTATGTTCTTAGGTATTAACATTAAAAACTTCGAACAATTCTTAAACTGTCTTTATCAACATTTGTGACATCTTGTTTGCCAACAAGAAAAGGTCAACGAAAAAACTAAACACCAATTCCTCATCTGTCATATATATATATATATATATACCAAACCAAACCGTAAGTAATTTATTGATAATTTCATTTTTACATGTGTCAGAGCTATTTTTTGCATATTAGTATTACTGTAAGTTTCTACACAGTGGAATGGTTTCAATTATTTCTCTCTAAAACTTATAATTAAGTTCAATATTAATCATTTATTTGCAGACAGTGAAGTGGTTCCAAGTATTTCTATTCAACACTAATTATTCTATTCAAGTCTATTAATTCATTTGCACACAGTCAAATGGTTCCAAGTATTGCTATGTAATACCAATAATTCAATTTAGGCACACAATTAAAGTTTCAAGTATTGCCATTTAACACTAATAATTCTAATCATTTCTTTGCAAACAGTCAAATTGTTTCAAGTATTGCTCTGCATCATTTATTATTCAATTCAATTAAACATCAATCATTTGTTTACACACAGTTAAATGTTCAAAGAGTTTCTTTTCTAACAATTTAACTTAATATAAGTTATTTTTTTGCACACACTCTAAATGAAAAACAGTTCTATTTGACCTATTGATAGGACCCTATCTGATGCCTTCACTTCCGGTCAAAACTTCAGTGCTCGAGCCTCACTACCAGATGGCTTAATGTCATATCTAGGACACTCGTTGACAGGTCGAGGGCGGATCTTACCTCTCTCCAGAGATACAGTCGGTGTATTCTATGGCCCCATCCGACTTGGCCGTTAAACGTTAAGTGAAACGCAAATTGTCTAGTCAGTTATTTGAACGCGGATCACCGATTTAATTTTCCATAACGCTAAGACACTATAAACAGAATGTAGTACTTGCATTCAAAATACAGATAAGAAGAGAGTTCAGTCATTGTATTTTTTATTATTACCGTCACTAAATTAGAGGGTGTGTTGCATAGCACTTTTACGCGGACGATCGCTCAGCGTCCATTTCCTCACTGCGTTGGTCCATCGGGTCTCTTTGTGTCTCCCTGTTCGCTGTCATGTCACCTCCTCTTGTCGCTGTTATTGTGTCTCTTCCTGTTCGTTCGTTGTCCGACTCCAATTGTTCTTAGTTCTTTGTTGGGATGAATAACGACAGCCACATTTTTATGTGCGACTAATATTTTATTTTTTTCGCAACAACCATTTTTCATCCTTGCTTCTCCAGCAGTATCCCGCATGACTTGTTAGTGTTACTTGGATAGCTTTTGAGATAGGAATTAAGTGGCCGTACAGCTGTTGTTTCATGGGGTGTTGGTTTCAGGATATGTTCATGTTCAATATAGCTCGTAGAATTATTGTGCGGCTCCTACCAAGCTTTTTCTCAATGCGTTTTGTTAGCGCCTATGTATTGTATCTATACAGTAGTATTGATTCTTGGATGAAATCCTTTTATATCCTTTTACAGTGGGGTAAGACCCCTCCAATGTATGTCTTGGGTATGACATTAAAACATCAGATGGTGAGACTCCACTCCCAAAACTTTGTGGAATATGAAGTACTCTTTCGTTATCATTACTCCCAGGTCCACTTTTACTCGAAGAGGAAGTACCTGTTAAGGTCCCATTTATGGTTCGAATAGAATTGTTTAATTATTTACTATACTTTCAACCACTTATCCGTGTACAAACAAACGGTTGGTATTAGTAGCTGTGAACAAACAAATGATTGATATTAGATTTGGTAGGAATACTTGATAAATAAAAATACAAATGTAAAATTGCGATACTCGAAACAATTTAACTGTGTGCAAACAAATAAAGTCTAACTCGTTTAAAAGTGAAGTAATGTACAAACTCTTCACAAACAAATAAGATAGATAGATAGATAGATAGATAGATAGATAGTGAGGTCAATATACACCTAGCAAAGGCGTGGACTGCTATCCATAGGTTATCAATCATATGGAAGTCGGATCAATCCGATTAAATAAAACGCCAAAGGTTAATACGCCATTAAACCAAATAACCTAACCTATCTTAATAAATACCGATTACCCAATTATTCTATCTGATCATTTGATAACGTTTGACATTTTTACTTATTCTAAGCACCGATGAACAAAAAAATGTACGACCTTTGAGCTAATAAGGCATTGGTCCTTCATTTGCCTGAAAACTAGATTTGAACAAAGCAGCGATAGACTTTACAAGATCTCTAAAGATTCCTTGGGAAATTTACGACTGGAGGCCACGAGTGGCATTCCTTACCATCAATTGCGACTTTCCATTTCGTTATCGAAAGAATAATTAGAATTGTTCATTTTTTTTTCCAGAACTTGATATCCCAAGGTTTTCTCCCAAAAAGTAATTTAAAAAAAGCCATTAAAAGATTAGTAAAGATTCAGTTATACCAATGTAAACAATGAAAATCCCAAACAAAATCTGACGACCCCAACAATACTCGAACCTTTCTACCAATCCAAAATAAATCATATCCAACAAACCGCAGACTGAAACCGTCTGAAAAATCAAAACCTTTATCATCTCAATTTAGTGACCCCTCGATAACAAGAATAAAGTCACCAAAAAAGAAGTATTAAACAAGACGAATAATTTGAAAAAAGCTTATTTGCTGAACGATCCTCCAATTATTAATTAAATGACCCTCCAATTATTAATTAAATGACCCTCGTAGATATATAGATAAATTTCTATTACTTTTTAAATGACACTCATAGATAGATAGATAGATTCCTCTTATTAAGTGACCCTCGTAGATAGAAGGAATGATGAATACCTTTTATTTATTGAATGACCCTAGTAGATAGATAGATAGATAGATAGATAGATAGATATTGAATGAACCTCTTAGATAAATAGATAGAACAATAAATTCTCCTTATTTATTGAATGACCCTCGTAATTTATTGCAGTTTATTTCTCTAAGTAAATTATAATATTCGTTATAAGATGAAAAAAAAAGAACATCAACAGGAAAATGTTAGTGACAATAAAAAGCGTAACGATTATCGCCGTGAGAAATGGAATTAGTGAATAAAGTTCAAATCCTAGAGAAAGTTATTTGCGTTTCACTTCTCGCTAATGGTCAGCAGAAAGGCAACTGTTCTCTTTCCAACTATGAATAAATAGCAGAGCAGATGGAATTCTTTAGCCACAGCAAAGAAAAATTCTAAATTCTTTATTCCGCCAGTGCCATACCCTCCGCATCACAGAGGGGCAGTATAAATACATATCTATAGGTGAGGAGAAGACAAGAATAATTTATGCCTTTTCCAAGGGCATTAGCAAAAAAGTTAAACGCAAACAGCTTTGTCCAGAATTTGAATTCAAGTCTCCGAATCCATTTCCTGCGTCAATAAACGTTACTCAAAAAAATGCCTCCTTGATCGACAAAATAGAACTTCTTTCTCTGCAGGAACTTCAAACGAAGATTCAGACGGTTTATCAAGAAAGAAGACAATTCATCAATTCTCAGTTTTACTGATTGTTGTTGCATTGATGGGGGTCTGCTTCAGATGGTGTAAACAATTAAATGGACTTTGTATCTCGTTCATTTTGTAAGCGAACAGGAGCGATTGCTTCAATCAGATCTACCTCATCACCAAATTAATCGTCTAATTTGACGGATTTTTCTCTTTTCGAGAAATAGATCGAAGCTTGGCAAGAATAGATCAACAGTGAAAATTGTATAACTGATGGTGTGGTGTGTAGTCATTAGTACACAATATATTGTGTAGAAAAGATGCTAATCACAATCAAATCTGTAGAATTGGAAAAGTTTCGTTTTCTCATAGTTCACACTACGGTATGTATGTATATATTAACCAACCGCTCCGCTTGCCCAGTCGGCTGGTGTTGTAGAATACACCGACTGCATCTCTGCAGAGGAGTAAGACCCCCCCCCCAAAGAGTGTCCTGAATAGACGCTAAACAATCTGATGGTGAGGTTCCAGTGATGCTGGAGCTTTGAGGAATGCGGAGTACCCCTTCATTATCATTGCTGCCAGGTCCACTCTGGCCCGGAGTGGTAGCAGCTGATAGGGTATTATCTATGGGTTAAATAGAACTAACTGCATACTTATTCTAAATTGAATTGTTTGAATTAGAACTGTTTGACTAAATTGAAGAGCTTGAAATAGAAATGTTTTTGACAATTAAACTGTACTTACATTTAAACTGCGTACTTACACTAAACTGAATTGTTTAATGTAGAACTGTTTTGACATTTAACTGTGCGTAAACAAAATCTATGCTTATACTAGGCTGAATTAGCGGAATTAGAACTGTTTGAATAAACTTGAAATAGAAATGTTTTTGACAATTAAACTGTGTACTCAGGTTAAATTGAATTGTTTGAAATAGAACTGACAATTTGCATAAAAATTGAGTTGGCGTTAAATAACCTAAAAAGGTTGATATGCCATAAAAGTTGAACAACCAAACAACCAACCTTCCGCATGGGCAGAATGTGACACAAGGTCAATTTTAAGCGGAGTTTAACAGATTTGGATTAAGCGTTTTCCTTCTCCTAGACTGGTTATCTAACAAAGACTAAAAAACTCCCTACTATTTACCCATAGGTGGAGGGAGGATAATTAGATTCATGTCATTCCCAAGGAGATTTGTGTTACATGAAATGTAATCAGCCTCGTCTTGGATTTGAACTCGTAACGCCGGGTCCATTTCCTACGACGATAACCATTGCACCATTGGCAACTTAAAATGTGTGTACGTGTGTATGTATGTGTGTTTATGCATCTATTTATCTATATGGGTAGTTGATGATTCAAGTAAATCGTTAAACACAGATATACGCACATAGGGCGCGATTGATAAAATTGGTGCCATTTTGATTTATCAATTTCGTATATGAGCTTTGTTTTAGGTTTTGTCTACTATGCAGCAAACTAGAGTCAGTTGGGCATTGTCACTGAGAAAATTGGGAAACTGCATAAAATTCACACAGAAGCTCCAACGCAAAGATTTCAGAGTATTTGTATGTCAATCTGACAAGAGTGCAAAGGATTCAAAAAAAGAGTTCGATGAGTCTAATGGAGATTACAAACGTATAAAAATTCGGAATCCTCTCTCTGATAAGAAAAGAACTTCCGAATTTATTGGTGAGATACAGGCCATGATTGACATTGATAAATTTGCATAAGAAAGGAACATTGATAAAGAAAATTATTGAACAAAATCTGTTTACAACAAAAAAAAATTGTAGTGTCGAAACCAAACATTGTTATTTATTGAGGGGAATGTATCATAGATAACTCTCTAATATATATCAGTACATATACTTCTAGTCGGTTTTATTTGTTTAACAGCATATCCTTATCGGTAGTTTATTGCTCAGTCGGATAGGGCTGTAGAATACTCCGACTAATTCTCTGCAGAGGGGTAAGACCCCTCCCCGAACGAGTTTCCCGCATATGACGATCTGATGGTGAGGTTCCAGTAATGTTGGAGCTTTGGGGAATGTGGTGTACCCCTTCATTGCCATTGCTCCCAGGTACACTCTGGCCCGGAGTGGTAGCAGCTGATAGGATCCTATCTCTGGGTTAAATAGAACTAAACTGCGTACTTATGCTAAAATGAATTGTTTGAAACAGAACTGTTTTTATATATATATATGGATTTGGCATTAATAACTTACAAAGGTTGATGTGCCAGAAAACGAAACCAAATATATTAAACTACTTAATACCACAATTCGCCCCATTGGTTTTTCCACAGGCCACTTGGCGTTTGGGAAACTTTGGGCAAAGTGAGGGCTAGTCACAAGGAACCTTATCCGCTCGGACAATACCTATTTGGGAATACTGAGAGAATCAAGAATTCTTTGTGAAGGTCGCACTTGAGTTTCAATTTGTGCGTGACCCTCGCACTATAAAACGACTTCATGTCAAGTCGGTTCCGAGACGAAGATTTTTATCATTAAGGGTTTTCGAACTATTGTCTTCATCTTTATTGTTATTTCCACAGCGTTTCGGTCGATATGTCCTCCGGCCTTCTTCAGGTGTTTGTCGAACTCGGGAACCTACACGGAACTTCGAACTACTCGTACGTCATTTATTGAATCCACGGGAGTCACCTGTTCTGATTCCGTAAGACATAACCGGGTGCAAGTGTTGAGTATTCCTGTATTGTTACTTGCCTCCAATCAGGATTGAACCTGCAACCTCCCGATGATTGTCTCCCTAGAAGCTTAGGGAACCAACGCCTATAATCATTACACTATATGTTCTGCTTGACAATTTAGAGTGAATTTTTGGGACTTATAAACTTAATGGTCTTACTTGAATAGGATTACTATTATTATGTATGAATTTTTACCTGTGCTCATATTCAGAATTTCTTTCCCGAGTTCGACAAAAACCTGAAGAAGTCCGGAGGACATATCGGCCGAAACGTTGTGGAAATAACAATAAAGATGAATACAATAGTCCGAAAACTCTTAATGATAAAAAATCTTGTAGCTTATTCAATACTAAAATTTGATTCCTTTGTGAATGTTTCATAAGAGACACCCCGTGACGTAGTGGCTAATGTGCAAGACGTATATCGTATTAAGCGTGTTCAAATTCCACTGGTGCCATTACGTTTACGTTCAGACGAATAAAATTGTAAGTAAAGTAAGTAAAGTTTGCGACCTTAGTCGAGGGTGACTCGAAGGCTCCCTTTTCGATAGCAACAACACCGAAGTATAAGGGAGGGCGCTACTCCTTTCCCTGGATTGCGCCGCTTTAACTTTGATCCCTACTTTATAGTGCTGAGGGCTAAGCAAGGTAGCATCAAGTACCATTTTTTGTGTCTTTGATATGACTCGACCTGGGATTGAACCCAGGTCTCCAGGGCCTTGGTGAAGGGTCTTAATTCCTTTCATCCTCCGAGCTATGGATTAAATAACACTACTTATGTCTTTCCAAAATAATTTCTTTGGCATTAAATAACCTACGAAGGTTGAAATGCTATTAAACAAAAAACCAAGCCAAACCAAAGGGGGTATGTTAAGTGGCTTATACCTTTCCCAAACGCTATTAGTACGAAAATGAACGTAATAGCTTTGCTGGAATTCGAACTCGCTTACTATGATTCCACAGTTCATCGCATCAACCATTACGCTACGAGTACTCCTTTTAAAGGGAATTCACACCTTTCCCAAAAAGTCAACGTAATAGTTTGACTGGAATTGACTGTGGAGGTGCCCATGGTGTAATGGTTATCGTCGTAGGAAATGGACACGGTGACACGAGTTCAAATCCTGGACGAGACTGATTGCATTTCACATAGCACTAATACCCTTGGGAAAGGTATAAATCCAATTATTCTCCCCCCAGCTATGGATAAATAGTAGGACAGACTCAGTTCTTCAGCCTTGGTTAGGCAACTAGTCTAGGAGAAGGAAAACTCTGAATTCAAACTTGTTAAACTCCGTTTAAAAATTGACCTTGTGTCATATCCTGCCCGAGCGGAGGGGTTGGTAAATAGGAAAGTTTGACTAGAATTCGAAATCCCCTACTATAATTCAGCAGTTCAACGCATTAACCATTACGCCATGTAGACTTCACCATAAGGGTGTTTATACCTTTTCCAATGACATTAGTCCGAAAGTGAACGTTATAACAAGACTGGTAATCGAACTAGCTTACAACGATGTCACAGTCCAGCACGTTAGCCACTACTCCACGAGAATTCCTCATAGAATGAAATTGTTGGTTGAGTGCGTGTTCGAATTTTCTCTGGTTTTCGAACCAGAGATAAATGGATTAACCATAGCTTTGTTCCAAGTGGCATTCGCACGAGGCAACACCTGCTCCTTTGCCAAAAAGAGGTATGGGGTGGTTTTGAAGGAAAATTCCGACGGAAACAGGCATTTTCTGAAACTGCAGCGCATGATACTCGATTCGTGGCACCTAACAATATCTATTTAATTATCTATTCAATTTAGTGGTAAGCTAAAAGTATAGACAAAAACTAAACCGACAATATGTAACATTATGGCCTTGTAGGAACTGAACACATATCTCCTCCTCCTCCTCTTCTTCTTCTTCTTATTATTATTATTTTACTCTTTTTCACACTTGCATTCGCAGATATTTTTCCGCTTGAGTTTGAGTGACAGCAAGTCTCCTCAACTCTCCAGGACTCTTCTCAGTATTCTCGCTGATCTCTACAATGCTGTATTTTGGATGGTCTCCACTCGTCCTCTTATTTCCAAGTCCTCCTGTCTCAGTACCAATCCTTTGGTAACTGTACCGAGTTCACTAATTACAATTCGTATCATCGTTACTTTCATGTTCCATATTTTTTCCAGTTCTCTTGTAAGGTCTTGGTACTTATCTTTCTTTAAGTTTTAACTGAGGCCAGCCGGAATGGAAAAGTCCACTATTCGGTAGGTTCTCTATTTTTTTTTTTTTTTGTTGTTGTTGATTATCACAAGATTTGGTCGTCTGGGCGAGATTAGATGATCCGTTTGTATCTCGAAATCCCAGAGAATTTTGTGCGTCACATTTTCCAAGACGGACTCTGGGTGGGGCTTATACCATTTATTCGTGTGGTCAAATTTAAACTTCTGGCACAGTTTCCAGTGGATCACCTTCTCCATCCAGTCGTTATTATTATTATTATTATTATTATTATTATTTCTTGTTCTTCTCTTTCTCCTGCTGCTACTGATTGTTTGTGTGCACATATGCTAAATAGGATAGTTCATTATTCGGGCAGTTTGCACACATATAAATTGACTGAATTTATTCCTAGGCCAACCACAGCAAAAGAAAGCCGCAAATTGAGAGTGATCAGTTCTATCATGGGGATTTGTTGCAGTGTTTCAGCAGAAAATATCTCGTTGGAGTCTTTTTCCTTAAGTGAAAAATCTGATGTAGAAGACATACCGACATTACCAGACTTAGATTTAAAAACGAGCCCCGTGGATCTTTTACGATTAATAGAAGAAGAAGAAAAGCGATATGTGACTCTCTATGAACTCGCCGTGAAAGCAAGTGCCTTCTCTCCAACAATTAGGAAAGTGAAAATTGAGCCAAAAGAATCTGATGAGAACTCTGATGCATAAGTCCCAAGATTCTCTACACTTTCTTCACTCCGACCCTCCCCTCGAAACTACGTTTTCTTTTTCTACCGGGGAGTCCTTGTGGCTAACGTGCTGGACTGGACTACAACATTGCCATTATGTTTACTTTCGGGTTAATACCTTTTGGGAAGGTATAAACCTCATCCACTCAGCCTGTGTCATGGCTATTCTACTGTATGGATGGCTTGGAAATCGAATAACCCATGAAAGCTGACATATCGTTAAAAAAACCTTTTAACCACTTCTTTTAATTTTACTTAAAAGTTTTTTTTAAACAATAAACCAGGCTAACGATATATTGTACATAATACGATTTAGGATATAAAATCCTACAGCTCTTAAAATTACATTCAACTCCCGGAAGGTTTTATTTTAGTTGTCTGTGCACAATTTTTTTTTTTTTTTTTTTTTTTTTCAAAAGAATTTGAATGGTTCGTAAAAGCACCCCCCCGAGAAATTTCAGGGTGCTTCCGAAATTATCCATAAACTTGACTGATTCTCGTTCAATTACTATCAAGGCGTCTCGGCATTTAAAATAGGACTTTTAGTTTTCAAATACTTCAAGTCTAAGTTCCGGAACAGGAATTTTTCTGAAAAACGTGTACATAAAATTTTTCTTTACGACCTATTGTTGCCGTAACAGTTCCAAATACCCTAGTGTATGAATGCGGATGGACTGTCGCCTTGGTTTCTTTTATAGCATGACAACTTACAGCAGAACCCCTTGAAAAAATACTCGCGCATTCAGGAGAGGTTCCAAAAGAATCTTGTACAAATCCAGATTCGTCTAATGCTGCAGGGCAATACCAACTTTGATAAGAGTTTTTATAAATTCACGGCTGGACAGTACAAAGTAAATCCATGCCTTCATCAACGAGATGACATCAAGCAAATATTGGTTGAGAATTAATCCTTGACTCGACACCGGATAGAAACTGAATTACAGTTGACAAACCAAAAATCATTTTTGGTAGAGATCGCGACCCAAAAAGTCACTCGGCCAGAGAGACTCTTCAGAAAGCTTAAACGGTTGGAAACTTTAGACTTGTCATATCAGCTGCTATTTCTATCTCCGGTACTTCCTCTAATCAAATCGACCAGATACCTGTTATTTGTGCCAGTTCATAATTTTGTTTGTCTAAAGGTGCTTATTAATACTAACCAAGACGTGCCCAGTATGTCTTACTTGGATGGTTTGTGAGATTGGAAGTGGCTCGACAGCTGCTGTCTTGTAAGATTCGTTCAAAACGGCGTCCTTGTGTAGTTTCTTTCTAGCTTTTTCTCCCGGAGTTGTCGTCTTCAAAATGTTGTAACCATAAAATAGTACTGAAACTACTACAGTTTCGAAGAAATCGCGTTTTATTTTATCAAGTTTGTTAAATTCGAATATTCCCCCTAGTAATGTTAATGTTGGTTACGACCTTGGTGCCTGGATATGACAGAAGTACCTAAACTCTAGTTTTAGGGGCAAGAAGCCGTGAGACTGAAGTTTTAAAGGGAGTCGCTTCTAGCGCAGATAAAACTTATATTTCGGGACTAACCGAAACCACCTCCCCGATTAGTATGTTATAACATCGATTTACAAAACAAATATTTCTTTTGATTAGAAAATGTCATTTCTATCCTTTCATGGAGCCGTTCTAATACGAACTTCAAACCGGAAATAAAACTTTTTGTAATCATGTTTCATGATGTAAGGAATAAATATTATTTAACATTTTGTTTTCCGTTTTTTTTTAACTATTATTCGTTTTACTTGACAATTACATACTGAAAAACTTTCATGTCGATCTGTGTAGAAGTAATTAAGCTTTTTACTTGGATGTGGCATAAAGCCGTATGAATGGTCCACCTAATAAGACTCGAATTCACTCGTGAAAGTTTGCTTGTCTAGCTTGTTAACCCTTACACCACCCGAGGGGCTCCCATTTTCATTTAAGTCAATAATTAAAGGTACGTTCGCCTTTATATTTTACTGATTCTTTCCACCTGTAAATTGTACAAAAGTAATCAATTTGAGTTAGTAATTCATTTACTTAGCAGTGAATAGAAATTAGATTTAGTCGCGATTCGGGTGCAGTAAGTAGAATTTAAAAAAACTCTGGTTTTAGACCATTCTCTTGTATTTTATTTTGGCAAAGGGTGGATGATTGAAATTTTTATTTATGGACGATTTACAAAAGAGCAAGTATTTCTTTAAGAAATGTCATTTTTATCCTTTCATGGAACCATTCTGAAAAAAACTTATAACCGGAAATAACTCTTTGTAATCATGTTGCCTAATATGAATCTTAAATTTTGTTTTTGTAAAATTCGGAAAAAAAAACATTTGTCGACCTAAATCATACTATATTACTCGTCTCTCCAAAACGTTGCATTTATTCTGAAAAACTTTCATGCCAGTCTCTAGCTAAACCAAATCCACTGAAAGTGGCTTATATTTGGAGGTTGAACAAAACTTTAGCGAGTTAATAAAAGCACAGGGACCCATGGGGGTGAATTTAATTGTTTGCATTCATAAATTAGATTTTATTGGATGAACGAAAGAAAACGGTGGTAAAACATGCCAAGATTTATGTAAGTGTTGAGAGCGTTTTACGAACTGCTCAAAGTTTGCATTTTGTTGAATCCAGGTTTAACCATATGCATTATTCATAAAACAAACGGAAGCCCTTTAGAATATAATGTTGATTTGCAACACACGACGCTTCTCATTTAGTTAGTAACTTACAAATGTTTTTTGCATAGATGAGACTCAAAGCCGTATGAATGGGGGCACCCAATGAGAATCGAACTCACTCGAACGCTTGCAAACCAATACATGACCAGATGTGCCTCCATATCTTTCTCACTAAGTCAATGATTAAAGGTATGTTCGCATTTATATTTTACTGATATTTTTTTCCGCATGTAAATTGTATTATTCACTTAGTGGTGAATAGAAATTAAATTTGGCTACGACTCGGGTGCAGCAATTAGGAAGTTTGAGAAATACTGGTTTAAACAATTTGAATTTATTTTATTTTTTTTTTTTTTTTGCAGAGGATTGATGATTGAAATTTTTATTTACAAAAAAATTACCAACGAAATGAGAATGAACAAAGTTAAAATAAAACGATTGTTCATACGCAACCTACTCAATAACAAAGATGGCAGACAAAACTACTCAAACGGCCCAAAGAATTTTGAAGTGGGGGAAAAAAGCCTGAAAACATGTCTCCAAAGAAGTCTAAATTACCAACTTGTAGTCGAGGGGGAAAATAAAAACGGAAAAACCTTGCAGGCATTTTGCAGATAAAATGATTAACTTTTGCCATTAATGTTTGTGTTTTTTTTTTTTTTGTTTTTTTTTCCACGAAAGTCTAAAGAATTCATAAGTAAAATTCATTAAATTGTTTTGCAGTCTTCCACAATGTAACTGTACATGTTTGTAGTTAAGAGACGCATAAGTAATAAAAAGCTGTTTATGGAAGCGGTTGAAACACAGTGTAACTTTCAACAAAAACAAATGTATTTTTCAGTAAGACATATTGACTACTTAAGGCCATCGTATTTCACCTATGCGTCTTTATATACCACTTTGAGACGCGCTGATTTAGATACGCAGAGTGACTGGCAGGTTTTGGTGACTATAGTGAGAAAGATTTTCAGAAGGCGATAGCATGCTGTAAAGAATAATATATCGTATATACATGTGTAATGATCGACATTTTGAGACCAATTTTTCACCTCTAAAACACAGGATGATTCATTAGACGAGATATATTTGTCAAGCATCGAATTTTACTGTCGTTCATTACAACAAAATATGATCAACAGAATATTTTGCGTCTTTCATTACTCGAGCATACACGGTAGTACAAGGGTCGTTCAAAAAGTTTGTAGCCTTGCTCAAAAAGTAAAGCCATAGCCAAACATTTATGTTGTGGTAACACACTACATGTTATAAAAGTAGAAAAAATAATTCAGATTTCTGTCTTAATTTTTTTTGCAGTTGAGGCCTATGCTTACGAGAAAGATTTGCAACAAATCTAAAATCTGGGTTGGTCTTACAACCTTTTGTGTTTTAGGCTGATGAGTTGAACTAGTTAAAGGTAGGATAGTGAGGACCAGTGTTCCACATCCATTTTTAGGTCTTGAGCCGCACTTGGTAATGTAAATAAAAATTACGTAAATGTCTGAAATCGGCCTCAGTGAGTTCACAAAGCCTGATAGGCTTTGTGAACATCAGTAATATCACATAATCTCAATATTTGGAACAGAATAGACATCCAATAACATTGTTTACTTTTTATAACGAAGTAATGCAAACAAGTCGCCGTGGCGTAATGTCTAACGTGCTGGACTGTTGTTAGCGAGTTCGAACTCCAGTCGTTTTATTACGATCACTTTCAGACTAATACTCTTGAGAAAGGTATGAATATCCCAGCTATGGTTTAAATAGTAGCACTACTGGTTTTCTACAAGGATGGTTGCCCAGTCGGTTTGGGCTGCAGAATACACCGACTGCAACTCTGTAGAGGGGGAAGACCCCCACCAATGATTGTCCTAGATATGACACTAAACGATCTGATGTTAAGGTTCCAGTGATGCGGGAGCTTTGGCGAATGCGAAGCACCCCTTCATTGCCATTGCTCCCAGGTCTACTCTGGCCCGGAATGGCCGCACCTGATAGGGCCCTATCTGTGGGTTAAATAGAACTACATATGCTAAACTGAATTGTTTGACTAAACTGAAAAGCTTGAAATAGAAATGTTTTTGAAAAAAATCAGTACTCATGCTAATAAACTGAATTCTTTGAAATAGAACTATTTGCATAAAAATGGATTTGGTGTTAAATATCCTACGAAGGTTGATACGCCATAAAACCCAACCAACCAACTACAAGGATGGCTTTGACATTAAATTACCCATGAAGGTTGATATGTCATTAAAAATGCCGAGAAGAGCTCCTAGGTTTAATAATATGCTTACAGAAGGCAATGAACTGAAAATCAGCCCCAAGAATTTTATATATAAGAGAGAGAGAGAGAGAGAGAGAGAGAGAGAGAGAGGGATCAACTTGGAGACTCATTTTTAAAGATTAGACAAACGCATAATAGTGGAACAAATCTCACTGACAGAATCAGAATCCATTACAGTTACACAATGATGGTTTTAAATAAAAGGGTGTAGGAGACTTTCGCCATCTGTATCCCCTACAAAAGGTGTAGGATCCCCTTAAATAGCGCTGTTCTGGATATGATACTAAACTACACATGATGATAACCCCGTAGGCTAGGGCTGTAGGATACACCAACTGCACCTCTACAGAGGAGTAAGAATCCCTTATGAATGTACTGGATATGACACTAAACAATTCCTTATTACCAGTTGTTGGGATTGAACCTGCAACTTTCTGAAATAGACGGCGACATTATGATGAAAGAAATAATATGCCGCACATACAAGTGTACAAATCGACTTTTAGTACCAACTAAGAACATTGATAATGCCTAAAGGCAATCATTTTTCACTGAAATTACCTGTACGTTTTTCGCTTTTTATTTTACACCTCTCCTATAGATTCCTTTAGAATTCTTCGAGGAGATATTTTTCCACTTCACAATTTTTGACCATTTGACTAGTTTTATGTACTATGTTAGTTACTGAGTAGGATCCGCATAAAAAATAATTTTATTTAAAAAAATTTTTTTTTTATTTTCTTTTTAGTCAATTCACATTTCGTTAAAGTTTTTTCGTAAATAAAAATTTCAATCATCCACTCTTTGCCAAAATGAAATACAAGAGAATGGTTTAAACCAGAGTTTCTTGAAATTCTACTTACTGCACCCGAATCGTGGCTAAATTTAATTCCTATTCACTGCTGAGTAAATGAATTAATTATTAACTTATAAAAGAAATTGATTACTTTAATACAATTTACAGGTGGAAAGAATCAGTAAAATATAAAGGCGAACGTACCTTTAATTATTGACTTAAATGAGAATGGGAGCCCCTCGGGTGGTGTAAGGGTTAACAAGCTAGACAAGCAAACTTTCACGAGTGAATTCGAGTCTTATTAGGTGGACCATTCATATAGCTTTATGCCACATCTAAGTAAAAAGCTTAATAAATTACTACTACACAGACTGACATGGAAGTTTTTCAGTATGTAACTTTATTGTAAAACGAATTATAGTATTTTTTGGGTCGGATTGTCATTTTCCAGAGTGTTAAAAAAATAAAGCGTAAAACAAAATGTGAAATAACATTAATTCCTTACATCATGAAACATGATTACAAAAAGTTTTATTTCCGGTTTGAAGTTCGTATTAGGAAGGGCTCTATGAAAGGATAAAAATGACATTTCCTAATCAAAGAAACATTTGTTCTTTTGTAAATCGTCGATGCTATCATCACATACTAATCGGGGGGGGGGGTTTCAGTTAGCTCCGAAATATACATGGCTTCTTGCTCCTAAAACTCGAGTTTACGTACTTCACTTCTTCCATAGACAGGCACCAAGGTCGTAACCAACATATTAAACATTACTCGAGGGAATAATATTCAAATTTAACAACTTTGATAAAATAAAACGGGATTTCTTCGAAACTGTAGTAGTTTCAGTACTATTGTATGCTTACGACATTTTGACGAAGACAACTCCTGGAGAAAAAGCTAGATGGAAACCACACAAGGACGCCGTTTTGAACGAGTCTTGAAAACAGCATCCCACAAGACAGCAGCTGTCGAGCCACTTCTAATCTCACAAACCATAGTATTAATAAGCATCTTTTGACAAACAATTATGAACTAGCACAAATAACAGGTATCTGATCGAATTACTTGACAAAAAGAGACAATTACGAAGATTGAAATAGCAGCTGATTGAACAAGTTTTTAAAGTTTCCAACCGTTTAAGACTAAGAATCTTCCCGGTTGAGTGACCTTTTGGGGCACGATCTCTACCAAAGAAATGAACTCCGAAGTTTAGCAGCTGTACTTAAGTTTCTGTCCAGTGATTAAAAGGAAAAGAGTTGATAATCGATCAGTTACTTTTTCACTAATGCCAAACTGCATAGAAATGTTGATTGCAAACCTCTTTGTTGTGAAAACTAAAAGTGACTTAGCACGATCAAAGATTTGATTAGAGTCGAGAATTATTCTCAACCAATATTTGCTTGGTACTGTTTAATGTCGTCTCGTTGATGAATGTAGTATTGATTTACTTTTGTACTGTTCACCCGTGACTTTGGTATAATTGAAATCTCCCTGGTTTTATCATAGAACTATTTGGATAGCTGGTCTTTGTAAGGAATAGGCTTCCGAGCCCATCTCTCTCCAGATCTGCTTTGAATTTAGAGTTTTCCTCCTTGCTTGGTTGCCATACTAAAATTGAAGAGATTGGTATGCCATACTATTTACCCATACCTGGAGAAAGAATAGATGGAGGATTAGCACTAAATAAACAGCTAAAAATCTTGTTACGGATTTGAACTCGGGTGGCGAAGTCCACTTCCTACCACGTTAATATAAAACGCGAGTGCCTCCGTAGCCTGTTTACGCATCGCTGAAAAAAAAATGTGGGTATTATAAACCTTCTGAGTCTCTTGAGCTTCCTATTTCACATGCAGCAATTTTGTTAAAATTTTTGTGCTACCATTGATGAGACTAAGTTCGGTTCGGTAGCAAAAGAATTTATAGAATTGAAGAGTCATTTACCAAACTTCGTGTTGTCTGGCAGCTTTAGATGAATCTGGATTTATATCGAATCCTTTAGCAATTTCTCCATAATTTTGAATTTTTCATTTTGCTCGGTAGTTTGAAGTAAGTATTCTTGTTACAAAGGAACTAACATTACAGTCTGTCCACTGCCATACGATGAGGTATTTAGTACTGTAGTTGTCCTCTGTCCCACCAACGGACGAGTATGGCACAAGGCCTTTTTATGGTGGGTCCGGGCGCAGGGCTGTAGCCCACATGCACCAGGGATTTCAAAAAAAAAAAAAAAAAAAAAAGTCTCGGGCCCTGTCGGCATTCCCCTAAATAGGGGCGCCTCAGGCGCCAAGCGATAACCCCCCCAAGAAGGTTAAAGCCTGGAGACGGCCCCCCTGAGGCCAGAGGTATGTCCAGTGATGAGGTACACCCAACTAAAACCGTGCAGCGTACAACACAGCCGGCCGAAGTATGACCCAACAATTGGAGAGGCGCGCACCATGAGGTATTTAGTACTGTTTCGTCAACATCAATTACAGCTTAATAAAATAAGTCTCACTGGAGATATACATGGTGTTTCAGTAGAATTCATATCGTTTCGGAATTAATTACCATTCTTGTTCAGATTACCAGATTTTAACAGCATGTGAAGAAACTCAAAATTCAATGTTTAATGCTGAAACGCAGTTTTTTTCTTTTTAAGATTGAATAGAACCGAGTTGTTTCTACACATGCTGTTAAGACTTACGATCAACTGAATGTGGCTAGGTCACGTTATTAGGTAAGTTTTCTGAAATATCCTGAATCTCAGGGTCCTTCATAAAAAGCATTCGAATTCTTTAAAAAAGATACATAATTTCTATGTACAGACAATTAAAAAAATCGTCAGTTTATGGACGTAATCGTAAGAGCAGAATTGTTTTTATTCTAAACTCATGGATATCGTTAACATGGTTTATTAGGCACTAAAATTAAAAAGGTTTTTCTTTAGTAATATCAGCATTCGTGTATTATTTAATGCTAAAAACAATTTTAAAAGAATAGCAGGGCTATTATTTAGACAGGAGGGGGATCAGACCTCCCCACTCCAGGAGTATTTGCTCAAAATAGAAAAATAATAGCGTTGCTGGAGTTCGAGCTCGCTTATAATGTCGCATCTCAACACGTTAGCCACCATGCCACGATGACTCCCCGGATTTTTTTTTTAAAGGTGGAAGGGGAAGTGGAGAAAGCTTTGAGAATCTTGAGATTTGTTCTGAGTTCTCAGTCTTCAGTTCTTTTTATTTTCATTATTAGTGAGAGAGAAGACACTTGCTTTCATAGCGATTTCGTATCGGGTCACATAGAGAGTTTCTTCTTCTGATGTCGGTATGTCTTCCTCATCAGATTTTTCATACAAGGAAAAAGATTCCATTGATATAATTTCCGATGAGGCACTGCAACAAATCCCCATGATAGAACTGCCCAACCTCGTATTTGCGATTTTTTTTTCTTTTGCGGCGGTGGTCCGTTGAAAAACGCAACTTTTTATAAGCGTGTAAAGTGCCCGGATTATGAACTTTCCTATTTAGCATATGTGCACCCAAATCTGCTGGAGGGGAGGTCGAAGTCGTCATTGTTACGGTTGACCGGATCCGCTTGCTGGGCCCCTATCTCCGTTTAGTCAACTTCTTTCCTATATTCTACTTAGCAGTACGAATGTTTCATGGCCCCTCATTTAGACGATACTTTTTTCCGGGATGTCAGCGACTAAAGGTTTTTTTTTTCTATTTTTCCTCTAAACATATTTGCCTATATTTCTCTGCTGGAATAACGACTATAGATTTCACATCTACCCCTTTCTGTCCTTCTGTTTTTCTCCCAATTGACCCGCTCTCTCAGCGATCTTATGTTTAAGTAAATGGTAACCAAATTAATATCGTTTTGTTTAATTCCCTATTTATTTTTCCTTTTTTTTTTTTTTTTTTTAGGGAGAGTATTTTTTGTACGTACATCAGTAAATGAACATTTTTTCATATTTCTTTGGGAATAAGATTTTTTGGTAGTAATTCATGGACTATATGTGGTATTTTGGTGCTTGCGGTGCCAAAAGAGGTCGAATGAATGTATTTGTTATAGTGTGTATGGGCCAGTGATCGTACTAGCTAAAATAAGACATAGGAAAACTGTCATTAGAAGACCACTCCCCATATCTCTTCATCTCTCCTTTCATTCTTAATATCTATCTATCTATCTTTGTGTCTATCTCTTTGCTTCTCTCTATCTATCTCGGTATATTTGTATCTATCTGTTTACCGTTCTCCCCGCCCCACTTACTCGGCTTCAGCAAATAATTTCTTTTTTATTTTGGTTTTCTTTGTTTTTTGGTATTTTCTTTTCAACTTCTTTCTTTAACCCTCGATTCATTGATAACAAATTTCTTCTGCCATCCTGTCTCTTTATTAGGGAAAAATACAAACAGCTGTACGGTTCACTCATTCCAAATAAAATTGGGCCCTAAAGTAACTATTTTATTTGGCCTGAATGAAAGTAAATTCAAATGCAAACTTGCCCAGTCGACTGAGGCTGTAGAATACACTAACTGCTTCTTTGCAGAGGGGTAAGACCCCCCCCCCTCAACGAGGGTCCTGTTATGACACTAAACAATCTGATGGTGAGGCTCCAGTGATGCTAGAGCTTTGGGGAATGCGGAATACCCTATTCATTACCATAGCTCCCAGGTCTACTCTGGCCCGGAGTGGTAACACTTGATAGGGTCCTATAAATAGAACGAAACCGTGGTTTCTTGAGTTTACTGGGGTTTTTTGTGTTTAAACAGCGTATTTATGCTAAATTGAATTGTTTAAAATAGAACTGTTTGGGTATTTAAACTGTGTTCTTTTGCTAAACTGAATTATCTAAAATAAAACTGTTTTGACATTAACTCTGTGTATTCCCCAGTAGGCTGGGGCTGTAGAATACACCGACTGCACCTCTGCAAAGGGGTAAGACTCTCCTTCCCCGATGAGTGTCCTAGTTATGACCCTAAACGATCTGATGGTGAGCCTATCTATGGGTTAAGTAGAACTAAACTGAATTGTTTGAATTAGAACTGTTTGACTAAACTGAATAGCTTGAAATTGAAATGTTTTTAACGATTAAAATGTGTACTTATCCTAAACTGAATTGTTTGAAATGGAACTGTTTTTGACATTGAAACTGTACTTACACTAGACCGAATTTTTTATTGTAGAACTGTTTTGACATTTAACTGTGTAAACAAAATCTATACTTATACTAAACTGAATAGGCTGTAGTGGCTAACATTGGACTGCGATATCATAGTAAACGAGTTCGAGTTACAGTCGCGGTATTACGTTCACCTTTTGGGAAAGGTATCAATTCCCTAATGGAGGAATCCTCGTGGTGTAACGGTTAAAGTGTTTGATTGCGGAATCGTAGTAAGCGAGTTCGAATTCTGGGTATACACTATAACGTTCACTTTCGGACTAATATTCTTTGGAAAGATATGAGTCCCTCCCTTTAGTAGTACTAATTAACAAGTAACAGGAGTTAAATAGTATCACTACAGGTGTACCATAGCCAGATACGGATATGTGAAACGTACATAGAATGTTCATAACATATATACATAGAACATAAGAATCTCGAAACACGAAAAACCCTTACGACCTCTTAGTTCAGGTACGAAACTTTTTATTACCTTTTGAGTTTAAAGGTTCTTCGACATAAGGAGAGAGATACACATTCTTTCTATTCTGGCTTTTCCATCTGCCCCCATCCCCATCCCTGGTTTCGACGAGCAAGCGAAAGTCAACCGTCTTCTCCCGAGGTAGGACTCAACTCGACTAACTTTCTTCAAAATTCCCCAAATCCTCCGCACGCTTCCGGTGCGTGACGTCATTCGCACTCTCTAGCCCCGTTTCCCATCTGGGCTATTGTGACATCTCTGAGTGACACGTCCGCTCCGCGCGTGCGAGTGAACACCTGCGTTAATGTTGCACCCAAGTAAACCATGCACTGAACCGAAAGATTCTCAGCCTAACTAAACCCAAAGGCATAAAACGAAATCCCTCGGCCATTATATTACACAGGTCTTCTATGAGAATCGCTTTGGCATAACATAACTCACGAAGGTTGATATGCCATTAAAGAAATCAGAAACCCTTTATCCCCCAGCTATGGGATGAATAGTACCACTATTGTCCTACGGGGTTGGCCTTGGTATTGAATAACCCAAGAACTTTGATATGTTATTAAACGTGGAAGCCAAACAAAAACCACTTAAAATAATCTTTTATTTTTAAATATTTATAATTTTTCTCTGAATTTTGATTCATTGAGGATTTATTTTTGTCGATAAAATTTACGTTCATCGCCCTCACTTCTAACATTGGAGGCATTAGTTTAGAATATTAGAGTGATTGAATTTCGGTAACTGTAATTGGAAAGATTTTCAGTATAAATGCGACATTATGATAAAAGGAATATGTTTGGGTCAGTAATTGGAACTTGTAAAGTGATGATTAAATAGTGAAGATCCAACCTCGACATTTTTAGGACTTGTGCCATATCTGATTTATACAATAAATATAACCGACCAACCTATAACTTGGCATTTGTGCGGAGAGGTTTGGCGTTTGCAGCGTTGTTCACCCCTTCCCAGGGAGTTAGGGGCTTTCCTAGTCAGCATTTGCCCACTAACGAAGAATAAGGGTTGCATTTATAACCTGGCGCTTGAGCCGCGCCTAAAAGTAACCTAAGCATTTTTTTGTACCCGCACTTCGAGGGTTTTGTTTCCTGCGGGGTACCACCACATTAAACAGACTTTTATCACATTTTAGCCTCAAGGGAAGATAAATTACTCAAACTCCTGTCTTTGGCTGGTTGGGTTTATTACATATCAATTGTTGTAAGTTATTTGATGCCAAATCCTGCTTATAGGCAAAATGTAAACAAACGAAAGCTACTACATAATCCTACATAATCCCTTATAATTCCCGAGCTGATGTATGTCGACTTATGGCTGAGCGGTATGATACTAAGTCTAACGTAAAGTTGGGTGGGTTTCAATACCAGCTTGAAGAGTCCAACGTCTAGCCACACTGAAGAGTTATAATACAACGAAACAGTCAGTCTGTGGATGACAATATGTATATATATATATTTGTAAATAAAAAATTGTTGGAAAGCTTTTAAACAATCCAGAGCACATTTGTTTGCTCCCAATTAAATGATCTCAAGTATTCCTATCTGACACGAATAATTCTATTTACTATTAATAATCTTGTCCTAAGAGGTTAATCAGTCACAAAAATAAGAAGTAGGGTGCTGAATTGTTTACTATAGAACTGTTTTGACATGTGTAAACAAAATCTATACTTATACTAAACTGAATTGGCTGAATTTGAACCGTTTGAATAAACTGAATTGCTTGAAATAGAAATGCTTTTGACAATTAGACTGTGTACTCATGCTAAACTGAATTGTTTGGAATAGGACAGATTATTTGTATAAAAATGGATTTGGCGTTAAATAATCTACAAAGGTTGATATGCTATAAAAACCAAACAACCAACCAACCAACAATGCTGGAGCTTTGGGAAATGCAGAGTACTCCTTCATTGTCATCGCTCCCAAGCCCTGTTTTTCCCGGATAGGTAGCACCTGATAGGGTCCTATCAAAGGGTCGAATAGAACTGTTCGACATTTGAACAAAGCGCAAACAAATGACTGATGCTAAATTGAATAGTTTGAAACTGTTTGATCATTTAACTGTGTGTAAACAAGTGACTGGTCTTTGATTGAATTGTTAGTGATACATACCAATACACAGAACCATTTAACTGTGTGCAAATGAATGTGAAATTTTGAATAATCAGTCTTAAATAACAATACTTAAAACTCTTTAACTGTGTGCCTAAATTGAATTTTGGTATCACACAGCAATCTTTGGAATCATTAAATGTATGCAAATGAATGAATAGTGTTGAAATAGAATTAGTGTTAAATAGTAGAACTTGTAACCACTTCACTGTCTGCAAACAAGATTAAAATTGAATAGAATTATTTGTGTTAAATAGTATTAATTGAAACCATTTAACAGCGTAGATAGAATAACAGCACTAAAGTTCAAACAAATTATTTCTAAGTCATTTAAATATGAAATTACCAAGTGAGCGCAAACAAATGACAGATGTTAAATTGTGACTGTTATATAGTAATACTTGAAATCATTTAACTGTGTGTAAACAAATGATCTCAGGCACGTTTAAAAATGTGATCTACGAAATGTTTATAAATCATATATATGTATAAAGAGGATTTAACATTAAATAACCTTAAATGGTTGATAGTGAAGATCCAACCTCGACAAAAACAGAAGTATGGAACACCTTGTGAGAATCGAATTCACTGACAATGATCCACTAGCCGTGCTTGCTAAATATTACTCGACACGAGTTGCCCTTAAAACTAAGAGAGGTTTAGATTTGGCACAGAGCCGAACTAAACTTCATACATAACTATGAAAATGCTAATTAGAATTTTAAAAAAGTATAATATACGTAGATTTTTATAAGAGCAATACATACTCTCAGAGAATAAAATACTTGACACTCCTATTTGCAAGTGAGTGATAGTTTTGTGTGTGTAATTTCGCCAATGGTTCGGGATACCGGGGTTCAATCCCAGGTCGCGTCATACCAAAGACTTTTAAAATGGTACTTGATACCTCCTTGCTTAACACTCAGCAATATAATGTATGTATCAAAAGTTAAAGTGGAGCAATCCTGGGAAAGGAGTAGCGCCCTCCCCTACACCTCGGTGTAAGAGCTATTGAAAAGGAAGCCTTCGGATAGCCCTCGACTACGGTCACCAACTTTACTACATATATATAGAGAGAGAGAAAGAGAGAGAGAGAGAGAGAGAGAGAGAGAGAGAAAATTATTATATTATATTCTATCATATATCATATTATAACAAAGACGGCTCATAACAGCAATAAAAAGAAAATGAAGGGCTCTTAGTACAATGGTTATTGTCGTAGGAAATGAACCCGGTGACGCGAGTTCAAAACCTGGACGAAGCTGTTTGCATTTCCTATAGCGCTGATACTTTTGAGACAGGTATGAATCCAAGTATTCTCACTCCAGCTATGAGTAAATATAAGACAAACTGGGATTTTTAACCTATGACAACTGGTCTCAGAAAAGAAAATCTGTAGACCTGGAAAAAGTAGACCTGGAGAGCGATGGGCTCCGCCAGGGTATTCTTTCCTAAGACTCGCTGCTTGAGTAGCACCGCGATAACAAAACCAGGAAAAAGGATAAATTTTAAGTCTTTTCTCTTAAAATAAAAATGCTCTAATTAAGAATAGATCAATTTCCTGTCTAGTTTTGCAAATGAATGATAAGTCTGCATGACCTTCAATATCTTTGATATAACGAAGATAACTATGAAAATTCCAATGGGAATTCTTCACTCCTTTCTAATTAAAAACCTCATTTTCCTCCTTGACTGCTGCGACATCGGGAGCCCAAAGGGTTTACAAATCGTCTTGTTCGATTGATTCGAGAATCTCACGTGCAAACTCACACACGCAAACTCATGAAGTCGATATAAAATTCGAATAAACGATGAGGAACTTTTCAATGGTGTTGATTTAGTGCTGATTTCTCCGAGTTTCGATCGATGCCATCGATTACAGGACACTATTTCGCTCATCTTATCTACCTGGTGTGGTCAAGTGGTCTCTTTTTTATTATCATTTCTCAATAAAGCTGGGTTACTTATTCCAAGAGCTACTATCTACTATCTCTTAACGAACGATATTGTCTTCTTTATTCGACTGGTTACTGTCATTGTGCCCCGTATTTTTTTTATTATTTCTTGGCGGGAAAATCCATTTCTTTTATATTTTGCCTATTGATTAATGCCCAAGGCGCCCTTAAAAGAATTCATATGCTATTTAACTAAACGACATCCGGTGGTGAGGCTCCTGTTCTCGAGCTTTGGGAAATGTGGATTCACCCCTTTGTTACCATTACTTCCGGGTCCACTCTGCCCGGGAGTTGGTAATACATGTTAGCTTCTCATCTTTGGGTCCAATACTTTAGTTTGGGATAATATCTTAAATTATCTTAAAGTTGACTGGTTTTTTTTTAAATTGATATTTTAACCAGGAAGTGTTAGCCTGTTTAAAAAAATTGAACTTTATTGATAGATTAGCTTTTGAAATGTTGATCTTGTAACCGATTATGAAGTGTCTACTTCTTTAAAATATTGAACTTTATTGATACATTAGATCAAAAAATGTTATTTTAACTAAGAATGAAGTGTCTGCTTGTTTAAAAGGGTTGTGAACTTTATTGATACATTAGCTCTTAAAAAGTTGATATTGCAACCAAGTACGAAGTATCTAACTTTCAAAAGACAGCTTTATTAATGCCTAAGCTCTTCAAATACTGATATTGTAATGAAGTAAATACCTGTTTGGTTTGGTTCGATTTGGTTTTATGGCATACCAAACATTATAGGTTATTTAATGCCAACTCCGGTTTATACATAAATATTAGGTATATATAATTTGTAAACATAAGTCAACAAAGTTAAATAATGGCAAGTATTGCTATGTAACACTATCAATTCAATTAAACATCAGTTATTTATTTACACACAGTTAAATAAAACAACAGTTCTATTTCAAATATTCAATTTAGCATAAGTCATTTGTTTGCACTTATTTCAAATGTCAAACAGTTCTATTTGATCGCTTGATAGGACCCTATCAGGTGTTATCTCTCCGTGCCAGAATAGACTTGGGAGCGATGGCAATGAAGGGGTACTCCGCATTCTCACAAGCTCTTGCATTACTAGAACCTCACCATCAGATTGTTTAGGGTCATAACAGGACATTCGTTGGGGAGGGGTTACCCTTCTGCGAAGAAGCAGTCAGTTTATTCTACAGCCTCAATCAATTGGGCTCAAATCCCTGTTTAGAATGATTGTGATCTTTTATTAATGTATTGACTCGAAAAACGTTGGTATTGCAACTTAGTATAAAGTGAAAACAAATTCCATGAAGACACGCACCGTTTCTTTATTTTGGACAGCAGGTGAAGATTTTTTCAATGAATGTTTCTTATATACTAAACTTTACTTAATTTAGTACACAAGCCAGTGTTTGTATAAAGTACTTCTTTTACTTAGTGCTTACTAATTTGAATATTTATTAGGTTCATTACTGCATATATACATAAACATCATACTCTTTCTTGATTGAGAAATTATAAAAACAAAACAAAAAATATTACATATAAAGTGTTGTAATATTAAACGTGTTAGGAAAAAGTATGGAAGCTTGATATTTAAACCTTGATATGTTACAACACTTAATGTGCCTGTAGGGAAGTGGTTGAGCAAATCGTCGAGCATTTTTGGGGAAGCAAGAATAAAACTGTCGATTCGCAGCAGATCACATAATGCACCACTTTCGCTCAAATCTTTTCATCTATAGGTCAAATAGAAATATTCATTCTTTTACTATGGATTCTTATTAACATTGAATAAAATTATTAGCGTTAAATAGTAGTACTTGAATCCATTTAACTGGGCAAACAATAAATAGCAATACCTGAAGCAATTTAACTATGAAAAAAAAACAATGATTAGCATTAGATTTGATAGAAATAATTGATCAATAGAATTTATTATGATAAATAGCAGTATCAGAAACTATCTAATTGTGTGCAAACAAATGATTAATATTAAATAGACGTATTAATGTTAAATGGCAATATTTAAAATCATTTAACTGTGTGTAAACTAATGAGCTCAAATTCGTTTAAAAACAAAGTAACGTACAAACTATTCGCTCACAAATCATATATGTATAAAAAAGTAAAGTTGGTGAACCTAGTCGAAGGGGATCCGAAGGACCCCTTTTCAATAGCTACTACTAGGTTTTAGGGAGGGCGCTACTTCATTACCTGGATTGCTCCACTTTACCCTTGATCCTTACTTTATAATGCTGAGTGTTAAGCAAGGCGGAATTAAGTACCATTTTTTGAGTCTTTGGTATGACTAGACATGAGATTGAATCCCGGTCTCCCGGACCGTTGCGAACACTCTACTCATTAGGCCAATTTCGCCAATGGCACAGGAAGCCTGGGTTCGATCGGGTCAAACTGAGAAAGGAGTAGCGCCCTCCCCTACACTTTGGTGTAGTAGCTATCAAAAAGGGAGTCTTCGGGTCACCCTCGACTACTGTCGCCAACTTTACTTATATATGTATAAACAGGATTAAATAACCATCAATGGTTAGTCAGCCATTAAACCAAATAACCCAACCTAATATTGGATAGTAATACTTGAAATTATTTAATAGTGTGCAATCAAATGATTTATGTTGAATAGAATTGTTGATATAAGATATCAATCACTGAAATCGTTTAACTGTGTACAAACAAATGAGCTCTGGCTCGTTTAAAAATAATATTACGTACAAACTATTCGCTGACAAATCATATAATATTCACATGTATACTGAATTGTGTATTAAATAACATAGAAAAGTTGATATGCGATAAAACACACAAAAATAACAATTCTTGAAAACATTTAACATTGCAAATAGAATAATTAGTGTTAGATTGTAATATTTGAAAGAATTGAATTGCAAACAAATGAGCTCTGGCTCGTTTAAAAATAATGGTACATATAAACCACACACACACACACACACACACACACACACACACACATCAGAATTTGGTATTAAATAATCCACAAAGATTATGCCCAAAACACTACCAAATCTTCACAATTTCTCATTAGGTTAAATGAAAGAATAATAACAGAAGAAAAAATTAGGAAAAGTTTTGGTTTATTTTTAACGGCATATCAACTCCGAATAAAACGGAAATTCTTCTAAGCTGTAGCTGTTTCAGTACTACTGTATGGTTGCCTCTCTTGGACTCTAGAGAGACGACAGGAGGAAAAGCTTGGTGGGAACTACACGAGGATACTGCGTGCAGTTTTCAATAAATCCTGGAAGTAGCACCCAACTAAACAACAGCAGTATAGCCACTTACCGCCCATCTCGCTAACTATTCAAAATCCCAGTCGGTTGGGGCTGTAGAATACGTGGACTGCATCTCTTCAGAGGGGTAAGATCCCTCCAACTTGTGTCCTGGATATGACACTAACCAATATGATGGTGCCGTTCCAGTAATGCTGGGAGCTTTCGGGAATGCGGGGTACCTCTTCATTGCCATGGTTCCAAGGTTCCGTCTGACCCGGAGAGGTAGCACTTAATAGGGTCCTATCAATGGGCCAAATAGAACCGTTTGAAATTTAAACTGAGTGCGAACAAATGACTGATGCTAAACTGAATTGTTTGAAATACAACTTTGATTATTTGACTGTGTGTAAACAAATAACTAATGTCTAATTGAATTGTTAGTGATACATAGCTATACTTGGAAATTTTTAACTGTGTGCGAATGAATGAATAGTGTTCGATAGAATAATTAGTGTTAAAAAGCAATACTTGTAACCACTTCACTCTGCACAAACAAATGCCCTATATTACATTGTTACAGTAACATAGCAATACTTGACACCATTTAACTGTATGCCAATAAATGATTAATAGGAATAAAATAATTGTGTTAGATAAAAATACTTGAAACTCTGCAAATGTGTTCAAATGAACGATCTCATGCTCGTTTAAAATATATCTACAAAATGAATTTAAAAATCATATATATTTATGTAAAAACAGGATTTGGCATTAAATAACGTAAATGGTTGATATGCCAAAACGAAACGAAACAAAACTAAAACCCAACCCAACCAAATCAAACCAAACGAAACCAGGCAAACCATCCCAGAAAGACAAACAAGACATCCCGGATACTGCTGGAGAAGTACGGACGAACACGTAAGTGACTTTTTCCTATGGATTCCTACTCATGAACACGCTAGTGTTAGCTTGCCCAGTCGGCTGAGACAGCAGAATACACCGAATGCATCTCTGCACTGGGGTAAGACTCCTTCAATTAGTGTCTTGGATATAACACTAAACAATCTGATGGTGATACTACAGTAATGCTGGAATTTGGGGAAATGTAGAGTACCGATTTATTGCTATCACTCCCAGGTCCACTCTGGCCCGGAGTGGTAGCAGCTGATAGGGTCCTATTTATGAGTCAAATAAAACTAAACTGTAATTGCGCTAAACTGACCTGTTGGAAATTACCTGTTTTTTGGTTTGGCTTATTTGTTTAATGGTATATCAACCTTTGTAGGTTATTTAATGCCAAAGCTATTCTCCTAGAAGAACAGTAGTGATACTATTCAACCCATAGATGGGAGGATAAGGGGGTTCATACCTTTCCCAAGGGTATTTGCCCGAAAGTGAATGTAATAGCGTGACTGGAGTACGAACTTGCGTACTACGATTCCGCAGTCCATCGCTTTAACCATTATACCATGAGGACACCACCCACCTGTTTTTACATTTAACTGTGTATAAACAAAAACCTGTACTTATGCTAAACTGAATTGTTTGAAATAAAACTGTTTTGACATTTAACTGTGTGTAAACACAAAACTATACTTATACTAAACTGAATTGTTTAAAACTTTTATCAAAATGATCTAATTCAGCGTTAAATGACCCGTAAAACAAAACAACCACCCAAACTTGATATGCGCATAAACATGATTTGGCGTTAAACAACCTAAAAAGGTTGATATAACTTAAAACCCAACAAATCAACCGTGTGCAAGCCGACTAGCAAACGCTCTGTGCAAACACATAGTGCCGTCTAGAAGACTTAGAGGGAGAAATGGTAGGAGAGTCAAGGAATATCCTGCTGTCAACACACCTTGATTATGACGATGGATTTTTTATAACCGAAATTTGATTAATTTCTAAATGTTTGATTACAATCAACTGAACTAAACCGAACAAAAGAATCTCAGCTAGAAATCAGTCAAAATCCCTAAGGTATGACACCAGTGAACTACGGGAGGGATTATCAATTCATTTGCAGAAAAGTAATCAGTCTTAGCATAATGCTTCCTTCTGAAGTGATGAAAAGACCCGGTAGCGACTGGTTAGCTCAAAGCAAGAATAAAAAAGAAGAATCAATCATGTTCGCACCTGCTAACAAGCCTCCAATATAGAATCAAAAATTACTTAAGCTTTATTACCCGTTTGCATTGAAAGTTTGTTTTGTTTCAATTAAAATTCTACTTGCCTTGATCTACAGGCTAATCTTGGATCCAAGTAACGGAAAAAAGCACGCAGAGAGATAAAAAGATAATTATTTCAGAAATTCTGACAGCAAGAAATATAACATTTCCTGCCAGTTAACAAGCCTGTGTATCAGGCCACGCGAAAAGTGATATCTTCTAGCGATCTCCTGGTTTCAAATCTCCAGAACTCTTCCAATTAACCTAGCTGATTTTTCCTCAAATCTCCCATTCAACCAGTTTTTTTAAGATTTTGGGGAATTCTTCCAAGGACACTAATTACGATTGGTATCGCTGTCACCTTCATAGTCCACTACTTTTTCAGCTTTCTGGCAAGATCTAAGTATTTGTCTATCTTTTCGCTTTCTTTAAGTTTCGCTTTACGGTCGGTTGGAAAGGCAAAATTCTTTAGATGGCAAGTTCTTTTCTTTTTTATAAATTCTAGGACTGATTTCTGTTTGGGATTTGACAATCCGTTTCTATCTCAAAGACACAGGGAATTTCATGTGTCTTATTTTCTATGACAGATTCTAGTTCGTGCTTTTACCACTTTTCAGTATGGCCAAATTCCAGTATGGTACAATTCCCAGTGGATCACTTTTCCCATTCAGTCTTGCCTTCTCTTGTATTACTCTTGAACCAGTTTATTAATTCGAGTATTATTATTATTATTATTGCGCGTTTTTTTCACATGCACTTGCTAATGGTCCTTCACTGGAGTCTGGATGACAGCAAGTGTTCTCAGGTCACCAGGACTTTTCCCAGTATTCTGGCCGATCTTAATAATGATGTGGCGTGGATGGTCTCGGCTCGTCTTCCGATTTACTACTCTTCTGTCCCCTTTCCAAGCCTTTATGGACTGTTCTAAACACACAAATGACAATTGGCGTCACCTCACTCTCATGTTCCACAACTTTCTTAGTTCTCTGGTAAGGTCTAAATACTTGTCTCTCTTTTCACTTTCTTTTATTTTCACTTTGCGGTCCGCTAGGATAGCAAAGTCCACTGTACGGTAAGTTTCCATCTCTTTTTTTTTTTTTTTTGTTAATTATTATGAATTGTGGTTTTCTGGCCTGGATTAGGTGATCCGTTTGTATCACCAAATCTCAGAGAATCGCATAAACTTCCCTGGGATTTTAAGATCAAAATAGATCACTTAAGCCTGGTCAGATGATCTTTGTGAAATTTTCACACCATTTTTAATAGGTGGTCTCTCACTGGAGTCTATGTGACAGCAAATTTCCACAGGTCTAAAGACTCTTCTAAGTATTTTAGCCGTTCTTAACTATGTTGTGGTATTATAACCCCCCCATTCTTCTTAAGATCATTGATTCCTCCAGTTTCTTTTAGAATCCTTTTGCAGTCGTTCCAAGACTATTGTTGCTGTTGTTATACTTCTTGCAAGTTATTCACACCAGTTTTAAGAGGGAGTTTTTCACTGAAGATTGTGTAGCAGCTTGTATCATCAGATCTCTTGGACTCTTCTAAGTATCCTAGCTGATTTTGATAGTTATATGATTTCGATGGTCTTGATTCTTCCTCTGATCTTCAGTTTCCCCAGTCTCTTTTCCAGGCCTTTGGAAATCGTCCCGGTGGCACCAACTACAATTATTATCATTATTATTGATATCAAATTTAAAGGAATTAAAAAAACTTGATTTTAAGAACTAGCTGCTCTTATTTCAAGGTTCATGCAACTGTTGCTACATATTGACGATTGCAACAATATGAAACGGGAAGTAACATTTTTAATTTGTTTTTTTTTTATTCGATTTCAGTAATACGAAATTTTGGTTTGGGTTAGTTTTATAGCATATGAACCATTGTAGTTTATTTAATGCCTAATCCATTTTTATACATATAAACAGTTCTATTTCAATCAATTCAGTTTAGCATAAGAACACTGTTTAGTTCTATTTGACTCAGAGACAGGATTCTATCAGGTGCTACTACTCCGAGCCAGAATGGACCTGGAGCAATAGCAAGAAAAGGGTACTCCACATTCCCCAAAACTCCTGCATTACTGGGGCCTCTCCATCAGATTGTTTCGGACACTCATTGGGGGAGTCTTACCCCTCTACAGAGATGCAGTCGGTATATTCTACAGCCCCAGCGGACTGTCGTTATAACATCGAGCAGTGTTCCCCAATGACCCGGGAGACCGGGGTTCAATCCCAGCTCGAGTCATACCAAAGACTCAAAAAATGGTACTTGATATCTCCTTGCTTAACATTCAGCATTATAAGGTACATATCAAAGGTAAAGTTGAGAAATCCATGGAAAAGAGTGGCGTCTTCCCTTACACCTCGGTGTAGAAGCTATTGAAAAGGGAGCCTTCGAGTCATCCTTGACTACAGTCGCAAACTTTACTTTTACTATATATACATAATGCAATGGTAAATAGACGTTTAAATTACGCAAAAAAAAATTAACACTGATATTTCCTTTATTGGATATATTCACCAAAATTACGTATAAATATCTTGAAATACTATAGATTGATTTATTCAAAGAAATCGCCATTGGCTTCGAACTCGGCCCCCTGACGACTTCGGAATTTTCCGTAAGCCTTTCCGATGGCCTCCTTGTTTAATTTGGTAAATACTGCTGCTATCTTTGCGTTCAGTTCCTCTTTGGTGTTTTATTGGTCTCTCGTTCAACTGCACCTTACACATAATAATCTTGAGGGTGGAAATCTGGGGATGTTAGGAGTGATGTGGACGCAGACATTTTCTGACGGCCAATACTGGGTGTTCCTACTTCTGTGGCATGGCGGAGAAACCTGTTGACAGATGATGGATCTCCCAGTAGACATCCTCGCCATCCAGAGCAACACTATCTCCTCCAGTCACTTAATGTAGGCCTCCGTGTTGACTATGAGGCCACATGGGAAGATGAATGGAGGCATAACGTTACCATCACTAGCGAATAGCCAAACACCATGATGTGGTTTGGGTCTTTGGCTTTCATCAACATCAATATCAATCTCCTCATATTGACACTGATACATGGGGAAATTTTCCTAACGGAGCTTGCAGCGAGAATGCCAACTGTAAACCCTGCCATCTCCAAATTTCTAAATTGCTTCACAATCCAGCTTTTCCCACAGACTCTATTTTGTGCGCAGTAGGTAAAAACTGGAACAGATAAAGTGATATGCGAATTTAATAATTTAAAGTGGCGTCAATTTACCCACTTCACCCTCTGTATATATATATATATATCTTTACTAATCTACTATCTACCAGTATTCACGGTTACCAGGAAAAAAGGGAAAAAAAACACCGGGAACAAGAGATAAAAATATCTCGAATCACTGCCCAGGGAAAAAAAGAAAAAATATCATAGGACAAAAAAAAAAAAAAAAAGAAAAGGCCAACTCCGTCATACCAGTTGAAAAAAATCAAGAGATATGCAGTCAGTTGGTCAAAAGAAAAATAAAACCCACCTTAAACGCTGCAATGCTACACGAGTGGAGCCAATTACAAAATTAACTTAAATCGCGAGTCGGAATTCTCCAACTAAAGTTTCACCTAAACGGATTATCAGGGAGTCCCTGATGATCCGTTGAGGTGCGGGACTCCCTGATGATCCATTGAGGTGAAACTTTAGTTGGAGAATTCCGACTCACGATTTAAGTTAATTTCATGTATATATATATATATATATAGTTTGGTTTGGTTTCTTTGTTTAATGGCGCATGAACCTTCGTAGGATATTTAATGCCAAAGACATTCTTCTAGAAGAATAGCAGTGGTACTATTTAACCCCTAGCTGGGAGGATAAGAGGGCTCGTACCTTTCCCAAGGGTATTTGTCCAAAAGTGAACGTAATAGCGCGATTGGAGGTCGAACTCGCTTACTACGATTCCGCAGTCCATCGCTTTAACCATTACACCACGAGGACACACACACACACTCTCTCTCTCTCTCTCTCTCTCTCTCTCTCTCTCTCTCTCTCTATATATATATATATATATATATATATATATATATATATATATATATATATAGTTGTTAGAATCTCACTTGGTGGGTTTGTGGCAGACCAAATGCGGTGTAATTTGGAGAGTGCACAATATCTGTGATAGAGCTATTATATAGTATAATGATAGATAAATATATATTAGTTTTTATATATATTTAATAGCATGGATGATATTTACTATACATAAAAACTAATATATATATATATATATATATAGCAGTCCGACTTGTGCTGAATTGACGTGTAACCGATCGACCAGAACCTAACTCGGTTGCAAGTTGACGACTATCTGATTGTCTGACACAGAGAGAGAGAGAGAGACAGAGACAGAGAAAAGCACTATTGCGTAAAATCATCTAATAATCCTTCGTTACTGACAGTATCCCACACTTTTGTCTAATACTTTTCATAAATTCCCTTCTATCTACCTCAGAACAACAACAGCAACAATAAAGAAAAATCGTAGAACGATTACTTCCTTAATGACATTGGCTTTCAGCGTGTTGTTATAGTCATGATTATTCAGTGAAGCACTCATGAGAATTATAAACTTCCCTTGTTTGGGCAATTATATTTATAGTCATTATTTTTTTAAAGGATTTTCTTTTATAGCCACCTCTGAATATATATATATATATATATATATATATATATATATATATATATATATGTATATATATATATATATATATATATATATATATATACTGATAATGTACTCTGAAGTTCGTTATTTGCGGTTCCATGAGGATCACCTAATCATCAGCCGGAAATGGGGGAAAAAGTATAAGAAAATGACGTGAGCAATTTGTCACGTAACTCGCGCACGAAAAAGAATTATCATTTATTCATTTTGGAAAACTGAACAGTCCATATACACATACTGTTCAGTTTCATAAAATCAATATAGTACTAAGATATAATAGATATAAATGAATATATATTATTATTATATATCTATTTGTTGGTTGTGTTTTATGGTATATCAACCCTTGTGGGTTATTTATTGCTAAATCGTATTGATACATATCATATATAATTTGTCAGCGAATAGTTAGAAGGAAACATTATTTTTAATCGAGTCAGAGCTCATTTGTTTGCACACAGTTAAATGGTTTCAAGTGTTGCAATTTATTGTTTGCACACAGTTAAACGATTTCAAGTATAAAAAAATGAGTAAATATTTCTATTTCACGCATAGATGGGGCCATTACAGGTGCTACCACACCTGGTCAATATAGACCTGGGAGCAATAGCAATGAAGGGGTACTCCTCATTCTCCAAAACTAGAGCCTCATCACCAGATCGTTTAATGTCATATACAAGACACTCGTTGGTGAGGTCTTAACCTCTGCAGAGATGCAGTCGGTGTATTCCACAGCCCGAGCCCACTAGGCTAAAGCAGGAAGTAAAGTTTATTTAGAACTATATTGCGAAAATAGTAAAAATAGTTTGGGGGCATGAAACTTCAGAAAAGTAGAGAATGATTCCTACATTTACGTAAAATGAAATGCGAACGGGCTCGTCCAATTTTTAAACTCTGCTCGTCAAATAATCATTACCTCATGCCAACTTCGTCAGAACAATCTGGAAAATTGTATTAAACGAAAATGACAAAAATTGCGATAAAGTGTTTCACGTTATATGACGATCATCAGGCTATGGAAGAAAGCCCAACTGGCTATATGTATGTTCATGAACTCTAATCTTTGCCTTCAATACTTGAAACCATTTATATGGGTGCAAAAGAATGAGTAATGTTGAGTAGAATTATTATTGTTGAATAACAATACTTGAAACTCTTTGTGTGTCAAAATTGAATTATTGGTATTACATAGCAATACTTGGGTCATTTGACTATACCAATGAATAAATTATGTTGAATAGAATTATTAGTATTAGATAGCAATACATGAAACCATTTCACTGTGTAGAAACAATGGCAATACCAGTGTGCAACCATTAGTTAAATAGCAAATCATATGTGTATATATGTAAATCATAATAGCAAATAGAATTATTCGTATTAGATAGAAATACTCTAAACCATGTCATCATCATCATGTCGTGCCGCCAGCACGGATATCCATGACCCTCTCTCGCCACTTCTCCCTATTATTCATCGCCTCTGGCAGGTCTTCAGGGTTACATACTGTATCCTCACATAGGTGCTGTATGTAAGTTCGAGCTGGTCGTCCTGCTTTTGCTTGGCCATATGTGGGGGTCCATAGAAGTACATCACTTATGAGCTTGTCCTTGCTTCTCCAGCAGTGTCCTGCGTATCTGGTTCGTCTAATTTGTATAGTCTTCGTGATGGGAGGCAAGTGGCCGTATAGTTGGTGTCTTGTAGGGTGTTGTCGCCAGGACTTGTTCAATATTGCTCTCAACATTCTTGTGTAATTGCCGTCTAATGGGAGCAAAAACATGAGCTTGGTCTCGTTTAAAAATGTTATCTACAAAGTTTGTTTACGAATCATATATTCAATATGTATAAAGAAGATTTGACATAAAATAACCTATAGTGGTTGATATACCATAAAACCCAACAAGCCTAAACTAAACCTTCCCACCTCCAGCAACTTATCATGTAAGCAGTCTAGTGAAGGGAAATCTGTCTAGAAGAAGGAAACACCCGACGAATGTCCTGTTATCTGCTTTCTTACAGTTCATATATTTTACTGAACTGTTTGGCACTCATCATCATCATCATCATATCGCGCTGGTAGCACGGATATCCCTGACCCTCTCTCGCCACTCCTCCCTATCGTTCATCGCCCTAGGTAGGTCTTCAGGACAACGTCCCGTATCCTCACATAGCTGCTGAATGTATGTTCGTGCTGGTCGTCCTGCTTTTGCACGGCCATGTGTGGGGGTCTATAAGAGTACATCTCTTATGAGTTCGTCCCTGCTTCTCCAGCAGTGTCCTGCATGTCTGGCTCGTCTAACTTGAATAGTTTTCGTGATAGGGGGCAGGTGGCCGTACAGTTGGTGTCTTGTAGGGTGTTGCCGCCAGGACTTGTTTAAGATTGCACGTAGCATTCTTGTGTAATTGCCGTCTCGCTTCTTCTCCAGCCGTTTTGTTAGCGTCCATATAGTGCAGCCATGTAGCAGTATCGATGTGACCGCTACCTGGAAGAAACTGCGTTATATTTTATCGGTTAGGTCTGATTTCCAAATAATCGATAGCCTATTGATAGCTGTCCATGCTTTCGCTAACCTCGTTTCGATGTCCTTTTCGGTTGATTCGACGCTGCTTCCTAGGTAAGTGAATTTGTCTACTAGTTTAAGAGGGGTTCCTTCTAGAGTGGAGATGTCCCCCATTTGGTTATAGCACATATATTCCGTTTTGTGTGCATTAACATAGAGGCCTATGTTTGCTGCTGCTCGTTCCAAACTATGCAGTAGTGTTTCGGCTTGGTCAGGTGTATTTGCCAGTATCGCTATGTCATCGGCGTAGTGAACAAAAGTTCTGGGAATTTGAAGAGTTATAAAACGAGTTGTTCTGTGAACAGATACATATTTATCTATAATTAAAAATTGCTAAGAAATAGTATTTTAAAAATATTCTTGAAGGAAAAAGATTTCTTAAATTACTTGGGGTTTTGATCCTTCAAATTTTTCGCGGCAAGACAAATGTCATCTTTGAAGTATCTCAAAATTCAAAAACCAGTGTGAGTGCGCTGATTCGTTAATAAATGCAAAAATAAAAATAAAAACCTAAAATACAAAAAAAACCCCAGCTTTTCGAGTCTATTTTTTTAACAAAAATGAACATTTTTTTTTAGTTTCGATTACACGATTGATTTTCACGTGGCCGATTCTCAGGTTAGTCTGTATTGATGTGAGCTTTATTGTTTTATTTTCTTTATAGTTGAAATATTTTAATATTACTCCGCATTTGTGTGAATAGAGTACTGTATTTTACTAATTTAAAACGCTTTTTGCAGTAAATTTGAAATATATAAAACATTTAATACTGTTAACGACAATTTTTTTTTATCGAAAGAGTGCTTGATATCTGTCGATGGAGCTATGAGTTTTAATGTTCTCTCATTTCACTAGACTGCTTACATGATTTCGTTTCTAATGACGAAAACACCTGGAGAACCAGCCACCGTTTTTGGATGAGCTGATAAAAAAATATATTGATTCATGAACTTTCCAAATTAATTAGCATGATGGTAACACAAACAGCTTCGTCAAGTTCCTGAACTCGGCTTGTTGTTTCCATTACTTAAAAAATACCCTTACACGCCGCGTGCGTGCGCGCGTGCGCGCGCACACACACACACACATATATATATATATATATAACACTTGCTCTAATCCGATATGTTCACAGAACGACTAGTTTTAAGGCTCTTCCATTTTCCAAAACTTTTGTTTACTTTTATGAGTGCCAAACAGTCCAATGAAATGAAGTATATTCATCAACCAATCAGCGCACTCACAATAGTTTTTGAATTTCGATATACCTTTGAAGACAACATTTAGCTTGCCGCGTAAAAATTTGAAGGATCAAAAGGAAAAATAATTTAAGAAATCTTTTCCCATAAGAATATTTTTAAAAAATCCTATTTTTAAGCAAATTTGAATAATAGATAAATCAATTTTTTATCTCATTCCGAGCCCACCCAAATAGAATGAATAAGCGAAGAAATAAATATTTTCCAGTAAGTATTGAATTAATACTTTCTGAAATACCTTTCGGTTTATTTCTTTTAAGTAAATTTCTATATTCTTTTCTTTTAAGAATGCATTTAATTTCAACTTCGTTTAATTCTCCTAAAATTGAACTAATGTTTGTTTACGGTAAAAAAAAATATTTATTTATCTTCTGCCAAAAAAATATCATCAGCTGCTACATATACGTTAAGGTATAAATTAATTTTCTCTCGGGTGGTGTAATGGTTAGCTAGCTAGACTAGCAAACCTTCACGAGTGAGTTCAAGTCTCATTAGGCGCCCTATTCATTCGACCTCGTGCCATAGCGAGGCAAAAATCTTCGTAAATTACTCTTTGCAACTAGTACCTCAGATGGTGTAATAGTTAGCAAGCTTGACTAACAAACCTTCATGAGTGCGTTCGAGTCCCATTTATACGGCCTAGGGCCACATCACAGCAAAATGCTTAATAAATTATTGCTTACGCCAAGAATCATCACATTCAAAATATGTTCTTTTAGTTTAAGCAATTACTGCTATGCTTTATTCATAAGAATCTTAACTGTCTATAAAAAAATATCTACGCTCTGAATTATACTATGCTTGTTTACAATAAAAGATTTTGTAATTTTTATTTTCAGCTAACTCTTCACTTAATTTAAAGAAATTAAAATTATTAATTTATAGATCGGTGTGTTATTCATTTCTATTTTCACTACAAGTGCTTTTTTTTCATTTCCCTTCTGTTCATCATTCAAGGTCTGTTTATCTTTTGTCAATTTCAGTTCGTTTCCAATTTATTTTCTCTTCACTCTTTTCCATGCTTTATTCATTTATTTACAGAATTTTTTGCTGTGTGTGTATGTTCGTCAATGGTTCTGGAGACGGGGGTTCACTCCCAGGTCGAGTCATATATCAAAGACTCAAAAATGGTACTTGATCCCGCCTTGCTTAACACTCAGCATTATAAGGTAAGAATCAAGGGGAAAGTGGAGCAATCCAAAGAATGGAGTAGCGCCCTCCCCTACACGTCGGTGTAGGAGCTATTGAAAAAGGATCCTCCAGGTCACCCTCGACTAAAGGGAGACAACTTAATGCTCATGCGTTTTCACATTTCTTACTCGATTGCTGCAAACAAAACCACTGACATGAAGTTACGATCTCTACATGAATAATCTCTTATATGCTTATATGCATATATATATATATATATGAAGAAAGCAGAAAAACAGAATAATCCAAATAGGCTAATTTATCGTTATGTAAAGTCAACGTTAAACATTTCGGTTTCAATAACCATCATCGTATATACAGATCGTTTTGAAGTCATCCATGTCGTGTAAGAATGTATTTGGTATTTATTTTTCCGAAAGGACAGTATGAAAGTACATATGGATCTAAATACGACAGTATGAAGAAAGCATAAAAACAGAATAATATTAATAGGTGAATTTATTGTGATATAAAGGGAGGATTTTTTTCGAATATCTTTCCACGTGCCGAACATGTACTTAATATTTTTATCATTAAGGGTTTTCGGACTATTGTCTTTATCTTTATTGTTTCGACCGATATGTCCTCCAGTCTTCTTCAGGTGTTTGTCGAACTCGGAAACCTACACGGAACTTCGAACTTGTGGGGTTTAAAGGTTTTTAGGTAGTCAGTGGCTAAGGGCAAGGCTGTGTTGCCGTAAGATATCTGACTCCATATTTTGGTTATATTATTTTACCCCACGTTGACTGGCTGGCGCAATGCCTTGCCCAAAGAAGGTCCATAAGAAATATACAAAAAGGAAAGATAAAAACAGATAAGAGACGAAAACATTTCTTTCATACTTTCCTTTATTTACTTGGTGAATGGACTAACCAACGCTACGTCCCAAGACACAGCGTGGTGCCCAAAACACCAGATAGTAAAATCGGTGTTGTCGGTTCGACGTCACTACCCGAAAAGAGAGTTCGGTTCACAAAAAACCTGAGTATTTATCTCTCTTCACCGGCTCCAAATTCGCCACTCCAAAATCCTTCTAATTTTGGCGCGACCGCTTCTCATTGGCCACTTTACATTTTATTATTTTTCTTTTTTCTGATTTTAACCGGATGGATGCGTGGAGCCTTATGCGTGGCGACGCGTTTATACATTTTGTATCTGGCAGCCGACGAGTCAATATCCGGTTGGGAGTTTTACTGTTAATTCCTAAATCCCCACAAACTACGTCCTTTATTGAATCCACAGGGATCACCTGTCCTGATTCCGTTAGTCATAACCGAATACAAGTGTATTCCTGTATTGTTAGGTATTCCTGTATTGTTACTTGCCAGCAGTCAGGACTGAACCTGCAACCTCCAGATGACTGTCTCCTTAGAAGCTTCCGGGAACCAACGCCTATAACCGTCCTGCTGGACAATTCAGAGTTAATTTTTGGGAGTTATAAACTTAATGTTCTTACTTGACTAGAATTACTATTATTATCAATTTTTTACCTGTGCTCAAATTCAGATTTTTTTATCTAGCCTTCTTAATTATTGGTTCCCATATTGTATTCAACTCTATACTTGGTCTACTAAGCAGGTCATTGTAGCTCAACATATGTGTTGATTCCTTAAGGCGTCTAATCCTCCAATGTTCAGCCCTATCAATTATTTCAACTTTATCCCATAAGGGCAGATGGTTTCCATTTTCCTTCCATATATGGTCTGCTATACCCGACTTTTCAAGCTCACCTCGTACTACTGCCATCCGATGTTCTTATAGCCTTACTTTTAGTGGGTGACATGTCTCGCCTTTGAATATTTTACCACAACTGCAAGGGATGGAGTAAACATAGTTCTTGGTCATGTTGAATTCCGTTTGTGGCTGGACCCGGAAGAGAGACCTCCGGAAATACTCTGGAGGTTGCTGGTTCAACCCTGTCTGCAGGCGACTATCAATGCAGGAATACTTAACACTTGTACCCGTTTATGACTAACGGAATTAGAACAGGCGACCCCTGTGGATTAAATAAATGACGTAGTTCGAAGTTCCGTGAAGGTTCCCGAGTTCGACAAACACCTGAAGAAGACCGGTGGACATATCGGCCGAAACGTTGTGGAAATAACAATAAAGATGAAGACAATAGTCCGAAAACCCTTAATTATAAAAATCACCATGCTTCGTCACAGAAATTTAGACAACTAACGTATATTTCAAAATAAGAAGGTCCACGAAGAGAGTTGTATTTTTGAATTTATTTTTTTTTGTTCTTACATACATGTTATATATGTTCTCTTTTAAATTAGGAACGCTATGTGCACATTTGTATATTTTCGTTGTATACCTTTTATTTGCTCCTGTTATTTCGACAAGCATCCATCGCTGTGTGAACATTTTCCTTATATAAAAGTCTTAATGATGGTTATTGAAACCGAAACAATTACGTCGACTTTACACCACAATAAATTCACCTATTTGGATTATTCTGTTTTTCTGCTTTCTTCACATTGTCGGATTTAAATATATTTTTACTTTCATATATATATATATATATATATATATATATATATAGAATTATTATGTACATATTATCGAAGTATAATGATTATGCACGTGGTGTAATGGTTATTACTGTAAGAAATGGAGCCCGTGATACGAATTCAAATTCTGGAAGAAACGGTTTACATTTCAGATATCGCTAATACTTTTGAGAAACGTATGCATCCAATCATTCGTCCCTCATCCAGGGGTAAATAGTAGGTCAGACTGGCTATTTAACCTTGGTGTTACAACCAGTCTATCAGAAAGAAAACTCTGAATTCAAACCTGTTAAACTCCACTTAAAAATTGACCTTGCGTCGTATTCTGCTCGAATAGAGATGTTAGGTATATATATATATATATATATATTAAAATAAGAAGGTCCACGAAGAGATTTGTATTTTTTGAATTTTTTTTTTCTTACACACGTGTTTTATATGTGTATGTTTCCAGCTTTGTGCTTTCGTCAGAGAACATATACAACATGTATGTAAGAACAAAATAAATAAATTCAAAAATACAACTCTCTTCGTGGACCTTCTTATTTTGAAATATATTTTTATTCTTTCTTTGGACCTACAACATCTATCTATCTATCTATCTATCCACACACACACACACATATATATATATATATATATATATATCTTTGTAAAAGGAATTCAACATCAGTTTTTTATAGTAAAGTTGGCGACCATAGTCTAGGGTAATAGTACTCAATCTCAGCTGATTGTTAATTGCTTTTACTGCATGCGAATTCTTGTTGGATAATTTAATGTCGAATTCAGCCTCTGTTTTGGAAGCAATCACATAATTTCAAGCATTCCAATCTGATACAAATAATTTGTCCACAAGTGTTTGGTTTGAAGTATTCCTACTTAATACCAATAATTTGCCCGCAGTTGTATGGTTTCCAGTATTCCTATCTATTAATTTTCAAATTTCAACACTATCATAAGAGTTTGGGTTTGTTTAGTTTCTATGTTTTACAGCATATCAACCTTCGTGGGTTATTTAATGCCTAATCCATCGTTGTAGAAAGACAGTAGTTCTACTATTTAACCCATATACAGTAGTAGTACTATTTGTAGAATAGTATTTGTATTTGTGGAATGACAGTAGTGGTACTATAATTATTTCGGGTATTATTCTGAAACGGAATAGCGTTATTGGAGTTCGAACTGGCTTGTATACAAACAAATTGCGATGGTTGAAATCATTTAACTGTGTGCAAATGTTGTATACCAGGGGAACAAGTGACAACAACACTTATGTATAAAAATGAAAAAAAACTCTTTTTAAAAATTTTTTACGAAAGTCACGATCGTTGAGTGAGGGCGAGTCGAACTGCTATGCTTTACGCCAGGTTGAGATACATCTTCAGTGAGCTTTGTTCCCAAGTGCTTCTTTCACGGGAGGCTGATGCTGGTCTGCTTTACAACCCGGGAGCGCCTAGATGACGTGACTTGTCTACTGTGTTGACTGCTCTCCCCGACTGACCATTTGGGCCGAAAACTTCTGTCATTATATATTTTTTCTAACACAAGCACATTTCCTTCCGGCACCCCAACAACGCAATTCTTCCCAATTCACCTGGCATTTCTGCTGTCCCTTGTTTACCTTAAAGCACAGCTGCACACCCTGTCTTTGTAATCCACACTAACTGGCCTGTCAAAGGTCAAAATGTAATACAAACGAATGATTAATACTAAATAGAATTATTAGTGTTGGATAAAAATACTTGAAACCATTTAACTGTGTGTAAGCAAATTAACTCCGATTCGTTTAAAAATAATGTTACCATCTAACTATTCACTTAAAAATCATATATATATATATATATATATATATATATATATATATATATATATTTACCAACCCCTCTGCTCGGGCAGGACATGACACAAGGTCAATTTTTAAGCGGGGTTTAACAGGTTTCAATTCAGAGTTTTCCTTCTCCTAGACTAGTTGCCTCACCAAGGCTGAAGAACATAGTCTGCCCTACTATTTACCCATAGCTGGAGAGAGAATAATTGGATTCATACCTTTCTCAAGGGTATTAGTGCTATGTGAAATGCAATCAGTCTGGTCCAGGATTTGAACTCGTGTAGTCGTGTCCATTTCCTACGATAACCATATATATATATATATATATGCAGCATTAAATAACCGACAAGAGTTGATATGCCAAAAAGCAAACCAAACAAATCGAACTCGCTTATGACAATGTGCCAGACCAGCATATTAACCACTACGCTACGGAGTCTCCTCTCTCCACACCCAATTATGTGGTTTTAATAACTATTTCTATCAATCAATAATGATATTCTCTTTGTCTAATAATACGATTTCAGAAAACTTAGAATAAAAATCCTTCGTGAACAATTATAGCTTTAAATAACTGTTCTTAATACAAATAATTTAGTCACTTAGCATCAAGTATTCCTCTCGAGTAGTTTTCACATAAATCTATTTGACTCATAGATGGGACCCAAGCAGATTTTACTACTCTGGATCAGAGCGGATCTGGGAGTAATGTCAACAACTCCCATAAGAACTGAAGTCTCACCACCAGATACAGCTCAGTGTCATACCCAAGACATTTCCATTTCGGTACGGTGATCTTACTCCTCTGAAGGGGATACAGTCATCATATTATGAGTTCTGCCGATTGATCATCACAAAATACCCGTAAAAATTTATTCATTATAATGAATGACAAAGCTTAATGTAAAAATAAATAAATAAATAAATAGATAAAGATGTAAAAAAGATGGTGGAAGCTAAAATTGGTGAGAGGAATTACGTGTAATATTACGAGTTGGACACGACACAAGATCTTATTTTAAGCGGAGTACAATATCAAAGTTTTTCTTCTCTTAGTTTAGTTGTCATACCAAGGCTGAAATAACTATTCTACGTAAACATAATTTGCCCACAGTTATATGGTTTCAAGTATTCTTATCAAATATTAATAGTTAGCTCCCAGTTTTAAGGTTTCAAGTATTCCTCTCCAATACTGATAATTTTCACACGGATATATGGTTTCAAGTATTCCTATGCAGCATTAATGATGCACACACTGTCATGGTTTCACGTATTCTTTGGCCCAGTTGGCTGGGACTGAAGAATACACTGACTGCTTCTCTGCAGAGGGGTAAGACTTCCCTCTACGAGTGTCCTGGATATGACACTAAACAATCTGATGGTAAGGTTCCGGTAATGCTAGAGCTTTGAGGAATCCAGAGTACCCCTTCATTGCCATCGCTCCCAGGTCAACTCTGGCCCGAAATGATAGTAGCTGATAGTGTCCTATGAGTCAAATAGAACAAAACTGTGTATTTATGCTAAACGGAATTGCTTGAAATACAACTGTTTTTACATTTAAACTGCGTACTTAGGCGAAACTGAATTGTTTGAAATGGAACTGTTTTTGTATGCTAAACTGAATTGTTTGAAATAGAACTATTTATTTGTATAAAAATGGATTTGGCATTAAATAATCTACAATGGTTGATACGCCATAAAACCCAACCAAACCAAACCAAACCACCTAATCTAATACTAATAAGTTATATATAATAAGGGGGTTTCAGGTATTTCAAGGAATCATATGGTTTCAAGTATTCATTTGCAATAATAATTTAAAGAATATTTTAGATGTAAGTCTAAGAGGTACGACCACTTTGGGTTAGAATAAACCTGGGAATAATGCCAACAAAAATAGATGACTTAGCACTTGCCAGAGTTTCAGAATTTGAGTCGCATTAACGGATACAATTTAGTGTCATATTCCAGACATCCTCTTGGGAAGGTCTTGACATTCAATATCCAAATTTCATATGAAGCAATCCCATGATGAGTCCAGGCTGCATCGATGCACACTCATTTACTCCACATGGTATATGTCGATATTACTTCTGTTCAGAGCAAATATTGAAATCCAAAAGACACTGAGAAGGGGTAGTACCCGTGGTACAGTGACGAACGTGCTGGAATGCAACATCGTGGTAAACGAGTTCGAACTCGAGTCGCGCTGTTATGTTCACTGGGTTAAATAGCACCATTACTCTTCATCAACAAGCCATTGGTATTGAATAAGCCCCAAATGTTAATATGCTATTAAACAAAGAAATCGAAACTAAACACATTGTTTCTATGGAATGAGCCAACACTACATCTATTTAAGTATGTGTACATGTATCTGCTTGACATTTGTTTAATGGCATATCAACTCCTTATGGATAATCTAATGCTGAAATTTGGTTATTTGTTTTGGTTTATTTGCTTAAGAGCTTATAAACTGTTTATGGGTTATTTACTGCAAAATTAGATTGTTTAATTTGATCTATTTGTTTAATGGTGTATGAACTCCTTATGGGTTATTTATTGCCGAAATTTGATTATTTGGTTAAGTATTTCGATCTAACACAAACAATTTGCAAGTAATTATATGATTTAGTAGTGTTTTATGGTATATCAACTCTTGTTGGTTATCTAATGCCAAATTCTATTCATACGTATATATTATATATGATTTTTATGAGAACGATTTGTTGATAATATTACTTTTAAACGAGTCTGAGCTCTGTTTGCACACAATTGAATGGTTTCAAGTCCAGCTATTTATTCTTTGCACACGGTTAGATAGTTTCAAGCATTGCTATCTTATTCTAATAATTCAATTTAATACTAACCCTTTCCTTGCACACAGTAAATGGTTTCAAGTATAATAAGGGATTAAACAGTTCTTTTTAATCCATAGATGGGACCTTGACTGGTACGACTAATCCAGAAAAGAGAGAACCAGGGGATTATGATAATAAAAGGGGATTCTACATTCCTTAAAGCTCCCGGAGTGGAGTCTTAACAAATACATTTTAGTGTCATAAACAGGACACTCTTTAGTAGAGGGGTCTTAACCTTCTGCATAGATACAATCGGCGTATTCGACTGCCCCATCTAGTTATATGGCTCCGAGTATTCTTGAATAACAACAATAAATCAAGCAATTATATATTTTCAACTAAGAATTTCTATTTAATAATTATTTGTTTGTACACAGTTGTATGCTTCCAAGTATCTCAATTTAATATTGATTGTTAATGTACAATTATATATGATATGAAGTATTTCTGTCCAATGTTAACAATCTATACATAATTATATGGTTTTAAGTAATAGTTTAGTTTAGTTTAGTTTTATGGCATATCAACCGTTTTTATCCATAAAACAGTTCTATTTCAAACAATTCAGTTTCGCGTAAGTGCTCAATCTAAATGTCAAAACAGTTCTATTTCAATTAATTCAATTGAATATAAGTACTCAGATTAAATATTAAAAAATTTCAATTTCAAAGTTAAGTTTTCTATTTGACCCATGAATAGGACCCAATCAGGTGTTACCACTCCGGGCCAGAGTGGGCCTGGGAGCGATCGCAATGAAGAGGTACTCCGCATTCCCCAAAGCTCCAGCGTTACTGGTGCCTGTCGATCAGATTGTTTCGGAGACTCGTTGGGGGAGTCTTATCCCTTTGCAGAGATGCAGTCGATGTATTCTGTTGCCCTAGCTGACTGGGCCAGGTTTTAAGTAACTATTCCTTTTTAGTAATAATCATTTGTTTGCGAAATTACATAGGTTATAGTATTCCTATCTACCTCCAATAACTTAGAAGTAATTATATGATTTCAAATATCTAATAATAATAATAATGACATTAATACTTCGTAACCAGTTTTAGTTATAATAACTATTCTTCATACATCTATATGCAAATTATTTAAATTTGACTCGCAGATGGATATCTAACAGTTACTACTACTCCAGTACAGAGTGGACATGGGAGTAATGATAATTAAGAAGAAACTCCATAGTCCCAAGAGACCAATAAATGAATCATCGCTACCGGATGTCAGCTCTGTGTGTGTGTGTGTGTGTGTGTGTGTGTGTGTGGCACGCAGCAAATACAATATACCGGATGTGAATGAATTGTTGATTCATGAACGAAAATTGTCACCGATCGAAGTGAATAGCCACCACTGTGCATTAGCCATGTTATCGATCCAGGACCAACTCTCTAAATAGACTTATGGATAACCAGTTCTTCTGGTCGGGTGAATAAAAACTGAAATGTCCATGTATATATATATATATATATATATGATAGAAATATATGCAAAGTTGGATAAATCAAACACTTAACTCAAATTTAGATGTGTGATATTTCGTTTGACTTTATTTCTTCTTCACGAACTTCTTCGTGATAGGGACTGTTTTTTCTATTTAAAAGCATATGAGGAGAGTGGAGGGGTTACTGTCAGATTCACTACAAATTTCAACATATATATATTATCTGATTCTTTCAGAAAACTAATGGTGAAACTCTAACACACACACATATATATATATATATATATATATATATATATATATATATATATAATTATCAGTTTGGAACGAATGTAATGTTCGATTTTAGAGTACATATTATAAAGGAAAAACTTATGTCTATTGAAAAAATTTAATTAACATAACAACCATTGTTGCCTAGAACATCCTTCCATATGTTAACAAGCTTATTGATATCACATTTGGAAAATTCTTTAAGTTTTGACGTGAAACATGAGACCCACTAGTGTTCAATGTCTTCTCTTGATATCAACTCACGAATAGTTTTATAATCCCCTAAGCAATTGATAATCAGGAACAAAGTCAAGAGAACATGTAGGACGAAGCAATTTTTCCCAACCAATCTCAACTAAGAAATCATTAGTCAATTGAGCTGTGTGAGGACGGACATTATTTTGATGGAGGATGAGTCCCCCTTTTCTTTTTACTAAAGGAAGCTCCCCACCCCACTAGACTGAAATTCCCACTTCGAAAACGGGAAAAACCACTTCCTTCTAATTCTCTCTTCCAATGTATCATCCCCTTTGGTGCAATGAATGGATTTTGCTGATGCACTTGCATTGACACCTTTATGAAACTCACAAAGTAAAATATGTCTTTAGTTGGGACGAATATAGGGGTGAATGCCAAATAAGATTACGAACAATATTCTTATAATCTGAAAGAAAAAGTTAATTGCTCATTATATCATTCCTGAACGATAACAAGGCGCAATACTTTAATAAATATTATCTGAAACGTTCATCTTGAAAATCGGACATTACATTCATTCTAACTTTGTGTGTGCGTGCGTTCTAGTCACGCTATTACGTTCACCTTCGAACTAACACCCTTGGGAAAAGTATGGACAATAAAAGGGGATTCTACATTCCTTAAAGCTCCCGGAGTGGAGTCTTAACAAATACATTTTAGTGTCATAAACAGGACACTCTTTAGTAGAGGGGTCTTAACCTTCTGCATAGATACAATCGGCGTATTCGATTGGTTAAATCATTACCAATACTCTTCTTCTGCACGGATATTTGGAAAAAAGACCAGAAGAATTAGAAATAAAGTGGAACAATTCGGATCATCCAGATCACTGCATTGTTAACATCAACTCGAATTCTGAGGAGAGTCCTGGAGACCTTAGGAAACTTGCTGTCCCTCAGACTCCGATGAAAAATCACCACCCAATGTTGCTGTGAAAAAGTCTCAAGGAGTAGAATAATAATAATAATAATAATAATAATTATAATAATAATAATAATAAACATGATTTAATATACGGATATTGGTTCAAAGTATTCACATATATTCACGACAGATTAGCCAACTCTATTTGAAAAATAACCTTATGTCACATCTTGCTCGTGCAAGGGAGTTGGAAAATACATACTCGTACGTGAGAATTGAAGATATTGACGTAGAGGAGATTTTCTCGCTCTAACAGGACAACCAGTCTGGAAGAAGGAGAGCTCTTAATTCAGACTCCCTCTACATTTTACTGCAAGGAATTTAAAAATGTTAGTGCGATAGCGGAAACCATTGACAGAAGTAGGTGAACGAGAATAAGATAGAGAAGAGTGGGAGATATAACAACAAAAAAAAGCAGGGTGAGTTAAATAATGAAAATGAGGCTGACAAAAATCAGAAAAAGTTTAAAATGTTGCAAAATAAATGACTCGAGGTTTAACCAAAAGGAATAAATACGTGAGCAGCGCTTAAGTATTTATTTCTGAGATAAGTCTTTTGTTGTAGAGTTTGCTTTCTAGAAGTTTTCTTGTTCTTTGGTACACCTTTCTTACTTTTTCTTTCGCTTCTCCTTGTTTGACGATGTCTACTTCTAATGTTCCCACATATTTGTTGTTTTCTTTTTCTCCTCTTAACTTTAGTCAGCCAGGGTTCCCACCTGGGCTCATATAATAAAGTCCGTATTCCACACATTTTTCTCCACTCAATTTTAGTCAGCCTGGGCATCCACCTGGGCGCATACAATAAAGTCCCTATTCTACATTTTTTTCTCTACTAAACTTTAGTTAGTCTGGCCGTACACCAGGGTTCACACAATAAAGTCCCTATTCCAAACTTCTCAGTACCTGATTTCCATCTTCCGTTAGTTGAAAGATTCCAAGCCAATATCCTGCTTCTGGTGGTCACTGTATGCAACATAACTTCCACCACGCCTTCTCATCCCGTGACATAGATCACACAGGAACCGCTTCGATGCTTTCTTTTTAGGATCTTAAGAACAACATCCTGATAGACTTTGTCTATGTTCTCTGATCTTACCACTTACTTTTGGGATGTTTTCATATAAGTCTTCGCTTGTCATGTGCTACTGCAACTTCACATAAAAAGCCACAAACAACGTTCTGGCGTAGTAGCCATCAATATGTTTTCTTTTCTTTCCATGACTGTTCATATCTCACTGTCACACAAAACTGATTCAACAGTGAGTACAGATAAACTTATCATTTGACAGTTTGGGATTTCTAGATTTTCTTCAGTTGATGACACGCTGTTCATGACTGAGCTTTCTTGGAGCTGCTCATCTAAACTCATTGGTGCCTTGAGTTTTTTTTTTTTAAACTATATTCAGATTGATACAATGGGAACATAGCGAATTTTATAAGTGTTTTATAACTCTTATGCTTATAAAGTAACATGCAAGACTCTTAAATTAGTGTTATCAATTTCAAATTAAGATAAACACGAGTATTGTGATACGCCGATCGATATTTCCGGTTTGAAGAAGTCCTCGTGACATAATGACTAAAGAACTGGTTTGTAGCTCAAGTCGAGCGATTGTGTTCACTTTCGGACGGATACCCTTCGGGAAAGTTCGAACCCTCACAGCTATGGGTTGAATAATATTACTGCTGTTCTTCTATAAGGATAGCTTTGGCATTGAAAAACACAAGAAGGTTAATATGCCATTAAACAAAGATATCAAATACCATATTTCGGGGTACTACACAATATAAGCCAATTTGATGACAGAAGGGTTGCAATTTTCCCTTGCTCGACTTCACTACACTTAAAGTATATTTGAATTAAGCTGTAACCGAATAAAAATGAACTGAGTTAGACAAAACATTGAGTTAGACATAAATGAATTTAGATCTTTTCCCCTTCAAGATCATGATGCAGAATTTGAGAATAGAATTGATTTAAAAAAATATTTTCATAGGCCCAGCCGTTAAAGTATTCCCCCATGGCCCGGGAGACCAGGGTTCAATCCCAGCTCGAGTCATACCAAAGACTCAAAAAAAGGTATTTGATGCCTCTTTGCTTAACACTCAGCATTATAAGGTATGGATCAATGGTGAAGTGGATCGATCTAGGGAAAGAAGTGGCGCTCTTCCCAACACCTCGGTGCAGCAGCTATTGAAAAGAGAGCCTTCGGGTCACCCTCGAATATGGTCGACTATTATTATCATTCACCGGACATTGGCCTAGGGGTTAGAGTGTTCGCCAATGGCCCGGGAGACCTGGGTTCAATCCCAGGTCGAGTCATACCAAAGACTCAAAAAATGGTACTTGATGCCTCCTTGCTTAACACTCTGCATTATAAGGTACGGATCAAGGGTAAAGTAGAGCAATCCAGGGAAGGAGTAGCGCCCTCCCCTACACATTGGTGTAGTAGCTATCGAAAAGGGAGCCTTCGGGTTACCCTCGACTATGGTCGCCAACTTTTACTTATTATTATCATGATATACTTTTGATAGGTCTGTTTTGTTTTTTTTATTGATGTATTCTATTCTTTAAAAAAAGTTATTGTTGTGGCCTGTTAGGGGTCAAAAAGAACACATGGAAGAAGAGAAAGTAGATGGAACAAGTGTATTGAATAAACAGAACATATAAACAAAAATAAAAGTGTTAGTACCGCAGGTAGAAGTGTCCGTCCGAAATAGTCAGGTTTGACTGCTGGGAGAAAGTCGGTATTTGTCGTTCATCCCACCAATCGGTGTGACACAATGCCTTTTTTAGGTGGGTCCGGGCGCAGGGCTGTAGCCCAGACACACCCGGTGGCACCAAAAATGCCTCGGGTCCCGTCGGTATTCCCCTAAAACGAGGTGCCTCAGGCGACAGGCAATAAACCTAGCCCCTCCAAGAAGGGTTAGAGCCTGGGGAATGCTGGGAAGAAGTCTTTTCGAGAGTAAAATAAGGTTAGTATTTATGAAGGATGAAGAGTTTATTATTGTGTCATTAGGTCACCATAACAGTAATTAATTCAGCTTTGTTTAACATAAGGCCAGAAATATGGGGTACCAAGCAAGAGTCTAAATCGTTAACAACTGTCAGCTAGCCAAGCTCAGAAACCATAATAGCACACGAGACGTTCTAGTTATTCATTAGGTTTAGCTTGAGGGGTTAGGAGATTCTTACCCCTCTCATATTTATTACTAGCAGTAAAAGCAAGAGAAATAAGATGAAAAAAAATTCGAGTTAAAAATTACAAATAACTGACAATGCTTTATGTAAGAAATTCACACAATCTAAGACGATTACAACTAGGTTTAAAAGTAAGAGTAATAAGATTTTAAAAAATTTTCTTATTTTCTTATAGTGGGGGAGCTAGATTGTCATCCATGAAATTTTTCGTGGCTCTTTCAGATTTTAAGATTGAGAAATGTTCTACTCTGTAATTTTATTGAAACAGTTCGTGTTGACAAGTAGCGGAAAAAATTAGCGCCATTTCTATTCTAATCACCAATCAAAAATGGAGTTTTTTCATCACATTCTTGGCAATTTCATTGAATCAACTTTAAAACGACCATAGATTACAACCATTAAAACTATTGAATTGACACGGATTTCAAATCAAGGTTTAAATTTACTGAAAATTTCTTCTGATTCATTTGAATTGTCACTACATTACTGCATACTTGTTATAATTAAAATCAATACGTTGTTTTGGATTAAATTGATCTTTACTTTAACATTTTCCTCCTTTCCTCTAAAGAAATTACAAAACGTTATTATTAATATTGTTATTATTTTACCCCTTTCCAGTTTTTCACTCCAACATTAGCTGATTATTATTATTATTATTATTATTATTATTATTATTATTATTATTATTATTATTATTCCTACCATGCTGTAGTTTGGATAGTTTCCACCCGTCCCGTTATTTCCAAGTCCTCCAGTCCTTGTATCAATCCTTCGGTGACTGTACCAAGAGCACCAATTACAAGTGGTATAATCGTCACTTTCATGTTCCACAGTTTTTTCAATTCCCAAGCAAGGTCCATGTACTTATCCCGCTTTTCACATTCTTTCATTTTTACTCTGTCGTCCGTTGGGACACAAATTCCACAATACTGCAAGTTCTCTCTTTTTTGTTGATTATTATAACGTCTAGTCGTCTGGTCGAGATTAGGTGATCCGTTTGTATGTCAAAATCCCAGAGTAGTTTGTTTGTCTCATTCCCCAGGACAGATGTTGTGTTATGCAAATACCCTTTGTTTGTATGGTCAAACTTCAATTTCTAGCTCAATTCCCAGTCGATCATCTTGCCTACCCAGTCGTGCCTAGTCTTATACTCTTTCTATGCTAATTTGCCACATTCGCTTATTATGAGATTGCTCGTTTCGTCTCTATCACCACATAACCTACATCTGCTGTTTTGTTGCGTCTTCTCTATTCTCTCTTTGATTATTATTATTATTTTTTTTATAATTATTTACTTCTTGAGACTTTTTTACACTAACGTTAACGGATGACTTTCCACTGGAGTCTGAGTAACAGTAAGTCTCCTCAAGTCTCCAGGACTCTTCTCAGTATTCTGGCCAATCTCAATAATGTAGTAGTTTGGATGGCCACAACTCGTTTGCTTATTTCCAAGTCCTTCAGTCCACTTTTAATCCTTCGGTAACTGTACCAAGAGCACCAATTACAATTGGCATAAACATCACTTTCACGTTCCATAGTTTTTTCAATTCTCTTGTAAGGTCGAGGTATTCATCCTTCTTTTCACTTTCTTTCAATTTTACTCTGTGGTCAGCCGGAACGGCAAAGTCCAAAATTTTGCAAGTTCTCTTTCTTTTTTGTTGTTGATTATTATAAAGTCTAGTCGTCTGATTGAGATTAGGTGATCCGTTTGTATTATGGCATCATTTTATGCTGCTATTAAGAGATTCAGTTTCTCTCTTGAAGCTTCCCTTTTTTTAGCCACATGCTGGTCTTCTAATGTGCAAATTTTGCCAGTTTGTCCCTTGAAATATCCTTACAGTTATTTTTCTTCCCATTTCTGTTTTCTAGCTTTTATTGTTTTTCTGTGTGTTCTTATGTTGCCATTGCTGTTACTGGCTTTTCTAATTAGTATTTCGTTTATTCATTTTAATGTGTTTCTCAAGACCTTGTATCTACACATCTCACTGTTGGCGAGTAGCAGCTACTGGGTACAAGACTAGACATGACTGGGTGATCCACAGTAAATCGAACAAGAAATTAAAAATTGACCATACTAGCCAGTAGTATATGCCTAAACAAGAATCCGTCCAAGAAAATTCTCTGGGATTTTGAGATACAAAAGGGTCACCTAATCTTGGCCAAAAGACCAGACCAAGTAATGATTACCAAGAAAATAAAAGAACCTGTCATTTTATGAACTTTGCCGTTCCGAGGGACTACATAATGAAAATAATCGAAAGAGAAATGATAAGAACTTAGATCTTGTAAGAGAGCTGAAAAAAAAAATGAAGAAACTGAGGGTAACAGTGATGACAGTTGTAGCTGGTACACTTGGAACGGTTTCTAAATCAGTGTAAAAAAGACTGGAGAAATTGCAAATTAAAGGAAGAATCGAGACCATCCAGACTAGTACACAATCAATTCAGATTTTTTAATGAATGTCGAGAGGAGTGATGAGATGATGGAGAAATTAGGTTTTAAATTCCCCAAACTTAACTCTGAATTGTCCGAAAAGGACTCATAGATTAGGCGTTTGGTTGGAAGCTGCTTCTCAGTAAAATCATCCGGAGGTTACAGTTCAATCTCAACAACAGGTAAGAATTGCAAGGAATAATTATTATAACTTAAAACTTGTATCTGGTCATGGTTAACAGAGTTGGAACAGTTTACTTCTGTGGTTCAAATAAAGGGTTCAGTTCAAGATTCTGTGAGGACTTCTAAGTTCAACACAAAACACCTGAAGGCTGAAGGGCATATCGGCCGAAACGTTGAGATTATAACTATAAAGATGTGTTCGAAAATTCGGAATAATGTATTAGTTCTAAATCATTTTAAAATGAAAATACCGACAGACTAATCTCTTACAAATCACATATTTATTTAAATGCTCTTTAAAAAATGACTGATGGTAAACTGTTTGTTTGTTTTTTAATGGCATACCAACCTCCACAATGCCAAATCTATCCTCTGAGAAGAACAGTAGTGGTACTATTTAACCCATAGCTGGAAGGATAAGGGGGTTCATACCTTTCCCAAGGGTATTTCTCCGAAAGTGAACGTAATAGCCCGACTGGAGTTCGAATTCGCTTACTACGATTTTACTGTTCAACGCTTTAACCATTACACCACGAGGACACCTCTACCCGCCGGCGATAGAAAAGGGGTCCACTGGAGAACGTCGCTTATGAGTTCATCTTTACTCCCCCAAAAGTTTCCTGCATGTCTTGTTTGTCTGATTTGAATAGTTTTAGAGGTAAGTGTCCGTAAAGCTGCTGTTTTGTGGGATGTTGTTGTCATGATTCGTTCAATACAGCTCGTACCATTCTAGTGCAATTGCTGTCAAGTCTTTTTTCTCTATGCGTCTATGTGGTGCATTCATATAGTAGCATGGACATGACTGCTACTTGGAAAAAGTTGCGTTGTATTTTATCGGATAGGCCTGACTTCCATATAACAGATAACATATCGATAGCTGACCATGCCTTCGCTAGTCGTATATTGATGTCATTTTCAGTAGATGAGACACTGGTTCTGAGGTAGGTGGATTTGTCCACTAGTTTCAAGGAACTACCTGTTAGGGTGGAGATGTCTCCTCCTTGATTTTGACAAAAGCACATGTTTTGTCTGCATTGACATGGAAGCCTATACCACCTGCTGCCTCCTCCAGACTATGCAGCCGGGATTGGGCCCAGGCGGTTGTATTTGCCAAAAGCGCTATGTCATCAGCGCTGTGTCATCATATCCGTATTAGTTTGTGCGGAATATCGTCTGATTTTTGCCTTTTCCAGTGTAAAGCCACTTTCTCTCATTAAATCTATCGACTTTCAAAGCACGTAGCCCCATATATATATATATATATATATAGTGATGTGAATTGGATTAAGGTCAGATTGTAAATATGTCTTTAGAAAAGACATGAGCGCAAAATTGTTGCACGTCATATTTAATCCTATTTATAAGACCAGTTTTCCAAAATAAAACAAAACAAAACAAAAAAAGTCATGTAGAAATAGAGGTGCTCATAGCGTAATGTTCGTCATCCAAGGAATTAAATCCGGTTACCCATGTTCAAGTCCTGGACAAGGTTGTTTGTTTTTCACATGGTGTTAATGTCCTTGGAAAAGGTATGAATCCACCTGTTCTCTCTCCAGCTATGAGTAAAAAGTAGGACAGACTGACCTTTTAAACCTTGCCATTGGAACCGGTCTAAGAGAACGAAAATCCTGAATTCAAACTTGTTGTAGACCTAGAGAGGGATGGGCTACACAAAAATATTCCTGCCAAACACACGCTACATGAGTAACCTTCTCACCACGAAAGCACTTCACAGCACACACTGAAATATAGAAAGAGCATTTTCCCGCTTAAATAGCGCTGATACTACCGTCAAATAACCCAATTAGCAAGCTGAAGATAAATATCAGCTCTATATGGGATATGTATCTCAAGGCAGCATTTTCTCTTTGAAACGCGTTTGTTTCCGTATGAGTCGTTCGATGTCTGGATGCAATGAATTCAGAAAAGTTTATTGAAAAGCGGGGTTATACCTTTTCATCCGTGGCCTGTGATAAAATTGGGCCTTCTCATCTTGTACAACAAATACTGAATATCTTCATGCACTGCCTGGCAGATAAGAATCTCAGAACCTCCCATGATATGGCCTGGATCTCACAATGAAATTCGGCACTTCTTTTCTTATCAGAATGATCATAGTAAGGCTCCAAACTACGGTACCTTTTTGTAATCATAATTGGAATCATCGAACTCTTTTCAAATCCTCTGCAATGTGTCACCCAAACACTGAAATCTTTGTATTTGATTACCGGCGTGAATGCCAACAATACAGTATTCTGTCTTTCCAGATTTCTGAATAGTGACATAGTGCGGCTATCGTCACAGAAAGTGCCCAACTGATTCCAATTTGCTGTACAGTAGATAAAACCCGAAATAAACAATGACGACAAATTATCCATCGCATCCTACATATATAGTACTATAAAAATATAAAAACTTACGATATTTCCTGCCACTAAAGTTTCAGATACGTAGCAAAATGGAATAAACAATTTACCCATCGCACCATATATGTTTATATGTGTGTGTGTGTGTGTGTGTGTGTGTGTGTGTGTGTGTGTGTGTGTGTGTGTGTGTGTGTGTGTGTGTGTAAAAATGTACAAATATGAAAAAACACTTGGTATTCAGACGATGATTACATTACTAGTTGAATTATTTACCGACGTTAAACTCTTCGATTTTTTAATTAAACCTTTGTCAGGGTGCCTGAATACGTGATGTTATATCTTCTGAATTTTTAAAAAATCAAATTTTATACATTTGTTTAATGAAACAGAAAAATGAGAAAGTTTTCAACATTCTATTTCCGTCAGTGGCGTTCTTTTTTAAAACTGTGTGATGTTATCAGAGTTCAAAATTCGTTTCAAAAACGTAAAGTATTTTCTTTAAAAATTGTGTTCATATCACATCTATCTATGTTCACATCAATATCATTCTGCTCATATCTTATTTTAACCATTTCATATATCTACTTCTTTCTTTCAATCATTATCAATGTTAATCTCCCCCCCCCTCTCTCTCTCTCTATCAAACCAAACTATTCCGAATAAGGGATTTTGTAACTTTATAACAGAAATTGGACTAAACAAGTTGATGTTGAAAAAACTGGGTCTCTGTTTAATTGTACTGTAGTTAGAAATGATGCTAAATTCAACAATTTTCCACCGTTTATATGAATTAACATTTTAGAATCTTTAAAATTCAAGTTGTGCATAGTATTTCAATTATACCTGACAATACTATTATTTACATTTCTTTTTATCAAGTCCCTTTTGTGTTCGTAAATTTATTTTTCAAGATTACGTGATATTTCACAAACCTATTTTTATTACCCTCCAGACATTGGACTGCGTAAACTCTGACATCAGATTTAAAGTGAATATTGTTCTTGTTATCATTGATTAAATTCTTAATTGTCTTTCAAGAATTTGTGACAGTTTTGATGATGATGTTTTTGGGTGAATTATTGGGTAAAATAATGTACCTGTGTAATAAATCTTTATTCAAACTATTTATGTAAACAATTTTTTGAAAACATTTACGTTTAAGAGATTTTATAAAAGATTTAGGATATTGAAGTTGTACAAAGGAATTTTCTATATAGTCAATTTCACCATTTAAAAAATTGAGGTTGTAAATCTAAGAGCTCTTAGCGCTATGATCATTCCTCTTTTAACAACCCAGGCCGGTGGGGCTGTAGAATACACCGACTGTAATTACTCTAGGAAGGGGGGTAAGAACCCCCTCCCGCCCAACGAGTGTTTTGGATATGACATTAAACCATCTGATGGTGAGACTCCAGTCTATCCAATGCTGGAAAAGCAATAGATATGATAATATAAATATCTTTCGCGTTCAATCATATCTATCTATCTATCTATCTATCTATCTATCTATCTATCTATCTATCTATCTATTCTTTCTTTAACAATCCAGTCGGCTGGGGCTGTAGAATAGACTGTGTCTCTCCAGGAGGGTAAGAACCCCCTCCAAGAATGTTCTGGATATGACATTAAACCATCTGATTGTGAGACTCCAGTCTGTGGAGCTCTGGGGAATGTGGAGTACCTCTTCATTGCCATTGCTCCCAGATTCACACGGACACAGAAAGGTAGCACCTGATAGGTTCTTATCTATGGGTCAAGTAGAACTGTTTGACATTTAAACTGTGTGCAAACAAATGGCTTGTGCTGAATCGATTTGTTATGGTCATTTTTAGTTGTGATACACTTTGAATTTTAGTTTATCGTTATTATTTGTTAGTAAGGGAAAGTGTTCTTAGTATGTTCGTAAGTAAAATCTATGATTGGTTCACTTTGGTTTAATCTTTTTATGGTTTTTGTTTAGTCATTATTTCGTGGATATACAAGTAATCATTCATCTATATTACGGAAATAGAATCTTTGGAGTTTATAAATTTAAAGGGAACAGAATCAAGAAATTTAAGTAAAAGGGCATACGAGGACCCCACTAAGAGGTGAACTCTTAAGTAAACCAAGTTTTTGATTATGAAAAATACCGTTTTATTGAAAAGAAACAATGTTTCCTGAATAATGTGCAAATTTTAATTATTTCGTGAAAAGGTAAATGTTTGTTTGCTTGCGGCGAACTTCAAAATATTTTGATACATTTGCTGATGTGATATATTGGTGTATAATAATTTTATGCCGAGACTGGCTAGAATTTTTTTTTCACTGTTTAAATAATTGGTTTTGTTTGCTAAATCATCTGACTTTTCAATATGAGAATGGCTAATTGTACATAAGAGAGGGAATAATAGTTTGGCGAAACATTTTCCTTTACATAAGGCTCTTCGAAAGAATTGAGATCTCTGGTAGCCGGTAGGGTATGAAGAAATGTAAACAAAGGCTGCTGCTGCTGTTTGCTAAGTATAGAATACCTAAAAATTCCCTTAGCCAACGTAGTCCGCTTGTGGCCGTGTGGTCTGAAGCCTTAGTCTATCGTAAAGTTGGACGGGTTTCGATTCCGGCTTCGAGCGTCCTGCGTGTCTAGCCCCACTGAAGAGTTCTGATAGAACGAAACAGTCTGTCAGTGGATGACTATTTCCATGTTGCTGCTCAGATCCAATGTTGATTTTCAAGAGTAGCGGACTTTTTCAAATCGAGGGATTGACACTGTACACTTTCCTTTAAAAGACATCCTATACTAGACGGGGTTAAGCACAAAAACATACACGTAGATAGATAAATAGATATTAATTCTCTGAGATAGTTGCCCATTCTGCTGGGACTATAGAATACACCGACTGCAAAAGTAAGACTCTCCCTAAGAATGTCCTCGATATGACACTAAACAATCTGATGGTAAGGTTCCAGGGATGCTGGATCTTTGGGGAATACGGAGTACCCCTTCATTGTCATCGCTCCCAGGTCCACTCTGGCCCAGAGTGTAGCACCTGATAAGTCCTATAGAACTAAACTTTGTACTTATGCTAAACTGAATTGTTTGAAATAGAACTGTTTTAAGTTTTAAACTGAGTACTAATGCTAATCTGAATTATTTGAAATAAAACTGTTTTTACAGTTAACTCTATGTATAACATTGAAACTGTACTTACTCGAAACTGATTTGTGTGAAATAGAACTGTTTTGACATTTAACTGTGTAAACAAAAACTACACTTATACTAAACTGAATTGTTTGAATTAGTACTGTTTGACTTAACTGAATGGGTTGAAATATAAATGTTTTTGACAATGAAACTATGTACTTATGCTAAACTGATTTTTTTAAAAATAGAACTGTTTTGACAAAAATTATACTTATACTAAACTGAATTGTTTGAATTAGAACTGTTTGAGTAAACTGAATAGCTTGAAAAAGAAATGTTTTTATCAATTAAATTGTGTACTTATGTTAAATTGAATTGTTTGAAATAGAACAGTTTATTTGTATAAAAAGGGATTTGGCATTAAATAACCTACAAAAGTTGACATGCCATAAAAGCCAAACAAACAAATAAACAAATCACTGAGATAGATAGATGTGTATTCATTCAACCTCTCCGCACAAGCTGGATGTGACACAAAGTCAGTTTTTTTCAGGGCAGTTTAACATATTTGAATTCAATATTTCGAGTGTGTCCAACTATTTACCCATAGCTGGAGGGAGAACGGTTGGATTAATACCTTAACCAAAGTTATTAGCACTAGGTATGAATTCACTTAGATAGATAGATAGATAGATAGATAGATAGATAGATAGATAGATAGATTTATGTTGTGCTAAGCGATGTAATTCATGATTAACAAATATTTCAATTACTGGTGTGGTATTTTTATTTTAATTTAAAAAATTTTTTTTTTAATTCTACTTAACTTTCATATGAATGAAAATATCAAATGATTTGAAATTTCTAATTAAGAATGAGGCTTATAAGCTTCTATTTATTTTTGCTCGTTTGTGTGTTGCCACAAATCTGTTTAAGGCTATATCAGTTGACATTCTCTATTTTCGAAGCCAACCCTTATTGCCAAAAATGTAAGATCGAAGTTCAACCTCTCAGAGAAAATTGTCCTTTTTCAACTGGTAAATGTGCCCACATATAGCTTGATTAAAATGTTTTCAAAGAAATTTAGAAAACATTAATGTCGTGTGTGTGTGTGTGTGTGTATGTGTGTGCGTGTGTGTGTATTTGCGCTCACCTTGAGGCAAACCTGACGTTTTTAATCTTAAATGCAGCCTTGCAGTTTGTTTTATTTAGATGAAAGTGACACAGGCAGAGTCGAAGAATGAATCAATATAGAAGGAATTAGGGTTTTGTAGAAGAAACAACCTGGAAGGAGAAAGCCGAGCTGAGCAAAACAAGGGAATTCAATTAAAGATGATCGAGAAGATGACGGTAATAGTGTTCGGCGGGGGAGTTTAAAAAGGCGAATTAAAAAAGAATGAAAAACGAAAAGACAGAGAAAAAGAATTTTAGTTGGAAAAAAACAAAAAAAAACAAAGACAAAAAGACGAAGGTGAATTTAAATTTGAGGAAAGAAATCTTTCTGAAGGCGAAACTGATAATTTGGAGAAAAATATCAGAAAGAAATAAAATGGAAAAGAAAAAGAGCTTTTTGAAATCGAAGTGAAATTCGTTTAAAAAGAAAAAGTAATTTTTTAAAAGTTGAATTAAGAAATTAAGAAATGGAGAATTACTCAAACAATACAAAATAAATAAATAAATAAATACAAATAAATAAATAGATAATAAGGAAAGAAAAATTCATTGCAGTCTTATTTGTTAATCCCAGTATATTTTTCAGGATGCGCCATTTTCAGAGATGTTATACGGTTTCTGTTTGTTTTAGTTTCTTTGTTTAATGGCATATCAACCTTCATGTGATATGTAATGCCAAGGCCATTCTTACAGAATAACATTAGTGGTAGTGTTTAATTCATTGCTGGAGAGGCGGAGATCAAGGTATTCATACCTTTCCCAAGTTCGAAAGTGAACACAATAGTGCGACTGGAGTTTGAACTCGCTTACTACGATATCAGAGTTCAGCACGTTAGCTGCTACGCCACGGCTACTCCTCCCTATTGTAGAAAAACGCAGAAAATTTTTTGTCTGGAGAAGTTCTTCTGTGAATAATGCACGAAATATTACCACTGAACCCATTGTAAGCGTTTGATTTATCCACTTTCCCCTTATTTTTATGATCTTGTAAGATTCACCAAACTCTACCATTTCTCCATATATATATATATATATATATATATATATATATATATATATATATATATATATATATATAAGGAATGTACTAATATATTCGAGTAATGAAGGAATGAACGACCCCTCAATTTTAGTCACAAAAAGCTCTTTTCATCAAATACTGTGTGTAATGAACTACTTCTAACTTTTGACTATGCTAGCTTTCAAAATATTTCTTCAACATCCAGTGATATGAAGAGAAAACATTCAAATATTTATTCTTTCAAAATTACTGTAATACAATCAATGTATAAATCATAAATAAACAATGTATTTTAAATATTGATGTAGTCTACCATGTTTACGGTGTTGTTTGTATGAGGTGGGTAATAGAAAACTTGGCCTCCGGATTGAAATGGACAAAAAAAGATCAACAAACAAGAAATAAAAGGAACACAAAAATACTGGAAACAAATAATAAGTCACTTTTATTTTTGATTATATGAGTTATGGTGGAGAGAGTCCTTATTTTGAAATTATTTTGGTGTCGAAAGAAAACTTTCCTTAACGGTTCTTTGAATGTATAGATGTTTGTAGTTTGAAGAAAAGGAAATACTCACTTGAATACACACACACACACACACACACACACACACACACACACACACACACACACACACACACACACACACACACACACACATATATATATATATATATATAAATATATATATATATGTGTGTGTGTGTGATTCATATAAATTAAGTCAAAAAATTATACTTATTGGGAATAATACATATATAGAATATATGAAAAGTTTCAATATATTCCAACAGAGTGTTCAATGTATGGTTATCAATATATAAAAATATATAGAAAAACTCACAGACAGAACAATTATATCATTAATATCAAGGAAAACTCAACAGATATTATGCCATTATAAATTTATTTCAACAATTCGTTCAGGACAAAATGCCTCCTCAGATGGCGAACAATTTTAATGGAGATGATAAACACAGTTTTTCCGGGGAAAGAAACATTATCATTAAAAAATGATGAAATGTATTGAAGTTCACTATATTGTCCTTGATATCTAATTCGGATGAATAGTAGTTAAAATACCAATTTTTAATGTGTAACGGATAAGTTTTAAGTAGCGATTACAATAATAATAATATTACAAGTTATAATATATTTATTATTAAATCAATTTATAACTTGATATAAGACAAAAGAATGAGAGCCAGTTTCTTTCTTAGAGATTTAACAACCTTGATCTGGTTATAAAAGATTTAATGGAGCTAATTACACATGGTAGAAGTTAATTGAATATTTAATTGATACTTCTTAAAATTAGATTAATCACCAATGAAAAAGAGCTAACTTGATAAAGAGCCCCTTAATCGACTAAAATGTAAACCAAGGAAATTTCGACATCCCATCTATAATAATAATCAAACTACATATAGTCCTCAGGTATATTAGATTTTAACATATTAGACTAACTGTCATGGTATTATCTAATAAATTCGAAGGCAAATGGAATTAACAACATATACAGCTTCTTTATAAGAATAATATAAAAATACTGTAATGTACGACATCGCTTTTAAAATTAGAATTCGACCGCTTATAGTCGCAATATTGAACTTTAAAAATATATTAGATTAAATAACTATGCTTCTGACTGATAAGTTGGGAAGCAGATGGAAATTAAGATAGTCAAATTATAATGAAATAGGTTTTGAGAAGTTTTAAAAAATTGGAAATTAATTAAAACTTAATAACGTAGACTATATTTTATCAAGTTATTCTTTTAATGTATCATCAGCTATTCTAACGGGATCACAACTGGATTAAAATTTATTGGGTTAAATTGGGTTTATCATTTTTTTCTTTTTTCTTTTCTTTTCATAATGAATTTTTAAGTGCAAATATTTAAATGTTTAATTAATGAAAATGTTTCTTTCCCCAGGATAGCTGTGTTATTATCTCTATTGAAATTGTTTGCTATCTGTGGAGGCATTTCGTACTGAACGAATTGTCGAAATAAATTTACTATGGCAAAATATCAGTTGAGTTTTCCTTGATATATATATATATATATATATATATATATATTTGTAATGACATTTTTAGAAAAAGATTTTTATCTATTTTGTTTAAGACTATATTACTTAAAATTATTACGACTATATTTAGTATCCGGCATTTCATGTTTGTCATATCCAAACATTCTAAAACCCCACTACTCATACACAATAGAACTGATAATAAAACAGCACAGGTATTATAAATAGTAAAAAGAATAATTATCTCAATTAATGACCTTATTTTAAGTATTGGCTTGCGGGGACAATTTGAATGGAAGTTACAGCAAGGTTAGGCCTAGAAACAAGGTAAGCTTTGATGTTTCAAAACCCTATCTCCTGAAATGAACGAAATATTTTTGAGGTGAAAAATTGGTCTTAGAAAGTCATTCATTACGCGAGTATATACAGTAAGTTGGCCGACAGTTGTCGAGGGCGAGCCGAAGGCCCCTTTTCAATAGCTAATACACCGAAATGTTGGGGAGTGTGCTACTTCTTTCCCTGGATTTTTCCACTTACCCTTGATACGTACCTTATAATGCTTAGTGTTAAGCAAAGAGGCATGTCGTATCATTTTTTTACTCTTTGGTATGACTCGACCAGGGATTGAATCCCGGTCTCCCGAAACCATTGACGAACACTCTATTATACCAAAGGGCAGTGGCATATACGAGCGTAAGGATTTTTGAAAATTCACCCCGAAGGGTTATTCTTTGTATCTATTTCGAAGCAATAAAAATATCTCTCAGAATAGTTCATTTGTCATTGACTTTCGTTGAACTCAACGTCCTGTCTCGAACTTGAAGGCATCTAGTGATGATACTGATGTAAGTTGATATATATTATTTTTTTAGGTGTATTGTCAACATTGATAGCCTTAACCGGGATTAAAACACAGTTTGCAGTTGCTCACCGGTACCATAGCCGGGGAGGTGTCTTTGTGGTGTAATGGTTAAAGCGCTGGACTGCGGAATCGTGGCAAGCGAGTTCGAACTTCAGTCGCACTACTGCGTTCACTTCTGGACAAATACTTTTCGGAAAAGCATGAACCCCCTTATCCTCCTCGCAATGGGTTAAATAGTACCACTACTGTTCTTCTAGAAGGATAGGTTTGGCATTAAATAACCCAAAAAAGGTTGATATGCAGTTAAACAAGCAAACAAATACTATAGCAAGTACAACCATCTTAAAATGAAATCAGACAGATCCAAGCAAAATATCAGGGGGGGTGTCCTCATGGTGTAAGGGTTAAAGCGATGGACTGCGGAATCGTAGTAAGCGAGTTCGTACTCCAGTCGCGCTATTACGTTTACTTTCGGGTAAATACCCTTGGGAAAGGTATGAACCCCCTTATCCTCCCAGATATGGGTTAAATAGTAACACTACTGTTCTTCTAGGAGAATGGCTTTGGCATTAAATTACCTACAAAGGTGGATATGCCATTAAACAAAGAAACCAAACCAAACCAAAACATCAGTCTGTGAATCTACTATTATTGCTATATATTATCTTTTATATCTACATGTCTTAGGTATGGCACTAAACTGCATCTGATGGTGAGGCCCCAGTTCTGGAGATCAGGAGAGGGTAGAGTACCCTTTCATTATCATTACTCTCAGTCCTACGCTGTCCCGGAGTGTTCGTACCTGTTCGGGTCCCATCTATGAGTTGAATAAATCTGTTTAAAAATGTTTCTTATCCAATAGGAATACTTGATGCCATAAATTATTAGTAATAAGAATACTTGATGCTATAAATGTTTACTTATGATGATTAATATTTCTTTGCACACAAATGGTTTTGAATATCTAATAACATTAAATAGGAATGAATTACTTGAAACTATATAATTATTAGATAGGAATACTTGAAATCATACAAAGGTGTGTTAATTAAAAAGGAATTCTTGATATCATATAACTACGTACAAATTAGTCTTAAGAAACCACTACTCATATTTGAATGTACAATGAGTGTGATTCCTTATCATCTAGGCATAAAATTACCTGAGAAAAGATTACATGTCGTTAAAATCACTCTCTCAATCAATCAAATCAATCTGTCATTTTATATCTACCAAAATTTTCAAATGAAGTAATAGTCTCTGACTCGCTCAAATGAACAGTGATGATTACTAGATATTTGCGGAGAATAAAAGAAGACAGTCGACTCGGAAACAGACGCCATGTTGTTAAGGCCCCAAAACCAACAGACGAGATGATCGCGTCCATTCTATCGTTTTTGTTAATGCAGGTTAGAGGTAAGACCTCACCTTTTATTGTTTGTGCATCAGTTCAATGGACGGTGAAATTAAACTAGGCGACAACTTACCATCGCCTCTCTATAATAAACTCGGGAAAGAAGTCACTGACGAATTTAACTAATCACGTGACGTTAACTCATTCGAGACAAGACCAATGGAATTAAGCTCCATAGAGATATGGGGTAATTACATCGATCAACTCGTGGTAAAACAACTTCAACCAAGCGAAAATGACTTTGAAATATTCATAACGACAGTTAATAATTTAATCGATCAATTACGAGACCTGAAAATTTGGTAAAATTATCTAGAACAAATCTCTTTTTAAAAATACTTTGAAATTATTAGCAGTAGAAATATATGTTAGCTGATTTATAAACAGACGGAGTGAGATACTCATTAATCTGATTAAAAAGTTTCCTTGAATTTTGTTGCGGACTAGCCGTTTATGGGAGTGGTTGAACTGGTACATTACCACTTGTTTACTGCTGTTTCGAGCAGTGGAACGACGTCATACGGAGACCTTTACTCGATCCATCTATAGAATACCAATTCTTAGCACTGCTGCGAACAACTGATTCTTACGAACTAGTATACTTATCATTCAAGGTCCCGGTATACAACAACATTCTTTCAACTAAATTATGAATTTCATGACAAAAGAACGATTTCGGTTTTAATTAGACAAATTCTTCAATGGATTCTTCTGGAATCTTGGCATTTTTGGAACCACTGATCAGATGAGGAGCATTGCATGAAGTGAAATAAGCAACCATCCAAAGATATCAGGCCGAAAGAATATTACACATGTGGATGAATTTTCCATTCTAGCTTAATGATTGTTTGCCACGGATGATGTTATACAAGAAAAAAAAATCCGGGTGACTTTTTTCAATGTCCAATTTGCTATTTAAACGAGCCAGTTACTCCTTCAAGCACTGGGCACTAAAAGTTTAGGTTCCAGAAATTCGAAATAAAGAATTCTTTTGAAATCCGAATAAAAATACAAATGACTTTTTTTGAGTCGGCGGGGTTGTTGAATACCAATTGGCATCCAGATTTTCTGATTCTTGTAGAATAAATAATCAAATTTCACAGTTAGAAACCACCTTGTCTAAAATCATCTTATTTTGTCTTAAGCAAGAAGAGAACGGTAAATGTAAAACACTTTGATGTTCTTTTCTGTTAATTCAGTTAAAGACATTTCTAAGATTTCTTTAACATTGATTAAGATTGGGAACTACTCAAGAATGCTGCGGGCTGTTTTGAAAAATTCTGGAAGCAGCACTCCCCCAAAATCAATAGCTGTACCGCCTGTTAATTTATTTTAATTATTTATCGAAAGGTTTTCAGCATAAGGTAGAATAATAAATCATAGAGTCAATAGATTATGGAAAAAATTATAGAATCAGCAACAAGATTAATTCATCAAGAAAATTTACTTGCAGGTAATAGGGGAAATCTTTGTGGCGTAGTTGCTAACGTAGAAGAATGCGACATCGTAGTAAGCGAGTTCGAACTCCAGGCGAACTATTATGTTCACTTTTGAACTAATATCCTTAGGAAAGGTATGAACCCCCTCATCATCACAGGTATGTCTTAAATAGTCCAGCTACTGTCTTTAAGCAATTATAGCTTTGGCATTTAGTAACACTTGAAGGTTGATATGCCGTTAAACAAAGAAACAAAATCAAATTTTGCCAGCAGTGTGAGACCTGTCATACCTGCCATTCTCTCTCCCTGTGGAAATCAATAAAAAAAAAAAGGCCAGGCTTATTTTCGACAGTCGATTAAGATTTGCTTGGTAAACTTTTACGAGTCAGAACACGAACTTTGGGAAATTTTCCACTGTTCTACTTCGTTTTGGCTTCTTTGTTTAATTGCATATCAGTTTTTGTGAATTATTTAATGCCAAAGCCATCCTGGTCAAAGAACAGTCGTAAAACTATTTAACCCAAGGCAAGATGGATAAGGGGGTTCATATCTTTTTCAAGGGTATTAGTTCGAAAATGAACGTAATAGTGTGACTGGAGCTTGAGCTTACTTTCTATGAAGCTGCTGTCCATCACTTTTGCTATCATGCCACGGAGACTCAACCCACTGTTCTCTAACTCGAGAAATTTCACTTGAAATTAAAGAAAGAATTATAAAATTCTTTCAAGAAGGAATATCAACCCGGACTATTGCCAAATTTTTGAGTTGTTCTCAATAAGCAGTAAGCTTCTTTTTTTTTCAGTCATCATTGTATTAGTTTGTTTTTCATTGATTAAAAATAACGGAAGAAACGTTTTCTAAGAGTTGTGGGTCCATATTTTTTATCAGGTGTAGTATAAACACTGACATGTATTCTATTCTGCAAATACCTGTAAAAACATTTCCAAGATTTTCTTAACATTGATTAAAATTGAATGAGATCTTAACATATCTTCTGAACAACTGAAGTTACACACTGGAACTGAATTTTTTTTTCATATCGATCAGAACGTATTCTTCCGGATAAAATTTCCAGTTTTATAAAAATTGGTGATTTGTGACTTCTGATTATTTTGAGCTCTTGCCAATGAGTTCTGAAAGCAGAATTTGGCCAAGCTAAAAAAAAAAAATGAGAACCAGTTCCGCAATAATCTACATTAGGCCCTGTGAGCTAAAAATACCCGAGAACGACGCCTTTTTTTCACAAAGCTTGCTGTTTGTCATAAACAAAGCTTGCTAGCTGCTGGCTGTTGACTGCTATCAAAGGCCGCTGATATTTGAGCTGATGCCTGGTATGCCTCCAAGAGAAAGACGTTCTGGCAGCAACACACACACACACACACACACAAATAATAATAATCATTAATCGATAAATGAGGCTACATTTTACCAATGGACGATACACCAATGACGAAAGAAATGACTGTGGGTGTTGAAAATAGAAAAAAATAGTATGAAAAATGAAAAGCGTTTATAAAAGATGTCATTTGAAGAGAGAGAGAGAGAGAGAGAGAGAGAGAGAGAGAGAATGGAAAAGAGAGAGAGAGAGAGAGAATGGAAAAGAGATAGAGAAGTTGGAACAGAAAATGTGAGCGAAAGAGGGAATCAGAGAAAAGAAAGTCCAGAACGATAAATACATCTGAATAGACTGACAGACAGAAAAAGAAAAAAAGGTTGGTTGGTCAGTTGTGTTTTACTGCATATCAACTCTTGGAGGTTATTTAAAGCAAAATCATCTCTCCATCCCTCCCTCTCTTTTCTTTTTTCATTCTATGAAACCTAACCAATATGCTTATATGACAACAATAATAGGACAGAAGATATACGTTTCTCCGAACTTACCTATTGGAAAGATTTAATGCAATCAGAGAACAATGATTTTTGCAAACCAATGCTGTTCTCCTACAAGGATGGCTTTGGCATTAAATGATCCACGAAAGTTGATATGCCATTAAACTTTGAAACCAACCCATGTCTTGCCGGCAGTGCGAGACCTGCTATGCATATTGTTTAGATTTATTTCTTCCAGAGGAACTAATAAAAAAATGACCAGATTTCTTTTCAGCAGTTGACGAAGATTTACCTCTTATTTGAGAAATTTCTGCTATTCTATAAACATGAATAAATATGATTAACTGACGTAGATAGATGGATACATAGATAGACAGAAATAAGGAAATGACCCATAGATAGATAGTCAAAGAAAGAATGGATAAATTAGGAAAACAAGAAATTCTTAACGCAGAAGCGATTTACTCATCTTATCTTAGCTTGAAACAAGGCCAAATATACAGTGCATTCATTAAGAACCGAAATCACTGGCAGTGACCGGCTTGCCATTTTAGCAAACCTTTGTATCACGTGAGGTGGCCCCTGGGACGAACGAAAAAAAAATTAGATAGAAAGGTCGATACAAAAGATTGAATGACGCAAAAGAAAAAAATTGAAAGGCAGGCACATATCCGAAGACAGTCTCAAATAAGAATATAATTAAACATACTAAGAAAGAAAGAAACATAGATAGATAGATAGATAGATAGATAGATAGATAGATAGATAGTAAAAGAAAGAAAGAAAAAGGGAAAATTGATATATAGTCACAGAAAGAAAGAAAGAAAGAAAGAAAGAAAGAAAGAAAGAAAGAAAGAAAGAAAGAAAAAAGAAAAAAGAAAATAAAGAAAGATAATTATGGATAAACAGAAAGTCAATGAAGGAAAATAAGAAAAAGAAAAGGATAGATAGATAGATAGATAGATAGATAGATAGATAGATAGATAGATAGATAGATTAGACTAAGATAGATAGATAGATTAGACTAAGATAGATAGATAGATAGATAGATAGATAGATTATCAAATAAAGAATGCTGAAAGAAGACAAGAGATAGAGAGAAAGAAGGGTTGGAGAGAAGACGAGAGTTACAGAGAAAAAAGATAAGAGAGAGAGAGAGAGAGAGAGAGAGAGAGAGAGAGAGAGAGTATGGTAATGTTGGTAGATTGTTAAATGAAAGAGTGAATGTTAGTGTATGTAATATTGTTAAGGTAGCAATTATATCTTTCAACAGAACATCAAAACCAAAACACATTAATCATTTGATCAGATCAGAAATAGGTTGCATGAAACACACGATTAGTTCATTCAACAAAATATTCTTTAATCATTTATTATTCATCTGCCATTTCTTTTAAGTAACAAGGATTGATAAAAACACAAATAGAAAATATGAGTGGAATATTAAATTTTGGAAGGTACAACCACAAGACGAGAATTAGATAAAGAATAGACGAATAGGGTATAAATAAATAATATTAACAGAATAAGATATGAACCTATGTGTTCAAATGTTATACTCTGTCATCACCTTAGATAAATAATGGACAATACCATTTTGTCTGAGTGTAAAGAAAGGGAAGGAAAAGTACACGCTATATTTCAGAGAAAAAAGAAATAAAGAAAGATAAATATATCGGTAAATATATAAATATTCAAAGAAAGAAAGAAGAAGAAATGGAAGCGGGAAAAAAAGCTATGGATCTATGCAGCAGACACTTTATCGTATACATCAATGGAATGGAAGAAAGGGAAGAATTAAGAAATAAAAGAAGTGGAAAAGAAAGCGAAGTAATGGAGAAAGTGATATAAATGGAATCGATAGACATAAAGATAGATAGAAATTAATAACTATTGGTTGTGAGTCAAGAAAGAGAAGAAAAAGAACACACCATACTGAAGAAAGAAAGAAAGAAAGAAAGAAAGAAAGAAAGAAAGAAAGAAAGAAAGAAAAGCTTCAGAACTTGCAGCAGACGCTTATCGTCTGCTTCCATGGAATAGAACTGGAAAAAAAGACAGAGAAAACAAAAGAAAGATAAAATTGAAACTGACATACACAAAAGATATATATATATATATATATATATATATAAAGAGAGAGAGAGAGAGAGAGAGAGAGAGAGAGAGAGAGAAAGAGAGAGAGAAAAAGAGAGATTTACGGATGAAAATTTTAAAATATTCATTATAATAACTAAATAACACATGAACGCATCTGTTCGAATATTACACGGTGTCATCACCTTGGATAAATAATGGACTATATCGTTTAGACTATAAGGACTATACAGCGTTTTCTCACTGTATCGGCCTTATAGGGCCCCACTCTCCTTATCTAAAATCACCTAACGACTTTTCTGCGGATTCAATGATGGTCACACCCCTTTTAGCATATCCTATATATATATATACTCCAGTCACGCTATTACGTTCACATTCGGGCAAATATCCTTGGAAAAGGTATATACACCCTTATCCTCCCAGTTATGGGTTAAATAGTACCACTACTGTTCATCTTGGAGAATGGTTCTCGCATTAAATAACCTACAAAGGTGGATATACCATTAAACAAAGAAACCAAACCAAAGTAAAGTGTGGCGACTAGAAGGCTCCCTTTTCAATAGCTACTACACATAGGTGATGGGGAGGACGCTTTTTCTTTCCCATGATTGCTCCACTTTATCCTTGATACGTACCTTATATTGCTGTGTGTTAAGCAAGGAGGTATCAAGTACAATTTTTTAAGTCTTTGGTATGACACGACCTGGGATCGAACCCAAGTGTCCCGGACCATTGATGAACACTCTATCCACTTGACCAATGAGCCGGTTTTTTAATTGTAATTTTTCAAGTTTAATTAAAAATAATAAACAGTGTTCCATCGTCTATAATAAAACTTGCTTGAATAATAACTCTCTGCTTAAATAAACACTCTTCAATATATATATATATATATATATAACCCCAGTTGGCTGGAATTATAGAATACTCTGATTGCTTCTCTGCAGAAGGGTAAGTGTATTCTGGATATGATACTAAATCATCTGATAATAAGTTTTTAGGGAGTATGGAATACCCATTTATTGCCATTCTTCCCAAGTCTGCTCTGACTACCATCGGTAGTACCAGCTAAGTTCTAGTTTCAGGGTCAAATGAAATATTTAATAGTTGAATGAACTTGAAATCATTTAAATGTCTGCAAAAAATGATTGATATTAAATTGAATTATTAGTTTTAGATGATAATTGATATCATTAAATTGAGTATAAACGAATTTATAATGTTGAATAGAATTACTCGTGGTAGCAATACTTGAAACTATTTAACAATATGCAAATAAAACTAATAGCGTTCGGTGGCAACGCTTGAAACAACTTAACCATGTGCAAACAAAAGAGCTCTGGTTCGTTTAAGATTACCTACAAACTATTCGTTTACATAACATATGAATTTGATATATATATATATATATATATATATATATATATATATATATAAACGGAAATTGGCAATAGATAACTTACAAGAGTAGATATGCTGAAACACACATTCAACCAACCAACCAACCAACTATATATATATATATATATAGTTGTTTCTTTTGTTCGTTCGAGTTTTACGACATATCAACACTTGTAGGTTATTTAATGCCAAATTTTATATATATATATATATATAAGATATAGACACATATACATCATCAGCATCATGTCGCACCATCACCACGGATATCCCAGACCCTCTCTTGCCACCCCTCCCATTCGTTCATCGCTTCCGCCAGGTCCTCAGGGCTACATCCCGTATCGGCACCGAGCTGCTGTTTGTAGGTTCCAGCTGGTCGCCCTGCTTTTGCTCGGCCATGCAAAGGGCTCCACAGGAGTACATCACTTATGAACTCGTCCCTACTTCTCCAGCAGTATCCCATAGGTCTGGTTTGTCTAATTTTGTTAATTTTCGTGATGGGTGGTAGGTGGCCTTACAGCTGCTTCTTGTGGGGTGTTGTCTCCAAGACTTGTTCAATATTGCTCGCAGCTTTCTTGTGTAGTTGCCATACAAGCTTTTTCTCCATCCGTTTAGTTAGCGTCCATTTAGTGCATCCCTACAGCAGTATCGACACGACCATTGCTTGGAAAAAACTGCGTTTCATTTTATCGGTCAGGTCTAACTTCCATACGACCGATAGCCTATTGATAGCTGTCCATGCCTTTGCTAGTCGCGTATTGATGTCTTTTTCAGTTGATGAAACACTGCTTGCTAGGTAGGTGAACTTGTCTACTAGTTCCAGACGGCTACCGTTTAGTGTGGAGATGTCGCCTGTTTGATTAAAGCACATATATTCCGTTTTGTGTGCATTGACACGGAGGCCAATGCCTGCAGCGGATCGTTCCAGACTATATAGAAGGGTTTCGGCAAACAAAAAATATTGCATTAAACCCTTCTCCTACGGCTTATTAGTACGCATACAAGACTGTACCGAGTGAAAGTCTAGCTGCCATGCAACTAATGAGAAAACCTCGAGCAAGTGATTCGTCAGTGATACCCAATGATTAATTAATTTGCAACAATACCTCTAACTCGAAATTATTTATTAATATGTCTGATTAGAAACCAGAAAAAATGTCCATTTGTATAAATCAATCAGAAAGTCATCATTTTCAAAGAGGTTTTCACTTTTATCTAACTACCATACCATCACCACCCATCTTGTGATATACGATCATCGTTTTCTTTTTCTGCTTTTTTTTTCTTCCTTTCAACTTTCACATCTCATTTTTTGTTTCTCTTTTGGTACCTTAGATAGTGCCTATTCAGCAAATCCCCAACGGGGGATTGACGACGGATAATATTAATCAATGGAGTTAACTGAAATATCTTATTATCCAGAAGGGGGATTCTGTGCTTCAAGGTACAAAAAGACTACCATCCTTCTGTTGCTAGTAGATGTTGATAAGACAATTTTTTAAATATCTTTTCATTTCAAAAACAATAGAAACGCAAATTAATCAGAAAAAAAAAATGAAGTTTGATAAACAACAATAATCTGATTAAAGATGTAATGGATATCGTAATGGATATCGTCGCAGGATATGGACACGGTGACACGAGTTCAAATCCTGGACCTGACTGATTGCATTTCACATAGCACTAATACCCTTGGGAAAGGTATGAATCCAATTATTCTCCCTACAGCTATGAGTAAATAGTAGGGCAGACTAGGTTCTTCAGCCTTGTTGAGGCAACTAGTCTAGGAGAAGGAAAACTCTGAATTGAAACCTGTTAAACTCAGCTTAGAAATTGACCTTGTGTCATATCCTGCCCGGGCGGAGGGGTTGGTAAATAGGATTAAAGTAAAAAATGCAGAGACGCTGTACAAACATTCCTGGGTAATCGTATCAAGATCAGGTTTCCATATGATCATTTACCTGTCAGTAGCAGTTCATGCCTAATCTATATGTATGTCGAAATCACTTTCAGTAGAGGAGATATTACTACTGAGGAATATGAACTGGTCTTCTAATTTCCGAAACTTGTCGCTTAATGAAGAGGTGACAGCATCTTGATTGAAGCACATGAATACTGTTTTAACTGAGTTCACATAGAAACCAATGCCTCTGGCTGTCTGATCCAGGTTATGTACTGTAGATTTAGCTTAAGCAGGTGCACTTGCATGAAGAGCTAGATCATCTCCAAAGTCAACATCATTAATTGTCTCTGTTTGATATCATCTGCTTCTTGCCTTTCTAGTGTGAAAGCATTATCTTTCATTAGATCTATTGACATTCCTAGGACATTATCTAAGCAGATTATGAATTGAAATTCTGCCAAAGTATCTCCTTGCAAGACTCCAGCGACAATGTCAAAGAAATTAGTGTCATCAGCGGATGAGTGAACCATTGCCTTAGTGTCTTTGTATGGCATCATTATAGCGGTAACAGTATCTTTGGAAATACTACATGCTAGAAGTATGTACTTTTTCTTAAGGGTATTAGTCCAAAAGTGAACGTAATAGAGTTTGAATTCACTTACTTTGAGGCCACAATCCAGCACTTTAGCCATTAAATCACGAGGACTCCCCACAAATAAATCTGTTTGAAAATTATTAATATTACATAGGAATACTTGAAACCATATAACTATGTGCGAACAAACGATTATTATTTAATAAGAATACACTATATAATTGTGTATAAGTTATTAAAAAGAGGTTTGTTTTCTTTGCTTAATAACTTATCAACATTCATGGGTTATTTAATCCCAAAAGCTTCCTAGTAGAACAGTAGTAGCTGGGGAGATGAAGGTGTTCATACCTATCCCAAGGATATTAAGTTTGGTTTCTTTTTAATTGCATATCAACCTTCGTGGTTTATCTAATACCAAAGCCATCCTTGTACAAGAACAGTAGCGGTGATATTTAACCCAAAGCTAGAGGTTCATACTTTTCATAAGGGTATCAGTGTGAAAGTGAACGTAGTAGCGGGACTAGAATTCGAACTCACTTACTACGATGTCGCAGTCAAGTACGTTAGCCTCTACACCACCACGACTCTTCCCTTTAGAATTAGGTTGGTTTTTGTGGTAACGTATAACAGTACACATAATTGACTACAATTATAAGTTGGCGACCATAATCGAGGGTGACCCGAAGGCTCCATTTTCATTAACTACTACACGAAGGTGTAAGGGAGGGTGCTACTCCATTCCCTGGATTGCTCCACTTTACTCTTGATCCTTACCTTATTGTGCTGAGTGTTAAGCAAGGCAGCATCATTTACAATTTTTGAGTCTTTGGTATGACTCGGCCTGTGATTTAAAAAATATGGGTGCAATGGAACATTGAAAATGAAAATGTTTATTATTTGATGGGAACATTTAAAACCATACAACTGTGTGCAAAATATTTGTAGCAAATATGAATACTTGAAACCATACAATTGTGTGCAAATTATTTGCATTTGATAAGAATACTTGAAACTATATAACTGTGTGCAAATTATTTGCATTAGATAAGAATACTTGAAACCATACAACTGTTTGCAAAATATTTGCATTAGATAAGAATACTTGAAACCATACAGCTGTGTGCAAATTATTTGCATTAGATAAGAATACTCGAAACCATACAGCTGTGTGCAAATTATTTGCATTAGATAAGAATACTTGAAATTATACAACTATATGCAAATTATTTGCATTAGATAAGAATACTTGAAACTATACAACTGTGTGCAAATTATTTGCATTAAGTAAGAATATTTGATATATAAAAATAAATCATTATAGACAAAGCGCAATTTCTTTAAAGTCAAAGGAAAATTCGGCACTGAATAATCCAAAAGGAGTTGATATGCCGTTAACAAATAGACCAACCCAAACAAAAAAGTGACTTCGATATTAAATAACACAATAGTTAGCATGCCGTCAAATCAACTAACCCAACGTGGCAAGAAAGATAGCTACTTGTTCTTTTTGTCCGAACATAGAACTAACTGAAAAGAAAATCCAACGTATTTTTTCCGCGGCTTCTGTTCTTCATTATTTAATTTCTTAGACCCTCACTACTTGATGATATTTACCTAACCCCTCCGCTCGGGCAGGATATGACACAAGGTCAATTTTTTAAGCGAAGTTTAACAGGTTTCAATTCAGAGTTTTCCTTCTCCTAGACTAGTTGTCTCAACAAAGCTGAAGAACCTAGTCTACCCTACTATTTACCCATAGCTGGAGGGAGAATAATTGGATTCATACCTTTCCCAAGGGTATTAGCGCTATGTGAAATGCAATCAGTCTCGTCCAGGATTTGAACTCGTATCGCCGTGTCCATTTCCTACGACGATAACCATTACTCCACGGGCGCCTCACTACTTGATGTCGTACCCCGGACATATACTACAACCAGATAAGACTTCTCGAGTAATTAACTTTCTTTCTGGGAATAATTTTTTATTTACTACTGATCTTAAGATGCAATTTTTATAAAACAGGCAAATAAGTTAGGTGAGATGACCACCCTCGTATGCAAAGATATTTCCGCTAATGAACCATTCTCTTTACCTGAAGGATATCTTACAAATAAGATGCAACTTCTTTTACTTTGAGTCACATTTTCATCCTTATTGAATTTCATGTCACATTTTAACATGAGACCACAGAATACTACACAATATACAAAATCCTCAGCTTACTTGCTTACACACAAGCATATTTAATTCCATACAACCAGCACACTCGGCTGGGGCTGTAGAATAAACCAACTACTTCTCTGCAGAGGAGTAAGACTACCCCAACGAGTGTCCTGTTATGACGCTAAACAATTTGATGGTGAGGTTCCAGTAATGCTGGAGCTTTGGGGAATGCGGAGTGCCCCTTTATTGCCATCGCTCACAGGTACACTCTGGCCCGGAGTGTAATACCTGACAGGGTCCTATCTATGGATCAAATAGAACTAAACTGTGAGCTTATGCTAAACAGAATTGTTTGAAATGGAACTGTTTTTACATTTAACTGTGTGTAAATGTTTAATTGAATTGTTAGTGATACATAGCCATAGTTGGAACCATTTAACTTTGTTGACTAAAATGATTAGCTCGAAATAGAAGTGTTTTTGACATTTAAACTGTGTTTATGCTAAATTGAATTGTTTGAAATAGAAATATTTATATGTATAAAAATGGATTTGGCATTAAATAACCTATAATGGCTGATATGTCAAAAAACCAAACCAAACCAAACCAGCACCCATGGAACACTTCTCAAAAATATAAGTCCCTCAAAAACTTTTATTTCTCTGACAATTTCACATGCATTTACATATAAGGACATTTCCGCGTATACCTCTTCCATCACTCTTTTTATGGTTCATTTAATGGTGTATTCTTTCTGTTAAGTTTGTTTAGGCAATGAAATATGTTGTTAATTGTACATATCTCTTCTTATACTCAACTATTTTAGTATCTTTAGAAAACAAAACTCCAAATCATTAAAAGATACGCGTGCTCTTATTCTCTTTTCATAATTTTACGGTCGGGATTATTATTAATATTGTTATCAGTAACTTGAGTTTTGAAATTTTTAATGTTAGTAAGTTCGTTGTGTTTTATAGCATATCTAAACTTATGTTTCATTCAATGAAAAATTCTGTTCACACACACACACACACACACACACATATATATATATATATACAAATAGTGTGTAGGTAACATTATTTTAAATGTGCCAGAGTTCATTTTTTTTCACACTTAAATGGCTTCAAGAAAGTTCGTTGATTGTGTTTTATGGCTTACCAATCCAGATGGGCTATTCAAAGCCAAATCCAGCTTATATATATATATATATATATATATATATATATATATATATATATATATATATATATATATATATATATATATATATATATGACTTAAATGAGCTAAAGCGCTTTCGTTTACACACAGTAAAATGGTTTTAAGTATTGCTATTTATACATTAATGATTCTATTCAATATAAATTATTTGTTGGAACACAATTTAACGGTTTTAAGTATTACTACCTAACGTTAATACTCTATTTGCACACAATTAAATGGTTTCAAATATTGCTATTTAACACGAATGGTTGTATTTAATATAAATCTTTTGCACATTGTTAAATGGTTTGAAGTATTACAATTTATTGTTTTTATACAGTAAAATGGTTTCATGCATTGCTTTTTAACACTAATGATTCTATTTGGTTTGGTTTCTTTGTTTAATGGCATATCAACCTTTATAGGTAATTTATTGCCAAAGCTATTCCCCAAGAAGAACAGTAATGGTACTATTTAACCCATAGTTGGAAGGATAAGGAGGTTCATACCTTTTCCAAGGGTTTTTGCCCGAAAGTGAACGTAATAGCGCGACTGGAGTACGAACTCGCTTACACCACGAGGACACCCCTCCTGATTCTATTCGACATTAATCATTTGTTTTCATACATTTAAATGATTTCAACAGTGATGATTTCAACAGTGATGATTTCATTTGTTGGTTGCTGTTAAAAAAAACAGCAATTAACTTATTAAATTATCAAAAACGCTATCGTACAGGTTTTTATCGCGAATTTTGGCTTATTTGACGTCCAGTTAGATTTTCTTCAACTTTGCAAGTTATTTATAGATTTAAGCTTATAAAATGTATTTATCACTAATACCCCGACAACAATTCCATTATCTCACAGCTCCTTAAAAGTTACTTCTAGTATAAAAAGAAGACTAAGAGGCAGTGTGAGTTCAGTTCCTCGTCAGTGGAGCAGATCTAACAGCTAAATAATGTGAAGAAATTATTATTAGAACTTGTCGCAAGATTATAGAACAGGTAATTTAGAATTAAATTGATAAGCCTAGTGAGAATGTATTAACAAGATCTCTACACTGTAACGAATTAAATTAGACGTCACGCTGGCCTGCATACAGAAAGAGGAGGTGCAATACTTTAGGTGCTGTTTTGTACCATGATGAACAGATAAAATCAATGACACATCTACTGAATAAGGCTGACGAAGAAATATCTATATATATTATTAACTGGAGCATATGTTACTTATTTGATAGGAGTTGTTACTCAACAGGCAAAAAGCCTTTGAGTGGATCAAATTTAGATTGTTGAAAATGAGTGATAAATGTTTTAATTGGCTGGTAAATAGTATCTTTTCTCAATATTTTAGGTTTGACAAAAGGGAAATAGCTGCGTTGAGCCTATGCACAGAAATCTCATTTTGGTCATTCTTATGCTAGCTTTTGAGCTGTGAATAGCCAGCTTCGGTTTCGGTTTCTTCGAGGGTTATTTGATGCCAAAGCGATCCTTGTCGAAAAACAACCGTGGTACTATTTAACCTGTAGCTGGAGGGATAAGGCAGTTCCTACTTTTTCCAAGGTATTGATCCGAAAGTGATCATAATAGCGTGACTGAAGTTCGAACTTTCTTATTCTACACCACACGGACTCTCTCTCTCTCTCTCTCTCTCTGTTTGAGCTTCCGGTTAAGCTAGGGTAAGAGTAAATGAGAAGTAGAGATAGGAGGTGCAGCTATTTCTCGGTTATATGGAGCAACTTATTAGGTTTGTGTTCATGTTCTTTCGACTCAGATTTATTGGTAATATCTAAACAGGATATTTACATATACGGTTTGGTTTGATTCCTTTGTTTAATGTCATATTAACCTTCATGGTTTATTTAAGGCTAAAGTCATTCTTGTTGAAGGAGAGTGGTGGTACTATTTAATCCATAACTGGGTTGATATGTCCTAAAGTGAACGTGATAGCGTGACTGGAGTTCGAACTGACACTCTACAATGTCACAGTCAAGCACCGTAACCACCACGCCACTTTCCCTATTTACACAAATGTATCCATAGATATGATATATTTATTAACTGAACACACTTCTAAGGATTGATATGATTTTAATGTTTTTGACCTTCAATTGTTTTCCAGTTGTATGGAAGCGGCTTAGGAGTTAATTTGTATGTTATTATGTTTCTCTATATGTTTGCTTTGCACAGTGTATAAATAAACTTTTATGCGAACGTGGGCGTCTCTACATTGATTATCGTCGTGAATGAAAATCGTCTTCATTCAATTACCATTTGAAGCTTTCAAATCAGCAAATAAACGGTTCAGTAAACATTGCATTTGCTTATTAGCCCAGGTAATGTGTACGGAGGAATTAAGCTGACCCGCAAACGCTGCCTAAGACAAAAGAGCGCAAGACAACCTCAAACAATTCACAACTCAACAGACGTAGAAGAAACGAGCATATAAAAAATATGGAAGAAGAAGAAGAAGAAGAAGAAGAAGAAGAAGAAGAAGAAGAAGAAGAAGAAGAAGAAGAAGAAGAAGAAGATCTTTCTTAAAGAAAGGAAACAATACAAATCTTACGCTGAAAAAGGAGTGTGATCTTATCTGAGATTTCTTCCATCAAACTCCTTTACAATATGTTGGGGCTTTCGTGGCGTAATGGCTAATGACCTAGACAGCAAGTTCGAACTCCATTTGCACTATTATGTTCATTTTCGAAAAAGGCGATGGATAAGAGGATTCATAATACGTTCCCTTTTGAATTTGGGAAGATAAGAGGAATTATACAGGGTGCGGAATCAAAATTAGGAATTGTCTAGTATAATAATAAACGACTCTATTATAAAACAAGATTAATTTTGATTTTAAAAAATAAACAAAAAATAAGATAGACACAAAACAGTAAATTTACTCAGTATGGCCACCATTTTTTTTTTCAATTATTGTATCAAAACGCATTTGTAACGATTTGCATGCCTCATAGATAGATTCTTCAGACGTTCTATTCCCTCCCTCCTCAATAGCACTCTTCAGCGAACCAGTATTTGGATGAGAAGTTGCATTTGTTTTGTTTTCTAAAATGCCCTTATATCGTCATCAAGGGGTTTATCATCATCATCATCATCATCATATCGTGCTGGCAGCACGGATATCCCTGACCCTCTCTCGCCACTCCTCCCTATCGTTCATCGCCCTAGGCAGGTCTTCAGGACAACAACCTGTATCCTCACATAGCTGCTGAATGTACGTTCGTGCTGGTCGTCCTGCTTTTGCGCGGCCATGTGTGGGGATCCATAAGAGTACATCTCTTATGAATTCATCTCTGCTTCTCCAGCAATGTCCTGCATGTCTGGTTCGCCTAACTTGAATAGTTTTCGTGATAGGGGGCAGGTGGCCGTACAGCTGGTGTCTTGTGGGGTGTTGCTGCCAGGACTTGTTCAGGATTGCACGCAGCATTCTTGTGTAATTGCCATCTAGTTTCTTCTCCAGCCGTTTTGTTAGCGTCCATGTAGTGCATCCATATAGCAGTATCGATGTGACCGCTGCCTGGAATGGTCTTGTTTAATTACTGATCACACAGTTTTCTCGCGGATTTTTAATTCATTAGCATGGTTTCTTATTTACTTGTGGAATCCTTCTTCATCACCGATAAAAAAAAAGTCTTCTCTTCGTTTTCTGTTCAATCCTCCACTCCACTTGTCCTCAAAGAGTTCTTTTTCTGTGAAAATTTTTTTTGAAAGTCCCTAAGGAGTCGTGGCTAACGGCTTGGACTGCGATATCGTAGAACTTACAAAATATTTAAGTAAATTAAAGAAATCATGAGTCTAACTTTTATCGTGCATATAATTTATTTCATAATGAGAAAAAAAAATGTACGTCCGCATACACACACACACATACACACTCACGTGCGCACACATACACACACACACACACTCACGTGCGCATACACACACACACACACACTCACGTGCGCACACATACACACACACACACACATACACACTCACGTGCGCGCACACACACACACACACACATATATATATATATATATTCATTTGTTTTTATTTTCTGAGATTTGTCGGTCACGAGTAAGGAAAAAAATTCCATTATTTTTCAGACCTGTTCCAGTTATTATTATATTATTCCATGAAAGTTTTTCACAAAAGCTTGAAAGAAAGGGGGGGTGTTCTAGTGGGGTAATGGTTAACGCGATGGATTGCGGAATCGTTGTAAGTGAGTTCGAACTCCAGTCGTGCTATTACGTTAACTTTCGGACAAATACCCTTGGGAAAGGTATGAACTCCCTTATCCTCCCAACTATGGGTTAAATAGTTCCACTACTGTTCTTCTAGAAGGATGGCTTTGGCATTAAATAACCTACAAAGGTGGATATGCCATTAAACAAAGAAACTTAACCTAACCTTGAAAGAAAGACTTCATGAATTGGAAATCAGAGGAAGAATCGAGACCATTCAAATGACAGCATTAGTTTAAATCGGCCAGAATACTGAGAAGAATCCATGAGACCTGAGAAGATGTACTGTCACTCAGACTTCAGTGAAAGACTATCAGCTAACGCTTGTGGGAAAAACTCACAAGGAGTAAAATAATAAGAATAAGAATAATAGAATTGTAGACTTTGCTGTCCCGGCTGACCACTGAATGAAATTGAAAGAAGGCGAAAAGAAAGATAAGTACCTGGACCTTGCTAGAGAACTAAATAAAACTATGGAACATGAAAGTGACGGCGATACCAATTGTAATTGGTGCTATCGGTATGGTTACCAAAAGATTGGTACAAGGACTGGAGCACTTGGAAATAATAGGACGAGATGAGACCATCTAGACTACAGTCAGAACACTGAGAAGATTCCTGGAGGCTTGAGATTTGCGGTCACTCAAACTCTAGTGAGAAACAATCAACTATCATTGGTGTGAAAAACTCTTAAAAGAGTAAAATGATAATAACAGATGTAGATTATGTTGTGATAGAGACGAAACGATCAGTCGTATAATAAGCAAATGCAGTTTATTAGCGCAAAGAGAGTATAAGATTAGACACGACTGGTTCGGGAAGATGATCCACTGGTAATTGTACAAATAGTTTAAATGTGACCATATGAACAAATAGTATATGCACAAACCAGAAGCCGTCCGTGAAAATAAGACGCACAAAATTCTTTGGGATTTTGAGATATAAACGGATCATCTAATCTCAACTAGACGAACAGACCTAATGATAGTTAACAAAAAAAGAGAACCTGCCGAATAGTGGACTTTGCCGTTCAGACTGACCACAGGGTAAAATTGAAAGATACCTAGACATTACTAGAGAACTGAAAAAGCTGTGAAACATGGAAGTGACGGCGATAACAATTGTAATTGGCGCGCTCGGTACAGTTTGCGTACAGAAACTGGAGAACTTGGAAATAATAGAACGATTGGAAACCATCCAAACTACAGGATTATTGAGATCGGCCAGAATACTAAGAAGAGTCCTGGAAACTTGAGGAGACTTGTTGTCCCTCAGACTCCAGTGGAAAACCATCAGCTAACGGTGATAAGAAAAACTCAAATCAGTAAAATGATAATAATAGTATTTCAAACGACAAACTAACGAAATCGCACACGAAAAGACCTGGACATGTGTATGAAAGGGAAACCTTAAGAGAGAAACTGAATCTCTTCTTAGAGCTGCTCAAAACAACGCCATTAGGACCGATTAAATGAAAGCGAAAATCGATAATACAAAACAGAATAGCAAGAGTAGATTATTTGGCGATAAAGAGGAAACCATTAATCAAATAATAGTACTATCCTAAAGAGATGAGGAGTTACGCAAAGTGTAATTTTTTTTTAATTTCATATAGGCTGGGACAATTATTATTACTACTATTTTACTATTATCTTTACTCCTCGAGAGTTTTTCACATCATCGTTAGCAGAGCAGGATAAAACCTGAAATAAATTAATATCTCACCTCTTTATGCTGGTTTTATGACAAAAAGTTTTACGCATTAAAAATACAATCACCAGATGAAACATGAGTTAAACGGACGTAAAATAGAATTAATGAATACTGAATATTCTCTGCATAATGGAATGAGTGACTTGAAGGCACAAGAGTAGAAGTTTCAGCAATTGAAAAGTATAACAAAATTAGCTATAGATTAGTCCCAGAATATGGAGAAGGATCTGCTATGAAAAAAAAATTGCAGCATTGATGCAATTTTTTAATAAATTTAACAAAAAATAAGTTTTCTTACAATATTGAAACGGAATCGTACACAATGTAAAACCGATTTCAAAAAAGGAAGAATGAAATGGTCGATAAATCACTAATTTAGTCTGCATGGTACCAATAACAAATATATATATATATATATATATATATATCTTTTTACCAATCCTTTGATGACTGTAACAAGCGCACAAATTACAATTGGTATAACCGTTACATTCATGTCCCATAATTTTTTCAATTCCCTTGGAAGGTCGAAGTACTTATCCTTCTTTTCGCTTTCTTTCAATTTTACTCTGTGGTCAGTCGGGATAGCAGGTACACAATTCTACAGGTTCTCTTTTTTTGTTGATTATTATAAGGTCTGGTCAAGTTTAGGTAATCCGTTTGTATCTCATTTGTTAATATGGTCAAATATAAATTTCTTGCACAGTTCCCAGTGGATCACCTTACCCACCCAGTCGTGTGTTGTCTTATACTCTTTCTGTTCTAATTTGCTGCATTCGCTTTTTTCCACACTATAAATAAATCACCTGCGTAGATTATTCATCTGTTCACAGCTTAAACTGAATTACTGGGCCCTCACGTGTTTAGATTGACGACAGAGCCCATTATATATATATATAATAAAAGAAGAAAATATGAACAATTGAATTGCATAACAAATTTTTGGTTTTACTGTGGTAGCACAGGTCTATAATTTGAAATAACCAAATTATGTACTTTTAAAGTCCATCCGGATCACTCAATATTCACACAGAAATATATATATATATATATATATATATATATATATATATATATATATATATAATCAACAACAAAAAAAGAGAACTTGCAAAATAGTCGACTTTGCTGTTCCGGCTGACCACAGAATAAAACTGAAAGAATGTGAAAAGAAGGATAAGTACCTCGACCTTGCTAGGGAATTGAAAAAACTGTAGAACTTGCAGATGACAATTATACCAATTGTAATTGGTGCGTTTGGAACAGTAACTAAAGGATTACTAAAGGGACTAGAGGACTTGGAAGTTGGCGGACGAGTGGAGACCATCCAAACGACGGCATTATTGAGAACGGCCAGAATACTAAGAAGAGTCCTGGAGACTTGAGGAGTTTGCTGTCACTCAGATTCCAGTGAAAAACCATCGGCTAACGCTGATGTGAAAAGCTCTAATGAGTGAATAATAAAATTATAATAATAATAATAATAATAATGAATATTATATATATTAGATATATATATATATTTAATTCATGAAATTTAGACTGCGACTCCTGGGTTTCATGGAGTTTTATGCAAAATAACAATCATCAGGCAGTTAAGAAATTGAAATGAATCGAAAATCGAAAAATACTGTCAAAAAACCGTTGGTTGCAGTCTAAATTTAATGAATTGAATATAAATATCTAATATGTATTTATTTATTATTATTATTATTATTATTAATATTATTATTGTTATATAATAGCTCTATCCTAGATATTGAGCACTCTCCATAAGATATAGCACTTGGTTCGACACATAACCACATAGTGATTTACTGACAACCAACACTCTCATAATATATATATATATATATATATATATATGTAAAGTTTTTGCTTTTCTCAAAAGTTGTAACAATTTATGCTTTCAATCCGTTTTATCTTCTAGAAATTCGGCAAATTTTAAACATTATTGTCTATGCTAATCATGTGATAATTTTTCAAAAAAGAACGATGATTGAACGGTTTCGTGTCTTTCTTTGCATCTATATTTTCTCTTCTGATTTTTAATAAAGCACCCATCGTTGTTCAAGCAACATTTTTCGCTATCTTATAGTCCTGATGAAGGTTTATTAAAACCGAAACGTTTTAACGTTGACCTTTCATCAGAGTAAATTTATCACTTTTGGATTGCTTTATTTTTCTATTTTCTTCATACTGTCGGATTTATTTTCATGATTTACTTCCATTATGTTCCTTTGAAAAACAAATAACAAAATACATTCTTATACGACATTTAATAAGGGATGACCTCAGTATGATCCGTAAATATAAAAACTTACTGATCTCTGTCCATTCTTTTAGAAACAGGTGGATATTTCTGACTAACTGTATTTACGAGAAAGTCATACCCCCTAGCATATTCAACATTCTCATCACATATTTCCGGACAATATAAGAACTTACCACAAAACTTATATACAGAATTTAAACTTTCCCAGGAACAAATCTTTGAAAAAGCTAGCTAATTTGATCTAGAACTAAAAATGCATGTTCTACAATACTGCTGAAAGACTTAGATATCAGATGTCCAGAATTAACTATGACCTTATTTCCAAACTAAAATTTATATTACAATTTGTGCTATAACAATAGTTGGAAAGAATTAGGTAGATATAATCTTGTAAATATCTCTAACACCACACGCAGTACCACGGACACGGAAGCCCTTAGTTTCGGTTTAAATTTTTCTACAGGCGTGAAAAAAAAACATGATATAGGAAAATTAATAGATGTGAATTGCAGACATCAGAACTTGGATTTCTGCAAGGGTTTTGCACAAGATATAATCACTGTTTCAACCAGTTGTCAAACCGATGAACACATCTTTCCAAAGAGATACTTAGCAGCCTTAAAGACTCTGTCTTCAAATAACAATATTGTTGTTTGAAGACAGGTGGTATTGTTTTGGATTCTCCTGACTATTACCAGAAACTATCGGAATTACTCGATGATGATAACGTTTATGAACAGATCTCCTCACAAACTATTTAAAAAATGTGAATAATTTAAATAAGTCTTATAAGAAATTAGTTTCAAAAGAGGACAAATTTTGGTCTTCGTAGATTAATCATCACCCACTATCCCTAAAATTTAAGGTCTACCTAAAACCCCGAAACTTAATTCATTTACGACCAATCATTCCCCCAATAATATCGCAGAATTCTTAGCTAAATCAATATCTAATATCTTAGGTACTATCAGTGATCCACGTGTCAATAATTCTGGCTCATTCCTCAACAAAATTAACATTTATATGAAAAACAAATCTTTAACAAGTCTTGACATCAAATCCCTATCTACTAAGATGCCGGTTGATAAATGTATTGAACGTTTAGAGAATCATCTTCGAAAAACAAACACTGTTACCCCTACCTGTTTCTAAATTAATAAAAATATGCACTTTACGCATGTCACGTTATTTCCAACACAACAACACTTTTTATAAAGAGAAATTCGGTTTGCCTATGGTTTCTCCTGTTAGTGATATTCTCGGATGCATTTCTCTTTAATTACTTGAATCGTGTCCTTTTGAATACATAATTCCTTGAAATTCTAATTATTTCCGATACATAGACAACGTTTTACTTATTTACCCACCAGAACCTAGTTTAATAAAAAATAACTGTCAGACTAAACAAAATAGAATATACCATTAAGTTCACACATGAACTTGAAACCAATAACACTTTACCTTTTTTAGGCGCCTTATTATAAGAAATAACGACAAATTAGAATTCAAAGTCTACCGTAAACCTACCTGTAAAAATAACCACATACATTTTTATTTATATGACAACACCAACACTAAAAGAGGAATTGTTATAAGTTTTTACCTTAGGGCCCTCCGTATTTGCTCCCTGAAATATCTAGATGATGAATTTAATTCCATAAAAAATTCCTTTCTAAACTTTCTTTACCCTAAACCTTTTATACAATTTGTAAAATCTAAAACCCTCAAAAATCCATAAAAGAAAACGATTTCAAACCTTCATCAATACACCTTCTAATATAATAAACCTTCCCCATAGACAAACTATTTTCTATAGTAATTCTTCCATTAATTTTATAGTAAATAACTTAAATAACCTTGGTATTAAAACTATCACTTAATCTTCAAAACGTATTCGTGACTTACTTAATCCTCAATCTCGTTTAGATATTTAGTCTGATACTTGCGTCTAATCTATTCCTTGCAAAGATTGTAAATTGAAATATATTGGAGATACTTTCAGAAACATTAAAAACGTCTATATGAGTACAAGCGTCTATATGAGTACAAGCGTCTATATGAGTACAAGCTTAGGCAATTTTAAATATGAAATATTTTAAAATATATTGGAGATACTTTCAGAAACATTAAAAACGTCTATATGAGTACAAACGTCTATATGAGTACAAGCTTAGGCAATTTTAAATATGCACTTTTGCTACATATGTCCGAAACCAATCACAATTTTGATTTTAATGCTGTTACAATGTTGGCTCATATTCATAACAAAAAATTGAGACAAATTTTTGAAGCCGGTGCAATTTCGCTAATATCTTCTGTTAATACACGACCCGGGTTTTTCAATCTATCCCCTTTCTTAGGTAAATTAGTTCTAAATTGCTACAACATATCAAACTTTAATAATCTTTCCATGCATATTTACACTCCCTTTAGCCCCATGAATTAAGTATATTCCAAATTCTATCATTTTATATATTCTCACGATAACATTATACCTAATATCTTACGACTAGGGTTTTTTAATCTATCCTCCGTTCTTAGGTGTATTCGTTAGTAATAGCTACAGATATAAAATTTCATTAACCATCTTTACATCTAATTAACTCTTCCTTTAGCCCCACGAATTAAATTTATTCCAATTCTGTCCTCTTACATGTCCTAATTATTTCAATGTCTATATACATATGATCGTACTACTTAATAATGAATGAATTGATATATCATTATACATACGATCGATATTAATAAGATTTATCCCAATTTAATTACATATGGTCTGTTTGTTTTGTTTTCTTTCCTTACCTTTCTTTTCTTCTTTATTTCTTTCTTTGCTTTTCTTTTTTCTTTTCTTTTCTTTTCTCTTCTTCTGTTCTAAAAATTCTGACAATTTATGCTTTCATCATCTTTTAATCCGTTGTATCTCCTTGAAATTTGACACATTTTAACCATCAATGCGCATGCCAATCATGTGATAGTTTTTTTTCAAAAAAGAATGCTAATTGAACGGTTATGAATCCTTCTTTGTATATATATTTTCTCTTCTCCTCTTATTCTAATAAAACATCCATCGTTGTTCAAGCAACATTTTTCACCATCTTAAAATCCTGATGAAGGTTTAAAACCGAAACGTTTCAACGTTGACTTTCCATCATGATAAATTCGTCACTTTTGGATTATGTATAAATATGAAAATCACGAATTCTTCAGAGGAAGATTTTGAATTACTTGCTAACATTAAATTTTTCGGTTTTTAAATATGAAAACATCAGGACATATGAATAATTAAATAAAACGAAAAATGGAAACGTTTTAAACATTCTATTTCCGTTGGTGGTGTTCTGATTCAAATTAGTGTTCGAAAATTCATTTTAAAAACGTAACGTATTTCCATAAAAAAATAAGAAAATAAAAAATCCACATAATATCTATGTGCATAATTATATTACTTAATTCATATCTACTAATCTAAATATGTCTAATTTAAACCTCTCTTGCAATATCATCCTGCTTCTTTCTATCTCTCTCAGTTCTCTTGATCTATCTATATATATATATATATATATATGTGTGTGTGTGTGTGTGTATGTGTGTGTGTGTGTGTGTATTTTGTAATTTGCTTGAAATATTGCACAACTTATTTAATTTTTGAAATTAATTAGACTCAAATATTATTATTTCGCATTGCAATAGCCCTCTACAATAAAACAATATATATATATATATATATATATATATATATATATATATATATATATATATATATATATATAATAAAATACAATATTTATATATATATATATACAATGAAGCCAAATTATTTTAAATAAGGGAATTTTCATATTTGTACATTTTCATACTGTCGAATTTATTTCCAATTTTCCTTGATATATAAAAAAAGAGACAGAAAGACTCACACAATCGAGTTTACATTGCACTGGATAGTCCTTCATAAATTCACAATAAATCTCCGAATTTTTGTTTTATCTATTTTTTTTTTTTTTTTTTAGAAATTATATTTTTTATAGTAAGTGTTTTTCTTTGTCAGATAGAGAATCTCACCAGGAAGCAAACATAAAAAGCATTAAAAATAATAAGACCATGAAGAACATAATCTATATGTTCTGTTGTTTATTTTAAATATGCACAGGTTTCCCCTGTGATTCGCTTGAAAGGATTGTAATGGTCGCACATGCATGAGTGAATAATGAAATCAACCACACGCCAACCGATTACAACAAAGATTTCATTTCTTGCTAGAGAGAATGCGAATTAATTATGCAGACGGTTCCTTTCCCCCGCCAATAAAACAAAAAATTATGAAAAATAACTTCATGAGACTCAATCAATTCTGAAATTATTAATCGGCTATTTGGTGAGCAGGGAGAGAATATTACGTCCACTCTTGGTTACAGTCATATATTGTCTAAAGTTCTTAAATAAAACTGTCGTTATTATTAGCAAGCAAGACTTAACATATGGATTGTAAGATGTATATTAATAAAAAAACAAACGACGTAATGTGGCTTTTATTCCAGTTTAGGGTAATTATTGCTATTTCGAGTAATTAAACCAGTAATACTTATTCATGCTATATACAGATAGTAAGATGGTCATGATTAAAATTAAAGGGTGTAGAGTCGCTGTTATTAAAGTTTGGGATAATCATTCGTAAGCTGTACTTAACTATATTACATATGGGTTGTAAGATGGTTATTAAAAGTTAAGGATTATATTAAAGTTAAGGATAAATATTTGTATTTAAAGGAGTTAAACTAGCAGTACTTACTGTCACGTGGTCTACCACTGAGAGGAGAGAAATAAGAAATTTCCCTTACCTCTCCGTGTTTGAATTAACAGGCCGCCAAAGACTGACCGTTAAAAGAGGAATAAGGAATGTAGGTCAATTCCTCGCGGCCGAAGTAACAGACCCAGGTCAGAATGAAAGCCAAGAGATGTTGCACTCTGTGACCAGATAGATAAATAAGGGGGTATAGGGACATATAGTAGTCCGAATGAATCGTCTGACAGGGTGAAGGAAGAAGAAAGAGGCCAAGTGATTGGCCAGAACCCTAAAGCGGAAGTAGCACCCTTTTCGTCAGCGGAAATAGGGATAAAGAATTGAGTTTTCAGGACAGAGGTCGCCGTGAGAGGATGGGGATCTGATGCCAAACTCCGGGCGAAGAAGCAGAGCCGGGTTTCAGGACAGCAGTTGGCGTGATAAGATGTATTGAAACTGTCGCCGAAATTCCGGGGAAAAGCGGAAAGAATCTTTGACAAGGAGATTACAGATGCCTCCAAGCCAAGCTGTATAAAATCCTGCTAGCCCGTAAAAGAGAAAATACTCTCAGAAGGAACCCGTCGAAAAGCTAAGTACACCGTAAAACCGTTTTCTCCCTCCACCCTTCCTAAGTATTGCAATTGTGTGTTCTCTCTCTCTCAATTTAAAGAAAGAAGAAAGAAAGGAAAAAGGAAGAAAGAAAGACATTTGTATTTGGTATTATCCGCTGGTAATATAGCCGGCACCTTGATATTTGTCTGTGTCAGCACGTATTAAAACCTTGTTATATTTTTTAAGTGTCTCCTCGTGTCGAAACTTATTCGTTGTATTATTTGCCTGTCGAGTTGCCTTCTTTTGCATATTCCTTTTCAGCTTCATTCGCTTCAATTTATTCTCGCTAAATGTCCTATTCGCCTTTGAAAATATTACACGAGAAATTGGAATTGTCGGCTACGATAAATAATAATATTATATCTAAACCTAGAGGCCCATATCTTCCATTATCCTTGGGGTAGGAAGACGAAGTGGTCTGGTGGGTTTGTGTACGTGAAAATGGAAAACCCCTTGCCAGCGGCAGTCAGTCTTGCCCCAAATTAACCCCCACATTATCTGCCAGTTCCCCATGTGCCCGAAGGAACTTACTTTGCGAGGGATCAAGTGCCAGACTGCCCTGACTTCACACGTGTGAAAAATAAACTCCCGTTCTGTGATAAATATTTTAATGGCACCGTCACATTACCTATATCTTCCAACCTATATGGGTAAGTACGACTAGTTTGATATAAGTTGTAAGATTATTATCATTAAAGAATAAAGAGCGTATAGTCGTTTTTATTAATGTTTAGCATAATTATTTATATTTAAGAGTTAAAATTGATTATGAGATGTTCATTATCAAAATAAAGGGTGTAGAGTGCCTTTTTTAAAATTCAAGATAATTATTCCCACGTATCAGTATTACGGCATGGTTGCACCACTTCGACTCAATTGAAGCTATATGGGAACTACATAAAAATACAACGTTTTGAACAAATCCTGGAAGCAGTACCCTACAAAAGAGTAGCTGTGTAGCCACTTTCTTCCTATCATAAAAACTATTCTAGTAAAACAAACAAGACATGCTGAGCACTGATGTAGAAGTAGGGACGAACTCATAAGCAACGTTCTTCAATGGAATTATACAAATGGACACACCAGTGTTGAATGAACAGCAGAGATTTATATACATCAGCTCTGTGTAGAAACTAGATGCAATCAAGAGGAACTACCAACAGTGATGGCCGATTAGGAAAGATGAAAATCGGGAAAGTCAAAGGATACCGTGCTATCAATACGATGATGATGATGATGATGATGATTAAAGTAATCAAATAAGCAGTACTTACTCCTATAGCTTGTAAGATGTTCATTATTAAAAAGTCAAATACCACAATACAAAGGAACAACACTTTCTCTGAATTTTAATGAGTAACAGAACAAATAACTGGTGATGATATAAGAAATAATATTAAGAAACTATTTATATATATATATATATATATATAGAGAGAGAGAGAGAGAGAGATATATATATAAAAGCATAAACACATATATATTTACACATCAACTGTACGGTCACCTACCATCCATCTCGAAGACCATCCAAATTAGACAAACAAAACATGCGGGACACAGTTGGAGAAGTAAGAGCGAACAAAAGAGGTATACTTCTGTGGACCCCTTCACGCGGACGAGCAAATGTTGGTCGACCAGCTAGAAACTATGCACAACAACTCTGTACTATACAGGATGTAGCCTGGAAGATCTGCCAGGAGCGATGGACAATACAGACAAATGGGAAATCCGTGCTAGTGGCACGTCATGATGAAGGTGATAATATATATTCATACATATACAGTCGGGGGTGTCCTGGACAGTGGAATCGTTGTAAGCCAGTTCGAACTCCTGTCGCGCTATTACGTTCACTTTCGGACACATACCCTTGGGAAAGTTATTAACCCCCTTATCCTCCAAGCTATGTCCTTCTATAAGGATGGATTTGAGAGTAAATAACCCAAAAAGGTTGATATGCCATTAAACAACCACAAATAGATGTGTTATGAATTTGGACCCTGATGATAGTCAAATTCATATTTTACTCATAAATATAGACTCTCTCTCTCTCTCTCTCTCTCTCTTTCTCTCTTTCCCTTTTTTGTTTCCCTCGCAAACAAGCAGAAGTAGATGAGAAGTCTGAAGAGTGGAATACGAGTCAAGGGTGCGTGCTGATTGATTGACGGTCAAGTTTCCCTAATATGGGTGTATGAACTGGCAAGCAGCCCCTAGCAACAAGCAACCTATTTGAAGGCTGAATGCCGACTGGCTAAAAATCCCACGTGATACGAGACAGCGGGAAAGTAGAATCTGCCAAGAGGAAAAATCAGACAAGTCGAGAGATCCCCTAACAGACAAACGTTTCTGTGATGCAAAGAGTAAACTGCTTTCCCCATGCCAGCACATATGGGAACATGAAAAGGCCGCCAGAAAAAGGATAAGAACCGCATGACAATTTTGTTCGTCGACTGACCACGAGAAAAACCAGAGAACAAGAAACGATTTGAAGATGTACCCAGAAAGAGACAAAGAAAGAAAGAGGAATTAACGGTTGGTGAAACGCGACACCGGAAGAAAAAAAAAAGAGAAACATGTATGTATGAAAAAAGTAAAAAGAAAAAGAGAGGGAGAAAGAAGATAAGTTTTCATTTTAATGTTGTTTCATCTTTTTGCTTGTCCCGTTCCAACTCCTCACAAAACACTTCAAAAAATGTTTTTGACCACGTCATCACAAGAAAAATTCTGGGTGAATCGTCCCCAGATTGTTAAGATATTAACATTTTTATTCTTGTCGCTAAGACTATTTTATTTCGCATACTTGCCTTTATTTTCTTTATAGGGGTGATTATAAAATAATTTGTATTCTAAATTGTGCATTTCGTGTTGTCTTCATTTTCGGCTTGTTCGAAAATCTCTGTGTCATAGTTTTCCCTGTTTGCATGTGGTTGAATGACATCCCGAAATAAAATAGTCTGACGTAATACTAGTGTTGTCCGGACGATGCACGTAGGTAAAAGGGTCGAGACTAAAAGCTTGTTACCTTGACCGACTGTAAACCAGTCGGAGAAATTTCATGACAACACTCACAGGAATGTATATATATATATATATAATGTATGGGTTACCTAAAATTCGCAAGCCTAATGTTTCATTGGGGCTCATTCTTTCTATGTCTGGCTCATTGCAGCATGAATTGGCTAAATGGCTTGTGGAATTTTTGGATCCGGTTTTTACAATCTTATTCTGGCTGTATTGTCAGTGACTCCTTACTATTTGCGTCAATAATACGTCAACTTCCTCGTTGTGTGGACACCGAGTTTCTTGTTTTGCTTAATATATCCTCCTTGTTCACCAACATCCCTCTAGACAAGACTATAAGTATTTGTGCTGATTACTAATATCGTTGCTATTCGAGGCCTCCGCCTTTTCCGGGGTATAAATGTATTGAGTTAGCTCCGAAGTCTGTCTCGTTCTGCTTTAATGATACTATGTACCGGCAAGCTGACGGCTTATCTATGGGGTATCTCATGGACCGTCTTATGGCTCATGTTTTTGTGGGATTCCTGGAATACCAGTTGTTTAACAAGGTTTATAAACCTTATTGTTTTGTCCGTTATGTTGATGACACTATTGCTTGTTTTCCGTCACGTATCGAAGCATTAATGTTTTTTCATTGTCTGAATGGATCTCACCCATTCCTGACTTTTACTATGGAAAAGGAAATAGACAATGTTTCTCTGTATTTTTACCTTATACAAGGACAAAGTTTTATTCGTTTTTTGTTTTGTTTTATTGGCATATCAAGCTTGTAGCAGGACGGAAGTGTATATATATATATAGGTTGGCCGACGGTAGTCGAGGATGAACTGAGGCTCCCTTTTCAATAGATACTTGGGAAGAGTGTGACTCATTTCCCTGGATTCCCCCACTTGCCCTTGACCCGTACCTTATAATTCTCAATATTAAGCCAGGAGGTATCAGATACCATTTTTGAGGCATTAGTGTGACTCGACCTGGGATTGGACCCCGGTGTACTTGACCATTGGCCAATTATATATATATATATATATTTGCACACACACACACACACACACACACACACTTATATATATATATATATATAAAGTTTGGCATGAAAGTGTGCTCTGTTCAGACTCATGGATTACTTAGATAGAAATGAAAAATGTTGACAGCTTTCAAGCAATCAAGAATTAAAGATGTTAATTATAAAGGATGGTGGGACTGGGGTGAAACAAGATAAAAGCAGGAAATTTACCAATATTATTCAGAAAATATTCTTTTTTACTGTTCAAAAACAACCTTGTGATATTTTCATTACTTGTTATAATATGTTTTAAATCAACTCTTTCTTTCTTTCTTTCTTTCTTTCTTTCTTTCTATATTCATTTATTTATTAATCTTTTTTGAGGGGAATGAGATTTTTTCTGGAAAATACGGCATGGGAAATTAAGAAATTTTTTTAAAGTGAAAGGAAAAGGGTTTAGGAATAGAAAAGTGGCAGTTCAACACCCTATTCACATACCAAAAAACATGGATTAGAATTTGGATATACTATCACCCAATCAGTCGGGCCAAGAATATTCTAACTGTATCCGGTTCAGAGGGTTAAAACTCCATCTCCTCAAAAATGGTCGTTCTTAGTATATATATATATATATATATATAATAATCCGAAGAGAAAATCCAAGAAGTAGGAGTATCCAATCTGAGTGCTCAATGTCAACGGCTATCGACGTATAATTAATTTGTGATTAAAAATGCATCAAAACTCAACGTGCAGAGCCCCAAAATGTTTTTTGTATAAAAATAAAAAGAAAAAATTCACTTCTTTGGTATAAATTTATTTCTTGTCGTGATGACCATCATCAGATGTTACACAAAAAAATTTGTATTTGTGTGTTCTTATATTCCCTCCGGCGAGAATAGGATTTGAAAAAGTTAATTTTTAATCTTTAATTAGAATAATTTTGTAATTCAAATAATTTTTTAGTATATTTGTTATCATATTTTTTAACATATCTTTTAATCAAGAAAAAAATTTTACGGTGGAAATATACCTATTTTGTTTTTTATTTATAAAATGTTTATACATTCCTTAAAAAAACAAAAAAAATTACCACTAATTTAAATACTACAGAAAATGAAAAAAAGAAACTAATTCCGGAAAAATTAAATTGAGGCATACGTCTTATTTAAAATCATAGATAAAATATGCATTCATTCTTCCGTTGAAACTATTATGTATTATAAATATTAAATAATATAATTCATGATATCAGAAAATGATAATTCAATGCTGACATTAATTTACGAAATTCTATTTCTAATTATTAAAATTATCGTAAAATTCATTTTATTCATATTAGGAAGAAATTAACATATCGAATGTTAAGTTAATCGTAAATATATATATATATATATATATATATATCAGTGCTTTGACCGTTACCTCGAGCCGTTAACTATATTTACGCTTTATTCACTTATATATATATATATATATATATATATATATAAAATAAAGAAATATTGGATGGAAGTATCCAGTTATATATCAAAGTCCTATCTATGTGTTGTACCTTTTTTTAATCGTATATATATATATATATATATAATTCATTTTTATTCATTTATTTTTTTTTATTTTTCAACACGATAATGACCCGAAAAGCATCACCAGTCGAGACGGAGCCAACAGTGGAAGCAAACAATATTGAGTTGATGCAGTGCCTGGTCAAATCGCCAAACACCAACGCCATCTTGAAATTATTGCAAAGATAAAACCCAATAGGCCTACTTGCGCGAATCGTCTTCCCCTAAGTTAGAACAGAATGCCTGCAAATTCCCATTGGAATCACTTAGGAATCTAAATTGCTTTAACGCCCGCAAGATATGATGATATATTTGAAAAAGAAAATAAAAAAATTCAAAAAAGCTAATTTACCTTGTGCTTGTTTTTATGCAATCTTTTATTTTATTTTTGCGTTTACTTGTAATTTCACTAAAAATGTCGGGTTATTCGAATATATGTAAACAGTCAAATATTATAAAATTATTCACATTGATATACATTTCTGTTTAAATTTAAAAAATATGCTTAAGACTATACATGATTTGAGGATATAGAAATTAAAACTAAGACAAATTAATTTCAATTTTAAAACAAATATATATATATATATAGTTTGGTTTGATTTCTTTCTTTAATAGCATATAAACTTTAGTGAGTTATTTAATACCCAAACCATCCTAGTAGAAAAATAGCAATGATACTATTTAACCCATAGCTGGAAGAATAAGGTGATTCATACCTTTTCCAATAATATGTTTATGTATATATATGTGTGTTTGTTTATGTGTGTGTGTAAGCATGTTTTCCAAAAAGCTGGTAATCAATATATTTAAAATCAAAAAGTATAATGTTAGATAAGACGCAAAAATGTATTTCTCTTCGACCGGTTTCCATGCTAAGGTTAAAAAGCTCAGTCTGCCCCTCTATTTAGCCTTAATTATGACAACAATGAATGTAGAGAACGCTTGGAAGAGAGAGTTTTCGATGATTTATTTTGTAATAATTAGTATTTATTTAGTCTTTGTAGAGACTTGAACATTAGTTGTGCTTACCCTGTCGGCTCGGGCTGTAGAATACACCGACTGCTTCTCTGCAGAGAGGTAAGACCTCCCCAACGAGTGTCCTGATAATGACAATAAACAATCTGATGGTGAGGTTCCAGTAATGCTGGAGCTTTGGGGAATGCAGAGTACCTCTTTATTGCCATTACTCCCAGGTCCACTCTGGCCCAGAGGTGTAGCACCTTATAAGGGTCCTATCTATGGGTTAAATAGAACTAAACCGTGCTCCCTTCACTATACTGACTTTTGCATTTAAACTGCCTATTTATGCTAAACTGAATTGTTTAGAATAGAACTGTTTTTGACATTGAAACTGTACTTACACTAAACTGAATTGTTATACATAGAACTGTTTTGACATTTAACTGTGTGTAAACAAAATTAACTGATTTAGAACTGTTTGAATAAACTGAATAATTTGAAATGGAAATGTTTTTGACAATTTAACTGTGTACTCATGCTAGACTGAATTTTTTAAAATACAACTGACTATTTGTATAAAAATGGAGTTGGCGTTAAATAACCTATAAAGGTTGATATGCCATAAAATCATTCCAACCAACCAACCAACCTTGGTTGTGCAACTATTTTAAGAAAAAGAAAAACCGAATTTAAAGCCTGCAAAGTTTGTTTTTTTTTTCGGGAGAATCATTGACACATTGGTGTACCATTCTTCATACTTCCGGGATCAGATTATTTACACAAGTGTGGTTGGTTCAAGACGACTCTTCACTACTATGAACGAATCATTTGTGTTCGTAGTCTAACGGTACAAATGTTTAACTGGTCTGTTGGCGTCATTTCATACATTGAGATCTACGGGAGAGTTCATCACACACACACACACACTTATATATATATATATATATATATATATATATATATATATATATAATTCTTTTATTATGAAACTTTGTCTTGATATTCATTTTCTCCCAAAATTATACAACTGGAATTTCGTAGACTTTGACAATGGGTAAACGACATGCAACCTTTTTATGAAAATCAAATCTCCTAGGGACATGTGAAAGTGCTTCGATTTTTGACTAAAAAAATCAAATAACAGTGATGAATATGCCATATCTGACTAATCGCCTCACCAGATGCCCGCAGGAATACCTCATAATCGATAAACGTTGATTTCATCAGACCTCCGACTCGTTTTCATAGCACCATACGAGGTCCACCATTAGGACAAATCCAGACAAAATAAAAATATGAATATTACAAAGAATCAAAAGTAACAAAAGAATCGAAACAAATAGAACTTCTTCAACCCTCTTCAATTATCAGCAGCGTAAAATCATTTTTCCCTCATTTTTAAAAAATTTTGGAATATTCTAAAAATTTTGGAATATTCTAAAAATGAATCTCTGTTTATATTGATTATTATTATCAATTTTGATAAGTATTATCCTTCATCTTCCTAATTTCAGTTGCTTTTTATCACAACTCAATCAAATTTTACTTTTACGATCGAAAACTGATGTACTGAGTCACATGGTTGGCGCTATTTTTACTTCCATATGAACCAGCCATATTCTCGTAGCTGAGGTGATTTAGCAGATGACACACTGAACGCAACCATCACGGAGCAGAAAAAAAAGAACACAAGAATTAGGAAGATGAAGGACGATATTCGTCAAAATAATTATCATCATTATAACTCCTTGTGAGTTTTTTACACAAGCGTTAGCTAATGGTCTTTCACTGGAGTGACAGCAAGTCTATTCAAGTCTTCAGGACTTTTCTCAGTATTCGACCAGTCTTAATGCTGTAAATTGAATGGTCTTAGTACATCCTCCGATTTCCAGCTCTTCCAGCCCTTTTTCAAGCCTCTGGGGATCGTTCCGAGCGCACTAATTATAATTGGTATTACCGTCACTCTCATCTTCCATAACATTTTAGTTCTCTGGCAAAGTCCATGCACTTTTCCCGTCTCTTTTCCTTTTCTTTGATTTTCCCTCTGTGGTCTGCTAGGGCTGCGATGTTCACTATTTGTCAGGTTCTCTTTTTTGTTAATTATTACTTGGTCTGACATTCTGGTCGGGATTAGGTGATTTGCTTGTATCTCAAAATCCCAGGGAAATTTATGTCTCTTCTCCAGGATGGATTCTAGCTCGTGCTTATACCATTTGGTAGTATGATCGAATTTCAGTTTCTTGCACAATTTCCCGTAGATCATCTTCTCTATCTAATCGTGTCTAGTCTTGTACTCCTTTTGTGATAATTATTATTTTTTATTATTACAATTATTATTTATAAAGAAAGAAAGTATACTCTTTTAGACACTATTGTAAAATATGTTAAACTGAACAGTTTGAAAGAGAACTGTTTTGGCATTGAAACTGTACTTACGCTAAACTGAAATGTTTGAAATAGGACTTTTTGACATTCAACTGTGTGTAAACAAAATCTATACTTATACTAAACTGAACTGGTTGAATTAGAACTGTTTGACTAAACTAAATGGCTTGAAATAGAATTTTGACAATTAAACTGTGTACTTATGCTAAACTGGATTGTTTGAGATATAACTGATCATTTGTATAAAAATGGATTTGGCATTAGATCATCTACAAAAGTTGATATGCCATAAAACCCAAAGAACAACAACAATAACAGCTGTGGTAAAAGTGACAACCTGCATTTGTTCAAAAGGAGAAAAGATCAAGACAATGAAGATCTGGTAACTCACTTGGTAGGGTTCGGAGAACAAGGCTACTCCGAGACGAAAGAAGACGTGAGTTCTAATCTCTCTAGATAACTATTCTTTATTCTTGTTTCTGTTGTGTGTTGTGCCTCATTGTCATACACCTGTTATCGTACCCATGTGTTTTACAATAGAAATACAATTGGAATTATGAAGACGAAAGATAATAGTCATAAAAATTAAGAATAGTCATCTAAAAATAATTTTTCAAAAAGATCTGTTCCTAGCTGGTGTTGCCCAGTCGGCTGGGGCTGTAGAATACACCGACTGCTTCTCAGCAGAGGGGTAAGACCCCCACTCCTACGAGTGTCCTGGGTATGACATTAAACAATATGATGGTGATGTTCCAGTGATGTTGGGGCTTTGGGGAATATGGAGCACCCCTTCATTGCCATTGCTTCCAGGTCTACTCTGGCCCGAAGTGGTAGCACCTGATAGGGCCATATCTATGGGTTAAATAGAACTAACTGCATACTTATGGTAAACTGAATTGTTTGAATTAAGACTGTTTGATTAAACTGAATAGCTTGCGATGAGACGTACTCAACCAGCACTCGCCAGGAAGCCGCTTGGCCCCTTGCAGCCAAGGTTCTCTATCTGCTGACTCGACTCTGCTGTAAAGTAGCTCTGACTCAAGACTCACATTGACTCCAGCTGACTGAGACCCTCACGTGGGCATTTGCATATATCATTTCGTAACACCCACACATTTCCGAGCAACCATGTGACTGTTTCTGCTTATTTTTACAGATGCATCCTGTTTAGAAAATCTCTGATTGACGGCTCGATCAAGGGTCAGTATGCGATAATTCGGTTTGGTTGTTATTTGATTGTGCTTTATGGCATACTCCCCCTTGTGGGTTATTCAATTCTAAATCCTGTTTATACATATACACACACGCATACATATATATATTCACACACACACACACACACACACACACACACACACACACACACACACACACACATATATATATATATATATATATAAACGTGTTATATATGTATGTTTCCAGTTTGTTGCTTTCGTCAGAGAACATGTGTGGCACAAGCCCTTTTTAATGGGGTACTCAATGAGACTTGAACTCACACTTGTTTCCAGTATGAATGACCCTTGGCTGGTCAAACTGGTTTATCAAAGACGGGTAAAGCAGACCAAAGTAAACACACTCCAGGAAAGAGGAACAAGACCCCTATATAAACCAGTTTGACCTGCCAAGGGTCATTTATACTGGAAACAAGAGTGAGTTCAAGTCTCATTGAGTACCCCATTAAAACGGCCATGTACCACACATGTTCTCTGACGAAAGCAACAAACTAGAAACATACATATATACAACACGTATGTAAGAACCAAATGAATATAAATCTCTTCGTGGACCTCGCTATTTTGAAATATATATATATATATATATATATATATATATATATAATCTATATGATTCTGAGTGTGTGAAACAAACAGATGATGCAATTTACAAATAAGGATTATACAAACTGATATCTGAGGAAAGAATTCAATAAAAAAGAAAAGACTAACGGTACCCATACTATTTAGCAATAATCAAATAGTACTGCGATGCTTAGCCAAAAGAAAAAAAACACCGGCAGAATCAACTAAGCTAAAAGTAAAAAGTGCTCGATGCACTAAGTAGGTCGAAATTAAAGTCAGATCAACCTACCGAGGTTTCACCTACTGGATTGCCAGGAAGAATCTGATTTTTTTTTTTGATGATCCAGTCAATGAAACCTAGGTAGATTGGTCTGACTCTATAGGCTTTACTACTTTATATATATTTAGGGAAGTAAATAATAAAGTGTAATCCGACAATATGTAGAGAAAAATTGATAACGAGGTTGGTAATCCAAGTTGGAGAGATTTATTGAGAAGCAAAGTCAACACTATAGCGTTTCGGCCACCAAAATTCGTCTTAGTCTTTTATTGTGCATGTAAATGAGCATCTTTGCAGAATTAAAATCGAAGTTATTAGATTGAGAAATGTGTTGAAGAAGTGCATTGTTTAAGTTACCAATTCTAATGGGTTTTTTTTTGTGTTCTTTCAAGCGAACGTGAAGGTTTTAATTTACAATTCTTACAAGGGATACAATATATATATATATATATATATATATATATATATATATATATATATATATATAGTTTGTAAGCAAATAATTTGTAGGTATCAGTAAGATTAGGAAGACAAAATTATTATGAGCAATCATTGACAGAACTTCACAGAGATGTTTTTTAAATCCTGGTTCGAAGCCTTTGTTGAAGAGGCGATTCCAGTAAAATGCAATAATAAGAATGTTAGGTTAGGTTAGGTTAATTGGTTTAACGGCATATCAACCCTTGATGGTTATTTAATGCCAAATCCTATTTATACATACATATATTATATATATATATAATTTGTTAGCAGATAGTTTGTACGTAATTTATATTTTCAAGGTAAGATAATTTTAAACGAGTCAGTATTGTTATCCAACGGTAATAATTCTATTTGATATTAATCATTTATTTACGCACAGTCAGATGGATTCAAGTATAGTAAATGATTGAATCGTTCTATTTGACCCATAGATGATACCCTAACAGGTTCTATCACTCCGAGTCAGAATAGACATGGAATTAATGGTAATGAACGGGTAATTTACATTCCTCAAAGCTCAAGGACTAGAGCCTCACCATTAGATGTAGTTTTGTATCTAATCAGAACACGAGTTAATGAGGATCTTACCTCTCTACAGACTTGAAGTTGGCGCATTCTACTGCCCTAGCCGACATGGCAGTAATAAGCAAGTAGAATTACGAAGACGAACGATAATAGTTGTCAAAATAATTATGAATAATCTTTGACAGAACTTCTCTGAAAATAAATAAAGAATATAGTCTGTTCTTCACCGCTATAGACAACCTTTGATAGCTGGAATAAAAAGCAAATATAATTAAGAGAATGGAGGATAATACTTCTTCAAATTATTAATAATAATGATTGACAGAGCACCAAAAAATAAATAAATGAATATACATAGTCTGTTCCTAGCTGTGTTAGAAGTGACGACCTGCATTTGTTGTAGTAAAAAGCAACTAGAATTAGAAAGATGAAGGATAATACTTGTCAAAATTAGTAATAATAATGATTGACAGAGATTCATTTTTAGAATACTTTTAAAAAAAGATGTTTAAAACTCCAAAATGTTTAAAGAATGGAAGAAAAAATGATTTTACGCTGCTGATAATTGAAGAGGGTTGAAGAAGTTCTATTTGTTTCGATTCTTTTGTTACTTTTGATTCTTTGTGATATTCATATTTTTATTTTGTCTGGATTTGTCCTAATGGTGGACCTCGTATGGTGCTATGAAAACGAGTCGGAGGTCTGATGAAATCAACGTTTATCGATTATGAGGTATTCCTGCGGGCATCTGGTGAGACGATTAGTCAGATATGGCATATTCATCACTGTTATTTGATTTTTTTAGTCAAAAATCGAAGCGCTTTCATATGTCCCTAGGAGATTTGATTTTCATAAAAAGGTTGCATGTCGTTTACACATTATCCAAGTCTACAAAATTCGATTTGGAAGGACTGTAATTTTGGGAGAAAATGAAATAAAAAATAATTGATTCATTCAAACCTCCTCTACCTCTCCTCCTCTCTATCTGTCTCTGTCTGTCTTTCTCTCTTACTCTCTAAATATATGTATGCATATGTGTGTATATGAATGTGCGTATTTACCCAAAGATTTCTGTATGATTAGAAAGTGATAGAAGTTCAGTTTTTAAGCAGAGTTTAAAAGGTTAGAATTTATGGTCTCCTGGACCGGTGGTTAAATAGAGCCTAGTCTACTCTACTATTTACCCATATATGAAGCGAAAATAGAGTATTAGCTCTCTCTCTCTCTCTCTCTCTCTCTCTCTCTCTCTCTCTCTCTCTCTCTCTCCATATATATATATATATATATATATTTAAATGAATACGTCTACAAATGAATTTGATTGCCCAGTCGGCTGGGGCTGTAGAATACACCGACAGCTTCTCTGCAGAGGGGTAAGACACCCACAACAAGTGTCCTGGATATGACACTAAACAATCCGATGGTGAGGTTCTAGTAATGTAGGAGCTTTGGGGAATGTGGAGTACCCCTTTATTGTCATCGATCCCTGGTCAACTCTGACCCGGCGTGGTAGCACCTGATAGGGCCCTATCTATGGGTTAAATAGAACTAACGGCATACTTATGCTAAATTGAATTGTTTGATTAAACTGAATAGCTTGAAATAGAAATGTTTTTGACAATTAAACCGTACTTACATTTAAACTGCGTGCTTATGCTAAACCGAATAGTTTGAAATTGAACTGTTTTTGACATTGAAACTGTACTTACACTAAACTGAATTGTTATATATAACTGTTTGAATAAACTGAATAGTCTGAAATAGAAATGTTTTTGACAACTAAACTCTGTACTAAATTGTTTTAAATAGAACTGATTATTTACATAAAAATAGATTGGGCGTTAAATGACCTACAAAAGTTGATATGCCATAAAACCCAACCCTTACACCAACCAACCAACAAATGAATTTGAATGTGGTTCTTAGGATATAAGTTCGTAAGCGTGTTCATAATTATATGAAATAAAAACCTTACGCACCACATTCAAATTCATCTGAAGATCTATTCATTTTGAAATATTTACTTTTCTTACGTTGGCCAACAATATATATATATAAGATTCTGACAGTGTGAAAAAATAACCGATGATATAATTTGTAAGTAAAGGTTATACAAATTATTATATCTTGGCAAAATTCAATAAAAAAAGAAAAGACTAACGACACCCGCGCTATTTGAAAAATGATCAAATAGTGCTGTGCTCTTTTTCTTTTTCTCTCTTTTATAAATATCGTTTAACCCAAACTTCCTTGGCCAAATCTTTCCTGATGATCAAATAGATGAAACCAGAGTAGTTTTATCTGACTCTGTAGGTTTAACTACTAATGTAGATAGATAGATAGATAGATAGATATGTGAGAGGAAATGAAATGAATCAGACAGAATTTATGTGGAAAAAGGTAAACAGACAAAAGATATATATTTGGTGTAGTTGGTGATATATTATTTATTTATTTATCTATTTTTGCCGACGCGTTTTGACTTCAAAATTTGCCCATATACGAAAGCATTCTATAAAAAAATTATATATAAGTATGAGAATAAAATAAGATAGATAAAATAACCATGGATCCTCTCACCATATTTTCCCGGATCACACTGCGTATTTCATGGAATCCTCTATAAACAGCCTAAGATTTTCTGAATGTTCTACTTTTGAAAGAGCTAAAATGCTTGGATAAGATCTCTGCTTAAACAAACATATGTCACATAAACAGCCGAAAAACTAATAAAACGTCTAAACAACAACTAAATCTCCAATTCAAAAAGAAAACTACAATCCTTACGCACAAATAGCAAATGGAAAAATAAAGGACACTCCGATCTCATTCTCAACATTTTCGCCACACCTCTCAACACTTATGAAATTGAAGCCCTCCAATTTGGACAAAAATTCACAAATGGATTCCATAAAAAACATGAATTACTTGATTTAGTAAACACAAACTATAGACACAACGACTCAGACTTTACTAGAGGTTTCGTACAAGGCTTAATTACGTCCTCTATTAACCTGCATTCGTCTAAATATACTTTACCAAGAAGATACATTTCAGCTTTTTCCACAAACGTATATATATATATATACATGTATATAATTTTTTCTATATATAGATTTTGTATCTATATTTTTATTGTATTTATAAATTTTCTTTTTATATAAATTCGTATATATATAATGTTTTAGTATATATATATATATATATATATCATCATGTCGCGTCGCCAGCACGGATCTCCCTGACCCTCTCTCGCCACCTGTCTCTATCGTCTTTTGCTCGAGGTAGGTTTTCAAGGCTACATTCAGTATTGGCACAGGGTTGTTGTATATAGGTTCGAGCTGGTCGTCCTGCGTTTTTTCCTCCATATAAAAGGGTCCACAGGAATATGTCGCTTATGAGTTCGTCACCACTTCTCCAGCAGTGTCCCGCATGTCTGGTTCGTCTAACCTAGATAGTTTTCGTGATGGGTGGTAGGTTGCCGTATGTCTGCAGCTTTGTGGGGTGCTGTCTCCAGGACTTGTCCAATATTGCTCGCAGCGTTCTTGTGTAATTGCCGTCAAGCTTTTTCTCCATACGTTTAGTTAGCGTCTATGTAGTGCATCCATACCGCAGTATCGACACGACTGCTACTTGGAAAAACTGCGTTTTATTTTATCGGTCAGGTCTGACTTCCATATGATCGATAGCCTATCGAGTGCTGTCCATGCTTTTGCTAGTCACGTGTTGATGTCTGTCTCGGTTGATAAAACACTGCTTCCTATGTAGGTGAACTTGTTCACTAGTTTCAGAGAACTACCATTTAGTGAGGAGATGTCGCCTCTTTGATTAAAGCACATGTATTCCGTTTTGTCTGCGTTGACATGGAGGCCTATGCCTACAGCTGCTCGTTCCAGACTATGTAGCTGGGTTTCGGCTTGGGTGAGTGTATTTGCCAGAAGTGCTATGTCATCGGCGTAGTTCGCGTCCGTAATGGTTTGTGCTGGGTATCTTCTGCTTCTTTCCTTTGCCAGCTTGAAACCGTTATCTTTCATTTTATCAATAGACGTTCTAAGCACGTAGTCTAGGCAGATGATAAACAGATATAGGGCTCATGTGTCTCCTTGCAGACCACCTACTACAATGTCGAAGTAGCGACTTTTACTTTCGTTATATATATATATATATATATATATATATTCAATGAAAAATAAATGGAACAGTGGATATACTAAAACACAAATAACGGATTCAGTTTAGAATATTTCGTTCTAACTTATTGAAAACAACTTTTTTAACCGAGAAAAGAAAAATTTTTCTCAAATTTAGCAAAAAGAGGAAATAGATAAGAATTTATAATTGTGAATATGAAGCGGGTAGGGACTAATGACAAAAGACAGAAAAGGGGGAATAGATCTAAGATTGAGTGGTGGTGGTAGGGATTGTTCGTTTTGACTTAATTTCAGTGAGAAAAAAGAGAGAGAGAGAGATAATATGAGGAAAGGGGAGGTCTTAAGAGGGAGGAAGAAAAAGGTAGTAAATGGGAAAATGATGACATGCGTGCTGGTGTGATGGAGGTGGAGGCCCAGGCACATCCTGTCTCATCAAAAATTATTTGACAACATTGTAATATCTAATTGAAAAAGAAAATTAAAAATATGGAAGCACTAAAAGGGAAAAAAACATTCTTTTCTATTTCCTCTTTTGGGCAAACTTAGGAAAAAATCTATTTTTCTCAGTTGAAAAAGTTCTTTTCTGTAAATAAAAGCAAAATATTCTGAACTGAATCCGTTGTTTATGTTTTTAGAATATCTACTGTTCCATTTATTTTTCATCATCTTGTCAGATCTACCAAAATATCTACCTTTTCACTATGTGTGTGTATGTGTGTGTGTGAAGAGAAAATTGATGACGATAGACCGGGAGAATTTGTAGTACTCAGATGAACGATTCTTCTTTTATCACCTTGTCCGAATAGCGCGACTTGTTTTACAAATGTATCATATATATATATATATATATATATATATATGTTTGATTAGATAATAAAGACATTTTGTCTATATAATTTTATAAAGACCATTTCAAGTTTCCTGATTAGTGTCTTGGTTTCAGGTTGGAATTGGTGGATGAATTTACCAAAATTGCCCCGAGCGCCTTTGGACCATTCATAGGCCATTGTCACGTGGTCTCCCACTGAGAAGATAGAAATAAGATTTCTACTATCCTCGTGTTTGAATTAACAGTAGCAAGCCGTCAAAGAATGACCGTTAAGAACAGATGTTTGTACTCGGTGACCTCCCTCGGGTCGCCTAACACGGGAAGGAAGAAGGTAGAAGCCAAACGATTGGCTGGGACCCTAAAACGGAAGTGGGGACTCCTTCCCGTCAGCGGAAATAGATAATAAGAAAAGTTAGTTGTTGGACAGGGTTCGTGGCAGACGGAACCAAAGTCAGTACTCCGGGTAGAAGAAGACAAAAAAATATCTCGGACACGAAGGAGCCAAATTCTTCAAGCCAGTATTAAAAATAGCATAAAGTCTATTAGCCCGTAAAAGAGGAAATATTCTCCACAGGAACTCCAAAGAAAAAAGATAAGTAAACTTTGAGACCATTTCTCCTTATACCCAATTTTATATACCCTCTCTCTCTCTCTCTCTCTCTCTGTCTCTCAATTTGAAGAAAAACGAAAGACAAGAAAAGAAGAAATACATTTATGTTCATGGACTGTTCATTTATTATATATTTGACACTTTGAAGGTGTATATCTATGTGTAGTAAAAGATTGATATATTTTAATGTTCCCACGTGCCTGAAGTTGTTATTTGCAGCGTCTGCTACGAATTTGTTATTTTCATGTCTCTTTTCCAGCTTCTGTCCGCCTTATGTTATCTTGCTTAAAATTGTCCTATTAATTCCTTTAAAATATCACACGGGAAACCGGAGTTGCCGACTACTACAATATAATATTATTACGTCTAAACCTAGGGGTCCATATCTTCCGTTGTTCTTGGGGAGGAAGAAAAGCGACCTGGTGGGTGCGGGGATAGTGTTAAATTTGGAACCACTTGCCAGCGGCGGTCAGTCAGGCCATAAATTAATCCCCCACATAATATACCAGTTCTTATGTGCCCGAGAAAAAAAACTCTGAACGAGGACTTATTCTACAAGGGATCAAGTGCCAACCTGCCCCGTCTTCACACGTGCAAAAATAAAGTCCCGTTTTGTGATTTTTAAGAATTTGCCGTCACACCATCATCAGGGGTTGTTTGCATGTGTAAAGAGTGTCTTTTAAAGAGTTTTTAAAGAGTTTTTTTAAAGACTTTTTATAGCATTACAAAATTACGTAAACGCAAAATTGGATAAAAGTGAGATCCTGATGAATTTGATAAATTCATCCACCAATTCCAACCTGAAACCAAGACGCTAATCAGGAAACTTGAAAGTATCTTAATAAAATTATATAGAAAAAATGTGTCTTTATTATTTAATCAAACACGCTTAAATGAAAGACACACACACACACACACACACACACACACACACACATAACAAACTACACTCTTTGGATAAGCTGATAACAGAAGAATGGTTCACCTATGTGCTACAATTCTCTCGGACAATACTCATCAATTTTTACTTCTTCAAGACCAATTGCCCTACCAAAGCTAATGAACCCAATCTGCCCTTATACTTGTCGAAATTATTTATACATATTATCTTCTAAAAATAAAAATAGAAATATCGTCTTTTTCTAGCTTTCGTAAAAGTGACGACGCAAGTTAGTAACTAAAAACGCCACTAAAATTAGAAAGATGAAGGAAAGTACTATTATCCTCAAAAAATTATTAATAATAAAATTTCTTTTGTGTTAAGCTCGAATCTAAATCAATGATTATTCGTTCTTTCGTCACATTTCCTTTCATGTAGGCAGTACTGAGTTTTACACAAGGGATTATATCCATCGTTCGGTATCGTTAAACCCAGTTATAATTAATCAATCATTTGCCTTTGTGCTACCATAGATTAAATAATGCTCCCCCGTTTGCACCGAGGAAGAACAACCAGGTATGATATGTACTTGACTTGTCTTCTATTTTGTTTTTATTCTTTTTTTCTTTTTTTTCTTTGAGTTAGACGCTAACTCGAGGATGACATCCAACGAAGACGTTAAGCATAACCTGAAAAGACTGTTTCACTATTACCCTAATTGTGGATGGGTTTTTTTGTGCAGATGAACTTGCGCTTCTTGCAAATACGCCAGCTCAAGCTAAATCTCTGCTGAGCAGGTAGCAAGAGACATTGATCTCTTCGTTAACTCAGATGAAATTGAGTTCATGTCCACTTTAAGTTCCAAGCCCCTGAAATTAGTCAGACCATTTCTATTAACTAGCAATATCTCATCTGCTGAAAGTGATATTGACATAGGCATAGGAGGACGTGAACTGTTTTTGACAGGTTGTCAATCCTATGGAAATATAATCCCTTTGATAAAACACAACGACATTTCTTCCAAATTGGAGTCGTATCAGTACTATCGTAGAGTTGTACCACTTAGACTTTAACGAAGCACTTGGAGAAAAAGTTATATGAGAACTACACAAGGATGCTGAGTGCTGTTTTAAACAAATCCCAGAAGCAGTACTCTACAAAACATCACCTGTACGGCCACTTACCTTCCATCTCACATAACATCTCAGTAAGATAAGACATTGTGGGCATTGCAGAAGAAGTAAGGACGAATTCATAAGCGAAATTATCCGGTGGAACCCTACTCATGAACACAGCATTGTTGACCGACCAGCAAACATTTACATTCATCAACTCTGTGCGGACACTGGTTGCCGTCTAGAGGACTTAACTAGAACGATGGTGTGAGGGGTGAATAGCGAGAGAGAATGTTATGAGAATTCGTTCTGTCAGCAGGCCTTGATGATGATGATGATGATACTGATAATGATGAGGTATATCTTTTAATCTATGAATAATGTGCAGATTACAAGGGACAAATTTGCAACAGAAATTGAACACGTACTTCATTACAGCTTTGAGTTGGTTCAAATCGCTTTGTGAACTTAAGTAGCAATTTTTTCTGGGGCTTTTTTTTTTTTTTTTTTTTTTTTTTTCAGTCGAAGAAACTTCTGATGCCACAAATGATAAAATCAGGCAAAAATATCTTTCAAGTCAATCATATGAGGTTATTTAGTTATTGTATACATAAAACACGAATGATACAAGGAGGCCAAATTATTGAGCAAAGCATGAGATTGTTGTGTACTCTCATACAAATACAAGCGGAAACATAATCAAACATAATTTACGAACTTAGGGGGTACCTGTAGTGTAATGGTTATCGTCATAGGAAATGGACGCGGCGAGACGAGTTCAAATCCTAGACGAGGCTGATTTCATTTCTCATAGCACTAATACCCTTGGGAAAGGTATGAATCCAATTATTCTCCCTCCAGCTATGGATAAATAGTAGGACACACTGGGTTCTTCAGCCTTGGTGGGGCAACTAGTCTAGGAGAAGGAATACTCTGAATTCAAACCTGTTAAACTCCGCTAAAAAAATGACCTTGTGTCATTTCCTGTCCGAGCGGAGGGGTTGGTAAATATGATAATTTACGAACTTCAATGAACGAACGAACGAACACACTTCTTTATAAAAATATATCTCTCACACTTTATTCTCGAAAGGGTGGATGTTTCTGTGGTATGTGAGAGATGGGTGGAGAGACATATACTCAGAGAGAGGACTTCTTCCTATATCTTCTTCCAGGAGCCAGGTGGGTGCCAACGCTTGCACCCCAAGCAAGCTCGTCAGAGACACCTCTGATCAGCCGCGTGTCACTCGCTCGACTGTGATTCTCTGCACTCTGTTCAAATCTGACCGCATGGTTCTCAGCACGTGGTCTCCTTCCAGTTACACACCTGTTCGACCTAAATGACCTGACGCGCCGTCATCTTCCTGTTTACTAATCAAAATGTGACAGCTTACCAAAGCACACGGGGTCACTAGGAACGAACCGAAAATCCATGTCATATGTTATAAAACAAAATGATTGCTTTAATTAGAAATATTTCACAGTTTCAATATTTTGCATCTGGCGTTGCCAACATTGTTATAAGCAGACTAAGAATCTCATTCGGAAAACTTGCTATTACAAATAATTCCTACTCATATTGTTTTAAGTATCCTTAGCTAATACTAATAATTTTCAAGTAACTATATAGTTTCAGGTATAGCGCACCTTTGGTGGTGTAACGGTTAGCAAGCTAGACTAGCAAACCTACACGTGTGAGTTCAAGTCTCATTGGGCGCCTCATTCATTCGGCCTTGTGCCACATCGAAGCAAAGGGCTTCGTAAATTACTATATGGTTTCAAGTATTTCAAGCAATTATATGATTTCAACAAAGTATTCATATTAAATATTGTTTGTAAGTTTCCATTAACAATTCTTAATACAAATAATTTCCTCTCATATCTAACCGGGCCATTGGATTAATGAATAGAATGTTTGTCAATGGTCTGGGAGCCCGAGGTTCAATCCCAGGTAGAGTCATACCAAAGACTCAAAAAATGGTATTTGATACCGCCTTGCTTAACACTCAGCATTATAAGGTAAGGAGCAAGGGTAAAGTGGAACAATCCTGGGAATGGAGTAACGCCCTCCCCTACACCTCTGTGGGGTAGCTATTGAAAAGCGAGCCTTCGGGTTACCCTCGCCAACTTTACTTACTATATACTTTCAAGTATTCCTATCTAATAGCAATTATGTTCAAATAATTATATATTTTCCCGTTACTATTCCCGTTTCATATTAAGTTTTTGCAAGTTATCACAGCTTCAAGTAATGATACCTAATAGATACAATTTGAGGGGGTGTCATCGTGGTGTAGTGTTGTTCAACATGTGGGACTGCGACATTATAGTAAGCCATTTGGAACTCCACACGCACTATTACGTTTACTTTTGAACCAAAACCGTTGGGAAAGGTATGAATCCACTTATTCCCGCCACCAGCTAATGATTAAACAGTATCACTATTGTTGTTCCACAAGGATGGCTATGGCATTAAATAGCCCACAAAGGTTGACATACCATTTGTTGGGTAACACCCACCTTTTTCCACGCAATGAACTAGTCCATCTACCATATATAGCAGTAGCTACTAATACCAGGGCAGACTAGAAGGTGAAGAGCAGCTTCTTATCGGAATAGTATTAGAGCATTGGAGACTGGAGATCGCACTAGAATAATAACAGAAGTAATAACAGAAGCCAATACTATCGTTGGACTATATCTTTATTCAGTATTCACTAATCCTATGTTCTTCTATCAGTAGTCTCTCTATTGTATATGCTTTTTCCTGAGAATATATCTCTATTTCCTCTCATATCGTGGTTTGTCCTTTATTTAATATTACAAGCGTTCAGTAACCAGAACGCAACACCATTAAACAAAGAAACCAAACCCAGCAAAATAAATTGAGCTCAGTTATATAGTTTCAAGTATTCCTATCATATACTTATGATTTTCAAACAACTACCTGGTTTCACATTAACTGTTCCTGCTTAACATTATTTGTTTGTTAGCAAAGTAATTGTTCTTAATACATTTAATTTGCACGGAGTTATGTGGTTTCAATTATTCTTATTTGATAATTTGCCCATTTAGCTAGGACTGTAGAACACACCGACTGCAGGAGGTTAAGACCCCACCAACGAGTGTCCTGGATATAACACTAAACTATCTGATGATGAGGTTGCAGTCCTGGAGCTTTGGGGAATGTGGAGTACCCGTTCATTGCCATTATTCCAAGGTTCAATCTGACCCGGGGTCGATCACCTGTCAGTGTCCAATCTATGTGTCAAATAGAACTATTTAATCATTTTCTATACTTGAAATCATTTCACTGTGCAAACGAATGACTGATGGTAAATTGAAATAATATTATTGCATAGCAATGCATGGAACCATTTAACTGTAAACAAACAAATGAATAATATTGAACAGAATTATTAGTGTTAAATAGTAATACTAGAAACCGTTCAACTGTGTGCAAACAAATAATCGGTAGCTCGTTTTAAAATGTTAAGTACAAACTATTAGTTTAAGAATTATATATATATATATATATATATATATGTGTGTGTGTGTGTGTGTGTGTGTGTGTGTGTGTGTGTGTGTGTATTAACCCAGTTAGACATTGAATAACCTACAAGGTTTGATATGCCATGAAACACAACCAACAAGGATGAACCAACCGCTCTAATACTAATAATTTCCAATCAATAATATGGTTTAAAGTATTCCAATCAATTATATGGTTTTTGACTGACTTTTCATATCAAATAGTGTATATGAAATTATAGCTTCGATTAACTATTTTCAATACAAATAATTTACACACAGTTATGTACAGTGGTGGAAATAAGTATAAGATACAACATTAAATTGTTAATAGAAATATATGCAAATTTTCAAAACTGTCTTATTCTTATTTTCACCCTAGAAAACTTTTTAATAACTTTTTTTTTGTTCAGTCGGCTGGGGCTGTAGAATACACCGACTGCTTTTCTGCAGAGGGGTAAGATCCCCCCCCCCACCAACGAGTGCCCTGGATATGACACTAAACAATCTGATGGTGTAGTTCCAGTAATGCTGGAGCTTTGGAGAATGCGGAGTACCCTTTCATTGCCATCGCTCCCTGGTCCACTCTGGTCCAAAGTGGTAGCACCTGATAAGGGTCCTATCAATGGGTTAAAGAGAACTAACGGCATACTAATGCTAAACGGAATTGTTTGATTAAACTGAATAGCTTGAAATAAAAATGTTTTTGACAATTAAACCATACTTACATTTAAACTGCGTGCTTATACTAAACTGAATTATTTGAAATAGAACTGTTTTTTGGTATTGAACCTGTATTTACACAAAACTGAATTGTTTAACATTAAACTGTTTTGACATTTAACTGTTTGGAAACAAAATCTGTACTCATACTAACCTGAATTAGAACTGCTTGACTAAACTAAATAGCTAGAAATAGAAATGTTTTTGACAATTAAACTGTACTTACATTTAAACTGCGTACTCATCCTAATCTGAATAGTTTGAAATATAAATGTTTTTGACAATTAAACTGTGTACTCATGCTAAACTGAATTGTTTTAAATAGAACTGATTATTTACATAAAAATGGATTTGGTGTTAAATAACCTACAAAGGTTGATATGCCATAATACCCAACCAACCCAAATCTTTTTTTGGTGGGTGGAAAGTTGCTATAAAATCGAATATGTATACAAATACCCACAGTAACCACACATGAATTTTCAGAGGAATTTGTGCAGTAATAAGAGAATTATTAACAATTTAATGGGGTGTCTTATATTTATTTTCACCACTGTAGTTTCAGGTATCCTTATCAAATATCAATAATTTTCAAATCATAATATATCTTCCAGTTACTATTATCTAATGTTAATTTGTTCTAAGCAATTGTTGCTCGAAGTAACTATTCTTAATACGGGCAATTTGCGCATATCTATATGGATTCAAATATTTGTAAGTAATATTGATGATTTCAATTAATAATATAATTTCAAGTAACTATATTTATCAAATAATCATTATCATTTACACAAAATTGAATTAATCAAATTAAATATCTAATAATAATAACTTACTATAGTTTGTAATTTTATAGTTTCAAGTATTCCTATCAAATAATAATAACTGACAAGTCTTTATATGGCTTTCATTAATCATTCATGTCTCATACAAACAATTTGTACACAGTTAGATGGTTTCAAGTATCTCTATCGTATACTAATGATATGAAACTAATTAAAATTAATGATCCCATCATACTTGGTTTCAAGTGTCTTAAGAGGCAATGCGTGAATAGAGTTCACAATCATTGTAACCATTTCAAAAAGATCTATTTGAGCCATAGCAGGAACCTTAACAGGTACTACCCCTCCGGGTCAGAGTGTATCTACAAGGAATTGCAAAGAAGGGTTGACTCCACACTCTCTAGAGCTCTAGAACTGGAGCCTCACAATCAGGTGAAATCTAGCATTATACCAAAGATACCTGGTTGCTTTGTTTGTTTGTTTGTTTGCTTGTTTTGCCTTTTTTTTTTTTTTAACGGCCTTTCAGCTCTTCAGGACTCATTCAATGCCAAAATTTGATCCATTTCTAAATGTTAGATAGATAGATAAATAGATATGGATAGACGAGGAGAGATAGATATGAATAAACTGAGATATATCATATTTACCAACCCCTCCGCTCGGGCAGGATATGACACAAGGTCAATTTTTAAGCGGAGGTTTGAATTCAGAGTTTTCCTTCTCCTAGACTAGTTGCCTCACCAAGGCTGAAGAACCTAGTCTACCCTGCTAAACTGAGATATATAGATTGATTAGTGTATGTTTAGTTGGTTTCCTTATTTAATGGCATATCAACTTTCGTGTGTCATTTAATGCCAAAGTCATCCTTGTAGAATAACAGAAGTGATTCTATTTGACCCATAGCTGTGAGAGTAAGGAGGTTCATACCTTTCCCAAGGGTATTAGGCCGAAAGCGAACTCAATATCACGACTAGAATTGGAACTAACTTACTTCGAATTGATAGATGGATAGGTCAGGATAGATAGATATGAATAAACTGAGATAGATAGATAGATAACACGCAGCATTCTTGTGTAGTTCCCATCTTGCTTTTCCTCTGGGAGATTCCTTTGAGTTCAAGTGGTTCAACTATGCAGTAGTACTGACACCGGTATAGGCTGGAACAATTCCGGTTTTATTTTCCATAAGATCGATAACCAGTCGATAGCAGTCCGTGCTTTACCTATGTGAATGTTGACATCACTTTCAGTAGATAGCAAAGGACTAAAACAGAAGCAATAGAATCGATTACTGAAAATAGCCTTACTTCACACAGCAAATATAAATGAACGGGGAAAACGGCCAAATGATTTGTTCGAATTCTCCTTCCACTAATACAATTGGCCAATCATCTGTGAACAGCTAAAATTTCAACTTTTAAATTTTATCTCTGAGTTGACTAGCTGTCTGACCTCACAAGCTAATCATTCACATTCGATTAGAGTTTCAATTTGAAATACCTTGGCCAGGAAACGAGACGCACGGCATAATCGTTATATCGGTAACAATAATTCGGAAGACTTTGTTTTTCTATCCTCGATAGACGGTCAAACGATCTGATATCCAATCTTCATCTCATCAGCATTTTTCACACAATCTCCTGAAGTACTCATGATGTGTTAGCAGGTTGTTTGAATTTAAAGTTGCCTTACTCCTAGACTGGTTACCTTAACAAGATTGAAAATCATAATCTGCTCTCAGATGGGGCGTAGGAGAAGGATTCGTGTCTTTCTCAAGAGGATGAGTGCTAAGTAAGTGAAACAGCCAAAAATATAATTATATATATATATATATATATATATATATATATATTGTCATCCACAGACAGACCTGTTTCGTTCTATCAGAACTCTTCAGTGTGGCTAGACAGGTCGTTCTATCAGAACTCTTCAGTGTGGCTAGACATATATATATATATATATATATATATATATATATATATATATATATATATATATATACTAGGGTGAATCAAAGGGTTTTGCTGAGGTCATGAATGTGACGAGCCACACAGGACTATGAGATATCTAGCTCGCCTGATACTCTTCAAGAGCTACTCACTGCATTTGTCTCTATGGCAAGAATTCTCACTTTTAGGCCTACTTGACCGTTGAGTTTCTTGTAAATTTCTTGAACCATCTGGTTATTGTACACTGATCAACAACGCTTTCACCTTCCACACAATAAATGCTTTAGGTTGCTTCTGTGGCATTATGGCCTAGTTCGAAGTCATAAAACATAAGTTGTCGGATTAGCCGACCTTGCACGTTCATCTGTGTGGCTTTTAAATCACACACATTTAAGCAATAAACAACGTGTCAGCGTACCAACTACTACGTTATTTCCAACCACAACGGATACCTACCACGGCTTGAACTGCTTCAGTCATGAGATATATGTGCCGCAAACCAGTGCGTACCCTATATATATATATATATATATATATATATATATATATATATATATATAATAAACGAAGCAAGTAGGGCAGTATCAAAACTAAAAATAAAGATATCACCTTCTTACTATTGTTTGATGATAACTGTAAGTTTCATGTATTCTTTCTTCTATATAAAGACTCAATCATCAGAAGAGACTTTTATTTGAAACTTTATTTTATTTATAAACCTTCATCTCTCGATTGTGTCTTCTATTCTGTAGATAGAATAAAAACAATGGCAATAAAGATTTACTAAGAAGGTGAGATCTGAATTACGTTTTGTATATATATATATATATATATATATATATATATATATATATATATATATTTCATATATGCATAATATATATATTTGATAATGCTCCCAAACTATCTTATCTACTGAGATCGATGGCAACTTACAGTGGGAACTGTTATGGACAATTTATCGACCATATGAAAATCTTATCTTTCCGATGAAATAAAAATTCTTTCAGGGTGTAGTCGTAACTGTACTACTGTATGGTTGCTTCACTTTAATTCTAATGAATTACTTGATAAAGCACAAAAGGATACTGGGAACTCTTTTGAAAAAGACCTGGAAGCAGCACTCTCCAAAACACCAGCAGTGCGGCCACTAACCTCTCATTTCACAAAACACCCAAATAAAACAAGCAAGACATGTTGGGGATTGCTGACGATGTAAGGACGAAATCGTAATGGACGCATGGACACATTAATGTCGATAGGTCAGCAAAATCTTTCATTCATCACTTCTGTACGAACAGGGATGGATGGTAGGAGAGATTCAAAGGATTCCCTAATGTCGGTATCCCTTGATCGGGATTATGCTTTAAGTGATGTGCTCAGAGTCTGCTATCGCCCCTGGAGCCGGGATGATCTGCTAGGATCTGGCAACGTAGAATTCGCACCTGACGTATGGTAGGCTGTCCAAAAGGAAGGTCCGAGGGGATACACACCTCTCCATCTGAGAGCAAGTCTAGTCCTTCAAACCTTGAATTTGAATTTTATTTTTTATTTTTTTCTTTATTTTTATGACACCACCTCAGGCTCTGTGCAATAAACAGCATGTGGGTCACATCAACCAGTGAGCAGAAGCAATGCAGGGCCGAGACGTGCCATCACATTATTACGCAAGCCAATCCTCTCCGATGTGCACTATATAATTTTCTACTTAATATACTGAAACCTTTCACTTTTCATCTATTGAATTAATGTCTTATTCAATGTGACCATCGACATTGATCGTCCAACTAAATCAGGATTGAGTCATTTCCATTCACAAATTGTCTTTGGGATTTAGCTTTTATTTTTTGTAACTTGATTTCAAACCAAAGTTTTAGACTTTTGTGTGTAACCTGAGACACCCCCCTCTCTCTCTCTCTCGCAAGAGTTTTGCAAGCATACTGTTAACGAAATGTTTCAGTCTTTGAAGACTTCTAATGGCTATTATCTCGCTTGGGTAATACTGGAATTTCGTGTCTATGAATTGGTGCATAGACTGTTGGAGAAACATCAGCAGTTGTCGATTGATAGATAGATATGAAAAGACTAAGACATAGATTAATAGATTGTCGCCCATAAATAACAACACCCTTCTTATCTTATTTTTAAATAAAAGGTAATTTTCCTTGAAACCAAATATACCGTTTTATTATTTCTGGTAGTACATTATACAATCAAAACGGGTGATATTAGGTATTAATTACCAAACTCAAGTTATCTATTGTTAATTGTAAAGTTGGTGACCGTAATTGAAGGTAACCCGAAGGTTCTCTTTTCATTAGCTACAACACCATGGTGTAGGAGATTGGCTCCACTTTACCCTTGATCCTTACCTTATAATGCTGAGTGTTATGCAAAGGGACATCGTACCATTTTTTTAGTCTTTGGTATGGCTCGATCTGGGATTGAGTTCTGGTCTCCCGATAGCCAAATCTATCACTAAAACCGAATTCTAGGAGCTATTTATCGCAATTCCCTCATGTCATCATTTATACAACAGTGAGAAACAATGAGAAACAATAATAACGAATAAACTCCCATAAGATTCGAAATCATGTCCTCTTCTCTTTGATACTACGTATGAGCTACTTTACCAATTAAGCCACGGTAGCGTGGGTGACACCACAGAAGCTCATATAATACCTATGAAGCTATCCAAAATACTCCTGTACTGTGGGTTATGTAGACTGTTTCATGAACATTTGGATTGAACACTGGAAATATGTCCACAAATCTGATGAATCATACAATGAACACATGTTTATGGGTCGGAATTTCACCAGAAAATCCATTTATGACCTCTGAATGGCATTATGTTAGAAAGTATTTAATATTAATTTTGACACACATCTAGAAGTGCAAAACAATTTTTAAAATTACATCAAAAACCAGACTATAGAGGAGTATCAATAGCATATGGCAGTATCAAATAAAATGAAATGAATACACCCATTGATTTTTGCTTCTAACAGTGGAATTATACATGTCATATACCTAATATTTACACATGAAATTTGGTGAAAAATATTACAGTTAAAAGAAAAATTTTAATATGGACGTTTTCCAAATCGCCGAGGTTGAAATGAATTAAATCACTTTGAAGAGATAGTATGCAGGTCCTTATTTTAAAATATATATATATATATATATATATATATATATATGTGTGTGTGTGTGTGTGTGTGTGTGTGTGTGCGTGTGTGTGTGTGTGTAAAAGTGTAACAAACCATCCATAAATAGAAAAATAAAATGAATAGATGAATAAAAATGAATTACATAATATATATATATATATATATATATATATATATATATATATATATATATATATATATATATGCAATAACCCGTTCATGGGACTTTTGATATATGGCTGAATACTCTTATTTAAGATTTACTGATGATTTTATATATATATATATATATATGCTTTGGGTTTGGTTTGCTTTATGCCATATCGATCATAGTACGTTATTTTATGCCAAATTCATTTTTATACATATAAACAGTTCTATTTCAAACAATTCAGTTTTGCTTAAGTACACTGTTTAGTTTTATTTAACCATAGATAGGACCCTATCAGGCGCTACTACTCCGGGCCACAATAGACCTGGTAGCGATGGCAATAAAGAAGTACTCTGCATTCCCCAAAGCTCTAGCATTATTGCTTAATATGAGATTTTTTTTGTGTCATATCATGACACTCGTTAGGGGAGTCAAACCCCTCTGCAGAGATGCAGTCAGTTTATTCGGTAGCCCTAGCTGACAGGGTCAATACATATATGAATTATATATATACATATATATATATATATATATATATATATATATATATATATATATATATATATACGAGTAATATATTTTACGTCAGCGTATACAAATATACAGAAAATATTTATGTTTTGTTTTTACTCCAAAAATAGACATTTTTGAGGGGTGTTACCTTAAAATCTGATTATAAGAAGTAAAGTTTTACTGAAATAATTTCCAGAAATGATCTGGTTTTTTGGACTCTAGAACATTTCTGAAAATCATTGGGGAATTTTGCTGTTCCCTATCTCCAGTTTGTTGGCACCAAATCTATTGCTATTGTGTTACGCACGAGTAATGTTAAGTATAGTTTCATATGTTTAAGATATTATATGGTTTCAAGAATATATATATATATATATATATATATATATATATATATATATATATGACTTCAAGAAAATAATGATAATCATTTATAAACAATTATAAACCTTTAAGTAATTATTCTTGATCCTTTTGCGGACAGAACGACATCTTTGTCCTTTTTTCATTTGTAAATTATTTTCCTATTTACTGCACGTTGACCTATTTAATGTTAATGACCTATGATGTTAATGACCTATTTAATGTTAATGACCTATTTAATGTTAATGTATAAATAATATTGCTAGGAGGTTTCATGAAGTGATTTTATTGTGTGAAGCTATGCACGTGTGGTCATTTCAAAATTTTATGGTTCTGTCAGCATTCCTCATTTTTGAAACAGGGTAGTAGCACCTCAAGTTTTTTCGATCAAACACATCTGGGATAGTGTTTAAATGATTTTTAGCAACCTCAATAAGTGGCCTTTAAAACATAAAGCACAAGGTCAATTTTTCAGCGGGGCTTACAGGTTTGAGTTTTCTTTCTTCTTGACCTATTACCATATCAAGGTAAAAGAGTCAGTCAACCCTACTATTTAACCATTGCTAAAGAGAGAATAGCCGGATTTATACCTTTCCCAAGGGTATTAGTTCTATGTGAATGTAAAATGCTTCGTCCAGGATTTGAACTCAGGTCACCGTTTCCCTTTCCTTCGATGATAACTATTTAAGCACGATATATATATATATATATATATATATATATATATATATATATATATAATCTAGGCGTGCTAACGGCACGAATCCTCTTGATTCTCACCCACCATTCGTCCTAATAAGTCATCGCTCTTGGCGAGTCCTCTAAGCGGCAACTGGTGTCCCCTCAGAGCTGTTGGATGTAAGTTTTTGCTGGTCAGCCAACACTGGTGTGTCCATGTGCCGGAGTCGATTGGTTTAAGTCGCTAATGATTTCGTCCTTATTTCTCGAGTTCTTGCAAAGATCTCCAAAAACTAAAGTAGTCAAAAATCATACTCTTGTCTATTCACCTCTGAGCGTGATAGGGCCAAAACCCATATAAAAACATTTTTATCCCACTCTATCTATTTTATCATTTATTAAAATCTGGCTGACTTTCCTTACGTGTTTTAGCAATTCTTGGGCTATTACTATACACACATATCAATATGGCAACTGCATCATCTTTCAAAGGTCTCTACCGTTCTTCATAATCTCGCCATCCCATCAGCATTCTTCCGTCTGGGTGAGGCTGCTCGGACACAAGAATCTCCACTGTGTCATTCCCGTGGTGTAATGGTTATCGTCACAGGATATGGACACGGCGATCCGAGTTCAATTTCTGGATAAGACTGATTACATTTCACATAGCACTAATACCCTTGGGAAAGGTATGAATCCAATTATTCTCCCTCCAGCTATGGGTAAATAGTAGGGAAGACTAGGTTCTTCAGCCTTGGTGAGGCAACTAGTCAAGGAGAAGGAAAACTCTGAATTCAAACCTGCTAAACTCCGCTTAAAAAAATTGACCTTGTGTCATATCCTGCCCGAGCGGAGGGGTTGGGTAAATAGGATCATAGGAGGATAAAACAACCATTTACGGATATGTAACTGCTTCCAACTGTTCAAGCCTGCATACGTCGCCACACATCCATTGCTCTGGGACTTTTTCAAGAGAAAGGTTGATAGATGAAAAATCGAAATGGAACATTTGTACATCATGTTATTATAGAGGCCAATGCTTGTATAACACGAATACCACTTTCTATGTCTTCATTCTTATTATTCAGTGATAAGCCAAAGCAAGATAACCAGTAATCATGTTAACTGCGGATATCATATCAGAGTCGTCCTCCTAGTTGGATAACTTGACAAATAACATGGGGTCCAACCCTTACAGAAAAATTCTGCTAAATAGCAGTTGAGCACAAAGCTTCTTCCATATACATGTATACATACATATATAAATACATTTGAAATGTGCCCGTGGTGTAATGGTTATCATCGTAGGAAGTGGACACGGTGACACGAGTTCAAATCCTGGACGAGACTGATTGCATTTCACATAGCACTAATACCCTTGGGAAAGGTATGAATCTAGTTATTCCCCCTCCAGCTATGGGTAAATAGTAGGGCAGACTAGGTTCTTCAGCCTTGGTGAGGCAACTAGTCTAGGAGAAGGAAAACTTTGAATTCAAACCTGTTAAACTCCGCTCAAAAACTGACCTTGTGTCATATCCTACCCGAGTGGAGAGGTTGGGTAAATAGGATAAATACATTTGGAAGGCTTTCATTGTGTTATGGATACCGTTGTAAGGAATGACAACGGCAAGACGAGTTTGAATTTTCCATAGCGATAATAACGTTGGGAAATATATTAATTGTTCTCCCTCTAGCTATGGGTAAATAGTTGAGCAGACTAAGCTCTTCAACTTTGGTATGGTAACCGGTCTAGGAGAAGGAAAACTCGGTATTCAAACCTGTTAAACTTCGCTTAAAAATTGACTTAGTGTCACATCCTGATCATGCCGAGATGTTGGTAAACGTATATATATATATATATATATATATACCACCAATGCCCCTAGACACTCGTACAGATACACTCATCCTCTGACCCATATACATGTATATAAGCTTCATCTATACGCATATATTCTCATATGGATATATCTATTCCTACATGCTAATGCATTTTGCATATGCTTGTAGGAATAAACCTGGGGTATGTTTCAAAAGTAACGAAGCAAGTGTCACAAACTATTTCAATTCCAAACGACAAACTACATGCACTTTCCCATCCTTCTCAGCCACGCTAAGAAGGATTATTCCTGGATGGACCTCTACTCCGCCGTTACGGCCCTCTTGACAGTCTCCACACCTTCGAAACAGGTCGCCTTGAGTGTGGAGAAAAGAAAAATGACATACGGAACAAGATATGATGAATAAAGAGGTTGTTTTAGTTGGACGATGTTCATCTCAGCCAGGAACTGCAAGATGCTTAGTACATTTTGTCTTCTTACTTTTTAGACATGCCCAAATCTTTGGAAATAAAATTTCAAACACTGTCCTTTTTTTAAGTCCAGCTGATTTGCGATCATTCGAGCAAACTATGATCACCACACAACACCTGCCTCACCTACTCGACGTTCACTTCATTCCTTCTCTTTGAAGGCCTCCCGCTCTTGGGGTCATCTTTCACCTCCTCGCGACCATTTTGGAATCTGTTGAGCCTCTTAAAAACACGTGTACGTGACGTGGAGTTTCCTCCACACACTTTTTGAAGCATTTCAAGTCTTTGCAACGGAGTTTTCTCCAACCGAATCCCAAATTTCTGGTTTATTCGATCCTCAGTAGAAATAGCTAAACAACCGGAAAAAGAGAAGGTATAAACAAGAGCACGTGAAAAAATTGCAAAGATTACGGTTATATATTTTCGAGACACGATCCGTTGACTCCCCGATGCTTATTATTGCCAACTTCTTAGAAAAAGTCACCATTCATTGAATTAACCTCGTATCTTTAGGATGATTTTTAATTTATTTATTTAATGTCTCTCAGTATATTTCTATGATTTTCTATATATCTGTTATAATTTTCAATATATATATCTGTAATGATTTTCAATATATTTCTGTGAGGACTTTCAATATATTTATATAATAATTTTTATTATATTTCAATAAGGATTTTCCATCAAGTATGGCATTGACTGGATCTCGTCTTTTTTCCGCCAATCGACGTGTTTTTCATTAAATTCTTCAAAAAAAAAAATTGTGAAGATTTCTTAGGTTTAGTTTCTTTGTTTAATAATATATCAACCTTGGTGGATTATTTAATGCCAAAGCCATCCTTGCAGAACAGCAGTGATACCATTTAACCCATCTACGGATTAGGGATGTAAGGGTTCATATCTTTCCTCAGGATATTGGTCTGAAAGGAACATAATAACACGATTAGAGTTCGAACTCACTTACTACGATATAACAATTCAGCACGTTAACTACTACACTATAGGAACTCCCTCCTAAGCATTACGTTTCAAGGACTTCCTCCGAAGATTTCTTAGTTGACTTTGTTGTTCTATAGACTGCTAGGATCTTCGGTGATGTAAATATGATTCTGCTTTTTATATCCCGTGTACCACTCTCCCATAATACTCTCAATTGTTCAGAATGTTCTATGCATTTACTCATCCCCTCCGCCACCGGCAGTATGTAACACAGGGTCAATTTTTCATCAAGATACGTGGAATATAGCATTACCCGATTATCGCGAAATGGTAAAATTTTTAGTTACGACATGTACATAATATATATATATATATATATAGAGAGAGAGAGAGGGAGAGAGGAATCTAACTTAGGGTAGGTTTGGTTCGGTTTGGTTTGGTTTTATAGCATATCAACCATTGTAGGTTATTTAATACCAAATCTATTTTTATAAATTACAAACATGTCTATTTCAAACAATTCAATTTAGCATAATTATAGTTTTTTGTTTACACGGTTAAATGTAGAAACAGTTCTATTTCAAACAATTCAGTTTAGCATAAGTACACTGTTTAGTCATATTTGACCATTAGATAAGACCCTATCAGGTGTTACCACTCCGAGCAAGAGTGGACCTGGGAGCGATGGCGGTAAAGGGGTACTCTGCATTTACCAAAGCTCAAATATTACTGGAGCCTCACCATTAGATTGTTTAGTGTTATATCCAGGACATCTGTTAGGGGGAGATTTACACCTCTGTGGAGATGCATTCGTGTACACTACAGCCCCAGCCGACCTAGCTATAAGTTAGGGTAGGTTAGACACATAGTCTATCTTATGTTCTACGGCCGATGCAGTTAGCTCTGGTAGTTGTCCTATTCTATTTAAGGTTCTTACGTTAAATGTCGCTATTTGTATTGTTTGTTTGCATTTTAGTAGTTTTTGTTGTTTGAGCTCTGTAGCTGATTTTTCGAACGCTGAGGCCAGGGCTCCAACGTCAGCAGGACGCACCCCTTTTTTACCCGCGCGAAGAGCGACGCGGTTTATGTATGTGGTTTGAGTGTGGGTCGAGCAATATTGAACAAGTCCTGGCGGCAACACCCCACAAGGCAACGACTATACAGCCACTTGCCTCAGGGACGAGCTCATAAGTGATGTACTCCTATGGACCCCCACATATGGCCGGGCAAAAGCAGGACGACCAGCTCGAACATACATACGGCAGCTATGTGAGGATACGGGATGTAGCCCTGAAGACCTGCCAGAGGCGATGAAGGATAAGGAGAAGTGGCAAGAGAGGGTCGGGAATATCCGTATTAGCGGCACGACATGATGATGATGATGAAGACACATAGTCAACGGTGTTTGGTGACTACACGACCAAAGTTTGATGCTCGTATAAGCGAGAAACAAGTTTCCAAGCGCCGTTGACTTTGTATCTACTCTATCCTAACTTGGATTTACAAGTGCTCAATCGCCGATAGTGAGCACTTTTTTATTTATAAATATAGCTTACTACATAATTATATATATATATATATATAAAGAAAAATTAATATGAAGGTAATCCAAGTAGAAGGAGAGGTTTATTGATAAGCAAAGTCGACACTATAGCATTTCGGTTCTAATGAACCATCGTCAGGACTGTGAGGAATGATATTAGTGATGTTAGATCAACGATGGATGTTTAAAGGTGCAAAATACAAAAACCTAGGGAAAATTTGTATAGCAAGAAAAAATTGGCCGTTTAATTAGTGAATCGTGTCATTTGACTTAATAGAAATATTGAGTAGAATTTATGTTCCGTTTGTTTATCAAGAAAGATTTCGAATTAAAATGAGAAAGAAAAGGAAAAAGAGAAAGAAAAAGACAAAATCTAAGACTATATATATATATATATATATATATTCTCATGAAATGTGGCCAAATAAACTTTATTTTTCAACATACTCCCCCATTACAGTCCACACTCTTCTTCCATAGCTGCTCCCATTGGTTAAAAAGTCATCAATAGCAGATATGACATCATTATATAAAGTTTTCCGCCCACCCATATATATATATATATATATATATATTGATAAAGGTGTACAGGTGATCGTCTACCTTCCAAGAATGATTCAGTGATTTTGTAGATACAGAAGTAGGTAAATAGACATGATTACAAGTAGATAGATAGATAGATAGATAGATAGATAGAGCCCCATTACTTTGTATCCTTGTAATTTCGGGTCTTTCTATGTTTAAGCTAGAAAGCCTCTTATTCTAAAGATAAGTACATTAATTTCTTCATTCACTAAGTTGAATCGGAATTTTCGAGGCAGAGACGTCAATTCTGAAAAGCTGTTTACATCAATTTCACTGTTCCATCTTTCAAAGACGTGCGACATGAAATAAGTTTCTGGGGTTAGAAAAAGCACTCAGATGAATTGGGAGAAAAAATTACATTTGTCTACCATCACTAGCTAAGGAAGACGTATTTAAAAACTGCTTAGACAAGACGTTCATTCCTTTTACTCTAGTGTTATACCAAGATGAACATAGTAAGTATATGAATTTATTTGACTGCAAAGATAGTTCGATAATTTCCAGACAGAGATATAGAGATATATCTCAGCATTTCGTTATTTACTCATATATATATATATATATATATATATATATATATATATATATATATATATATATATATATATATATATATATATATATATATATATATATATATATATATATATATATATATATATATATATATATATATACCATATATATGAGGTGCTCGTGGTGTAATGGTTACCGTGGTAAGAAATGGATATGGTGACTTGAGTTCAACTCCTGGACAAGGCTGTTTGCATTTCACATAGCACTAATAACCTTGGAGAAGGTATAATCCAACTGTTCTCCAAGGGTAAATAGTAGGACCGACTGGACTCTTTAAACTTGGTATGGCAACCGGTGTAAGAGAAAGAAAACTCTAGATTCGAACCTATTTAATTCCGCTTAAATATTGACCTTGTGTCACATCCTGTTCGTGCGTAGAGGTCAGGTGAATATATATGTATATATTCACGCTTAAAACCGATTTATTATGCTTTTAATTGCACACAGCCTCTAAATCCTGCCATACTTGTTGGGTTTTGAATTTAGAGTTTTCTTTTTCCTGGATTGGTTGCCCATACTAAGGGTATTTACTTATGGTCACACTTGCTAATTATATTTACTCGTGATAGTTTACCTTTAACAAAGTATACTTTTACACTAATTATCCTGCGTTTAATTGATTGTTTATGTCAGGAAACAAAGTATACCAGTAGAAACTGGGTATTAATGGATAGCGGGTTTGAATTCAAAGATTTATTCTCCTAAACTGGCTGCTCTTGCCTTATATATTTACTCATGAAAGTGTACTCTTAACAAAGTGTACTCTTAACAAAGTGTGCTCTTAACAAAGTGTACTCTTAACAAAGTGTACTCTTAACAAAGTGTGCTGTTAACAAAGTGTACTCTTAACAAAGTGTACTCTTAACAAAGTGTGCTCTTAACAAAGTGTACTCTTAACAAAGTGTACTCTTAACAAAGTGTGCTCTTAACAAAGTGTACTCTTAACAAAGTGTACTCTTAACAAAGTGTGCTCTTAAACTAATCTGCTTGCGTTTAATTAATAAATTTTGTCCGGAAACAAAGTATACCAGTAGAAACTGGGTATTAATGGATAGCGGGTTTGAATTCAAAGATTTATTCTCCTAAACTGGTTGCTCTTGCCTTATATATTTACTCATGAAAGTGTACTCTTAACAAAGTGTACTCTTAACAAAGTGTACTCTTAACAAAGTGTGCTCTTAAACTAATCTGCTTGCGTTTAATTAATAAATTTTGTCCGGAAACAAAGTATACCAGTAGAAACTGGGTATTAATGGATAGCGGGTTTGAATTCAAAGATTTATTCTCCTAAACTGGTTGCTCTTGCCTTATATATTTACTCATGAAAGTGTACTCTTAACAAAGTGTACTCTTAACAAAGTGTACTCTTAACAAAGTGTGCTCTTAAACTAATCTGCTTGCGTTTAATTAATAAATTTTGTCCGGAAACAAAGTATACCAGTAGAAACTGGGTATTAATGGATAGCGGGTTTGAATTCAAAGATTTATTCTCCTAAACTGGTTGCTCTTGCCTTATATATTTACTCATGAAAGTGTACTCTTAACAAAGTGTACTCTTAACAAAGTGTGCTCTTAACAAAGTGTACTCTTAACAAAGTGTACTCTTAACAAAGTGTGCTCTTAACAAAGTGTACTCTTAACAAAGTGTACTCTTAACAAAGTGTGCTCTTAAACTAATCTGCTTGCGTTTAATTAATAAATTTTGTCCGGAAACAAAGTATACCAGTAGAAACTGGGTATTAATGGATAGCGGGTTTGAATTCAAAGATTTATTCTCCTAAACTGGTTGCTCTTGCCTTATATATTTACTCATGAAAGTGTACTCTTAACAAAGTGTACTCTTAACAAAGTGTACTCTTAACAAAGTGTGCTCTTAACAAAGTGTACTCTTAACAAAGTGTGCTCTTAACAAAGTGTACTCTTAACAAAGTGTGCCCTTAAACTAATCTGCTTGCGTTTAATTAATAAATTTTGTCCGGAAACAAAGTATACCAGTAGAAACTGGGTATTAATGGATAGCGGGTTTGAATTCAAAGATTTATTCTCCTAAACTGGTTGCTCTTGCCTTATATATTTACTCATGAAAGTGTACTCTTAACAAAGTGTGCTCTTAACAAAGTGTACTCTTAACAAAGTGTACCCTTAACAAAGTGTACTCTTAACAAAGTGTACTCTTAACAAAGTGTGCTCTTAACAAAGTGTGCTCTTAACAAAGTGTACTCTTAACAAAGTGTGCTCTTAACAAAGTGTACTCTTAACAAAGTGTGCCCTTAAACTAATCTGCTTGCGTTTAATTAATAAATTTTGTCCGGAAACAAAGTATACCAGTAGAAACTGGGTATTAATGGATAGCGGGTTTGAATTCAAAGATTTATTCTCCTAAACTGGTTGCTCTTGCCTTATATATTTACTCATGAAAGTGTACTCTTAACAAAGTGTACTCTTAACAAAGTGTGCTCTTAACAAAGTGTGCTCTTAACAAAGTGTACTCTTAACAAAGTGTACTCTTAAACTAATCTGCTTGCGTTTAATTAATAAATTTTGTCCGGAAACAAAGTGTACAAGTAGAAATTAAGTATTAAAAGATAGCTAGTTTGAATTCAAAGGTTTCCTTCTCCTTGACTGGTTGCCCTTGCTAAATATATTTACTCATGAAAGTACATTGCTGACGACGTGAACTCTTAAACTAATCGTCTTTCGTTTAATTATGTTCATTATCACCATTTTGCTGAATTTGAAACTGTACTGGAAAGCCATCAATTGGTACTATAAAAAATGTCCCATCGTGCAGCTACGCAACTCTTATCTTTCCTCTGGTCACAGCAATGGAGGTCGTTACAGAGTCATGAATCTCCTGGATTGCGTGATTGATGCTAAACTGGTCACTTGATCACATGCAGACAAGCCATTAATGATCCCGCGCATTGCCATTGTTAACAGTGACAAATTGTTTCTCACTGGCATTCCACGAAGACAGTTTTCCGTTCGTTAGTGTTTTAGAATGACTATGAGCAAAGCTTATGGACAGACTCAGCCAAAAAAGGGACTTCTTCTCACATGGCCAAGTCGAAATCAAACCGCTTAAAAATCGACCTTGTGCCATATCCTGCAAGTGGTGGAGCAATTCGCAAATACAAACAATGCTTTCTGCCCAGAGGTTCCTTCGCAGCGAAAATAATATAATATAATATTTTGAAAATGAAGAAAAACGGAGTGAGTTTCTCGTTTGAATCAACTTTGGATTGACAGCGAGCAAAAATACAGTCAGACACTGTTGCAGATTTTCATCAACCTTTCCTTTAAGTCAGGAATCGAGAATTGCAAATGGTTCATACGTTTAAAAAGAAAGGGAATTAAGAATTTTCCTTCTTCTTGACTGGTTGCCCATACAAAGGAGATTTACTCACGGAAGTCTTCTCTTGAAAAAGTGCACTCTTAAACTAATCCTCTTTTGTTTGTGGAGTCCCTCCTTCATAGTCATTGATATCATATTCACTCTGACCTGGAGTGCTAGTACCTGTCAGGATACCATTTATAAGACAATTATTAGTATTTGATAGAAATACTTAAAAACATATAACAATGCAATTATAATAAACTTTCAAATGAATAAGATTAAAAAGTTTTAAATGATATAAAATAGAAAGTACTCTTAGGGGTCCTCGTGGCTTAATGGCTAAAGTGCTGAACTGCAACCTTCAAAGCTCAGGGTATTTCAAAATAGATGCTACCCATTAATATGATGATGATTTATTACAGAGACAAGTGCAATGCCCGTCATTTGGAACACGTCCTGTAAAAACGTATCCTTTGAGCTAAAGATATCAAATCAATGTTGTTGTTTTTTTATTGTTATTGTATCAGCTTCCAGAACATGCAATCTTTTTTTGAGTTTCTTGTCTCAGTTATAAATCATTATGCCTCTATTTTGAGACAATTTGGAATGATGTTGTCTCCAAATAAGTAGTGACGCAAAATATTTTCCTCCCTAGTCCAAGGCATTGTTATCAAGGATTAATAGTTGTTATAGCATACATATTTTAAATCAGAAACAAAAAAGTACACAACATTATTATTAATAAAGTTATTAGCAGTCGCATGGGTCACATGTATATTGAGACACCCTATAAGTGAGTTCAAACTCAAGTCACGCTATTGCATTAACTTTCAGACTCTTATCTACTCGGCTATGGGTTGAATTGTACCACTGCTGGTCTTTTACAGAGATAGCTTTGGCATTAAATAACCCACTAAGGTCTGTATGCAATTAAACCAAGAAACCAAATCAAAGAATACTTTATGAACATTAATGACCGTCTTAAAACATGTATGGAATACGAGTAAGTACTGATAATTGTATGAACTCGAAGAAATAATAATTTCAAATGAAATTATCTAATAAAAAAAACAACTTATAAACTTCTATTTACATCGCAACAATAAAATAGTATCTGGAATAATTACAGGTTTCTATATAAAAATCCTTATGATGTGCAGTCCCGATCATTTACAAGAAGAAGAATGTTACATTGAAAACATCTTTAAACTCCTCTATTATCCAAATTACTTCCTCTATAATTCTAAAAGTAAAGTATTGAAAATAAACCGAATTGAAAAAAGAAAAGAAAATTATAAATAATACGCATACAAAGCGCACAATATTATTTCTAAAAATCATTATAACCACCAAATTTGAAAGAAATCAAACCTATCTTCACATAAATCTAGTAAAACCATAGCAAAAGAATTGTTTAATCACTTACCATGAAGACGCACATAAAACCAAATTGTGATTTATGAATGAAAGCCAAGGAAAACCCCCGTTACTGAAGAAAAGACATATAAAAGAATGATTGAACTCTGTCAAAGAATACCTAGAAAAACCCACTATCATTTTTGGGAAGTATTTTGTGGAGAGACGAAACACAAATAGAACTTTTGACAATAATATGTCCACAAACGGCAAAATAAAGCTGATACGAAAAAGAACAGACCACCAACAGTTAAGAATGGTGGATTTATTTCTTTGTTTTATTTGCAAATCAATTTTTGTGGTTTATTTAATGTCAAAGACACCCTTCTAGAAGAACAGCTGTGATACTAACCCATATCCGGAGAGATAAGGGATTCATAGCTTTTTCAAGATTATTAGTCCGAAAGTGAACGTAATAGCGCAAATGGGATTCGAACTCGCTTATTTGGAGGCCGTCGTCCAACACTTTTACCATTACACCACGGGGACTCACTTCGAGCATCAATATTGCTGTGGTGCTGCTTCGCTACTTCTAATGCTAGAGGTCGTGACTATTTTACAGGAATCTGATGTTTATTAAACGATTTTCAGAGAAATATGAGCAACAAATTGTAAGAAAACTAAGTTTGAATAGAAGATAAGATATTCTTCAGCAAGATAACGAACCAAAACACCCATACAGAAGCACAAAGGAATGGTTGAAAAGGAAGAAATAAATTGTTTTAAAATTGGCCAGCAATGAGTCTTGATCTCAATTCTATTGAAAATCTCTGTGGTCAGCTGAAATCTTCCTCTGGGGAAAAGGAAATGCTCGTGCGCTTGGAAAGAAAGTATAACAAGAAATAACAAATGAGAAGCGAACAAAGCTTATAGAACATAGATGGCTTCCGAAAATATTTAATAACTGTCATCGGTATCAAAGTGGGTAGAACCAAATATTACGGAGTGTGACTTTATGATTGTAGTTTGTTCCTTTATCCTCTTTGAAATTACATATAAGCTGGTAATTTTTTTTTTAAATTACAATCGTTTGGTTTCTTTGTTTGATGACATAAAAACCTTCGAGAGCAGTTTAATGCCAAAGCCATCCTTGTAGAAGAACAGAAGTGACACAACTTAACCCCTAGCTGACAAGGGGGTTCATACCTTTCCCTAGAAAGTGAACGTAATAGCTTGACTGGGGTTCGACCTCACTTACTATGAGGTCACAGTTCTGCACTTAATCCACTACATCACTGAGACTTATCCCAAATTACTTTGGACCACCAACTGAAAAATTCTGATTACATAAATTTGTTTCTTTTCCATTTATTTTCGAAGATATAGCAACAAATGCAACGGTGCCAATGACTCTAAAGGAAGTAAAAAAAAAAAAACTCGAGCAAAAAATTTTAATTTATTCAGAACAAAACAAAGTTTCAATTTTGCATGTAAAGCAGGAATTTACAAAATAGTTTATAGGCAATATCCAAAAAGGTCTATTGGAGGCATGCTTAGGGAAACGGTTATAGTGGTTGGAAATGGAGTCGTGTATGAGGCTGCTTGCATTTCTCTTCATGGTAATGCCATTGGGAAAGGCATGAATCCATCTCTTCCTAACCCTCAGCTATAGGTAAACAAGAGAACAGAATGTGCTCTCTGGCCTCGATTAGTCAAACAGTCTAGGAGAAGTAAATGTCTGAATTCAAACCAGCTCTACTCTGCTTAACATATTGATCTTGTATCACATCCTACCCGTGACAGAGGGTTTGGGTAAACATACAAAAGCATACTGGTGATTATTACAGTAATTTAAAGAAAAGAACATCGCGGAGACATAAAAATAAACAACGCTCTTAATCTAAAGGTAATACAACGTAACATCTTAACTCACAATTTCAATCTAAAAGTTGATTATAACGACTTTAAAGAGTTTTAATCCAACATTAATTCATTGTCTCTTAAAATTCGGATATTTTATGAAGTGTTTAGACCTTTAAAATGATTGTAAACTTTATTAATACTTTGGCTCTTAAAATTTTTATATTTAACTAAGTATGAAGGGTTTATCGGTTTAAAATGACTTTGAATTTCATTAATACTTTGGCTCTTATAATATTTTTATTGTAAAACCGCATAGAACCCAAAATAGACAACATCCTTAGGAAAAACCAAAATGGCTTCCGGAGAAATAGATCCACAACCTCACAAATACTGACCATCCGTAGAATCATTGAAGGCGTTCGATCAAAAAACCTTCAGGCAACATTACTATTTGTCGACTTTACCAAGGCCTTCGATTCCATACACAGAGGGAAGATGAAGCAAATCCTACTAGCATACGGCCTACCAAAAGAAACCGTTGCAGCGATAATGATTCTCTACAGAAACACCAAAGTGAAAGTACGTTCACCAGATGGAGACACAGAATACTTCGACATAGTTGCAGGAGCACTACAAGGAGACACGCTAGCCCCGTACCTCTTTGTCATCTGTCTAGACTACGTGCTTAGAACTTCGATCGACAAAATCAGAGAAAATGGCTTCGACCTGACTAAGAGAAGAAGCAAAAGATACCCCGCAAAAACAATCACGGACGCCGACTACGCTGATGAATTGGCGTTACTGGCGAATACGCCTAATCAAGCAGAGACACTACTGCATAGTCTGGAACGAGCTGCAGCTGGCATTGGCCTCCATGTCAATGCACACAAAACTGAATATATGTGTTACAAGCAAACGGGCAACATTGCCACACTAGACGGAACCTCTCTGAAACAAGTAGACAAATTCACCTACCTAGGAAGTAGCGTCTCATCAACCGAAAAAGACATCGACACACGACTGACGAAGGCATGGACGGCTATCGATAGGCTCTCGATCATATGGAAATCAGACCTAACCGATAAAATGAAACGCAGTTTCTTCCAGGCAGCGGTTGTGTCGATACTGCTATATGGATGCACTACATGGACGCTAACTAAACGGCTGGAGAAGAAACTAGACGGAAATTACACAAGAATGTTGAGAGCAGTATTGAACAAGTCCTGGCGAAAACACCCTACGAGACACCAACAATACGGACACTTGCCCCCATCACGAAGACTATACAAGTTAGACGAACCAGACACGCGGGACACTGCTGGAGAAGCAGGGACGAGCTCATAAGTGATGTACTCCTATGGACCCCCACATATGGCCGTGCAAAAGCAGGACGACCAGCTCGAACTTACATACAACAACTATGTGAGGACACAGGATGTAACCCTGAAGACCTGCCGGAGGTGATGAATGATAGGGAGAAGTGGCGAAAGAGGGTCAGGGAGATCCGTGCTGGCGGCACGACATGATGATGATGATGAAGTATGATGTTTTTAGACTTTTTAATTGGTTAACTATGAATCTTTTTACAAAGTATAAGTAGGTGACTTTAGTCGAGGGTGACCCGAAGGCTCTCCTTTCAATAGCTACTACACCGAAGTGTAGGGAGAGACGCTACTCCTTTCCCTGGACTGCTCCACTTTACCCTTGATCCGTACCTTATGATGCTAAGTATTTAGCAAGGCTTAGTATGACTCGACCAGGGATTTAACCCCGGGACCATTGGCGAACACTCTACTCATTAGGCCAGTGTATAATTGAAAACAATAACAGTTAAATTAATTTCGGCATAAAATAACCTTAGAATTGACAATATGTAAAACCAACCAATCAACCAACCAAATAAGCAAAAAAAGGAACTGACTGAAGAAAGATTAAATTAGCATTAAAATTCAATTTTCAAAACGGAGTCCTGGTTGAAACTCACAATTAAAATTTCGCCTGTGTAAAAATTGTCCAAGATAAGTCGAAAAAAAATTTATTGACTAAAAGTCCATGAAGAATAAAGAGTAGACTGTATTTCTGTTACTTTGTATGAAAACACGAATTTACTCAGTGTCATGTAAGTGTGTGTGTAAAAAATGGGTGATGTTTACCTATTTTTCAGGAAAATTCACTGGATTGTATGTTTATATTCACATTTTTGAGTTGTCGCTTATGGGTTTTTTGCTCGCGGTTATTTGATATCAAATACTCTTTTCTAATGGAAATAAACTCCAGCATGTCCGCTTTCAATATACTGACTTTCCTCGATTTATTCAATTTAATTCAAATTAATTCAAATTAATATTCATAGAATGTTGGCTTGTAAATTACATATACGTTGAAAGTAAATATATTGAGATTTTATAGCGATCCAGTTAGATTATGAAATTAAGTGCTCAGACGTATTGAAGATTTGTTGTAAGTAATGAAAACATTTGAATTCTTATGATCTATACCATGGAGGAAATATCCTAATCTGATAATCCAAATCATCTTTTCTGTTTTTCATTCCAAAATGATTATATATATATATATATATATATATATATATATATATATATATATATATATATATATATATATATAATAGATAAAATGCAAGTAAGAAAGTTGCATAAAAGAAGTGTTCATTATTACTAAAAATAATTACGATCTCAAAGACGTATAGTAATGGAATAAAGAAGTATATAATGTTGATATTTTAAATCATGTATTCATATATACATATATATCAAAGAAAATGTAAATGAATCCTATCGCATGTATATATAAAAATATGAAAATACAAGTATTCAAGGGAGAAATTTATTCATAGTTGAATTTTTACCAACGTTAAATGTTTGGGTTTTATATATATGTATTAAACCACACATAGACACGCACGTATATACACACACACGCATATATATATATATATATATATATATATATATATATATATATATATATATATATATATATTAAACTATATATATATGTATATATTAAACAATCATCAGGGCAATGTTAATATATGATATGGTATCTTTTAACTTATATTCAAATTTATTAAACCATTGAATATAATTCAAAAGATGTACATTTCCCTGATGATGATTTAATATAAAAAAACGAAAGGTTTAAGTTGGTGAAAAATTCAGTTATAAATAAACTCATTTTCAAAATACATTGTTTTTTCATATCACACACACACACACACACACACACAAACACACAAATACATATATATATATATAATTTTGATTGTTAACCGGCTCATTGGCCTAGTGGGTTGAATGTTCGCCAGATCCGCGAGATCTGAGTTCAGTCCTAGGTCGTTATAAAAAGACTTTAAAAATGGTACTTGATACCTCATTGCTTAACACTCAGCAATATAAGGTACGTATCAAGAGTTAAAGTGGAGCAATCCAGGGAAAGGAGTAGCCCCCTCCCCTACATCTCGGTGTAGTAGCTATCGAAAAGGGAGCCTTCGGGTCACCCTCGACTACGGTCGCCAACTTTGCTTACTTACTTAAAAGTTTTAATATCTCAAAAGTACTTGCATTCAGGCTAATAGATTAGTATAAAAACAAAAAAGAATTTAATTCTGACCTTTTCAGTTTTCATTACAAATAGTTTTATATTTTCTGTTACGTAAAGATAAAAGTCAGACAAATTAAAATATATATATAGATATGTGTGTGGGGAGGTGTTCTACACGTGTTTAAGATTTTATGGTCTTCTTCAGGAGATTAATAATGGATAGGATGTTCTTTGTTTGTAGCTTTTAAAGTGAAAATTATTTTGATAAGGATGTGATCCTTTTTAATTCCTATGACTGTCCAATTGGAATTGGAATTTACTAAGCTTTTTTGCTTAGCTGTGCCACAAGGCCACTCGTGAAGCTTTGCTACTCTAGCTTGCTAACCATTATACCCGACGAGGCGCCTCTGTTGGAGTTAATTTTCCGTGAAAACCTCTGTCCAAGACAAATGCTTTTTTGTTTAGAGAGAGAAGCACTTACATAGATACAAATACTCTCTCTCTCTCTCTCTCTCTCTCTCACACACACACACACACACACACACACACACATATATATATATATATATATATATATATATATATATATATATATAAACAGAGAAAAGAAGAAGATAGTTTTTATAGAAAAAGATAAAATCACACATATACATTTACATTTACTCCACTAAGCCTATTATGGCACTAGAACAGGTGAAATGAGCATTGAATTCCATGTTTTTATCTTGGTTCGAACTCCGACCTTTACTAACTGTGAAAAATATGAAATTATTTTAACGTTAAAACTAGACCATTTAGACTAGTATGGCATTACGTTGAATTGTTACCCATCTAAGTACTGAGTTGACTCATCATCGCTTAACTTCTTTTCTTTTTCACTAATCTTTGCTTAGTCGGTCTCAGGTTGCTTCCATTATCTGCTGTAATTAAGTGGTCACCCATCTAAGTACTGAACAGGCTTAACTTCTGTGATCCAACAAGAACCTGTGCTTTCAGCGCGACTTGACCAAAAGTTATATATTGTTTAGCTTAGTCGAACAAACGGGCACAAATATGAGACACGCGGTGTAGTTGGAATTCGGTATGATAGTAATGAGTTTACATTAGTTGAACCAAATATATAATCATCTTGGTACAGGCAGTTGAAAGAAGTGTAAAAATCGTAACGCCCCCAAATAGAAACACTTAAAATGTTCTAAGAGAATAAAGCGATTTTGAGTCTAATTTGCTGCAGAATGTTAATCTGAGTGTGGAGGGGAATGATTTCATTCATACTGAACCTCAGAGAATGGAGAAGGAGATGAAATGCTAATTAGAATCCTTCTCCTTCTTAAATAGAAACATCAATATCATTACGGACTACAGTTACAACGGGAAGCAAACGGGTTTCCCAGTCGTCTAGGATAGATATATAGACACGAACACGTTTAAGATAGATTGATAGACAGATATGTAAGTGCGAAGAAACTGGTAGAGTATATATATATATATATATATATGTATATATATATATATATATATATATGTGTGTGTGTGTGTGTGTGTGTGTGTTTACCGGGGTCTGGAATTTTGCCTGATTCAGAATTATTATGTCTTCAACCCAATCAGTTAAAAAGTATTAATCCACGTTTATTTGTTTGTATGTTTAGTTTTTTTTTTTGGGGGGGGTTGTTTTTGTTTATTTTGTTTTCATAGTTTTCTGATAAATATTATCCTTGCTTTCTCTTTCTCTCTCTTATCAGTCATCCTCAAGAGACGAGCTAACTGGAATAAGCCACACCCAAGTAAAGAGCAAGATAATTCTTGTAAATCGTCGTGTTCACATGCTGGGTCCGTCACAGCATTTCTTTGGATAATACTAGCTATTCGGCGATGCCCATTTCCTCTCTAAATAGTTCGGGGTTAAATGGTATCAGCAACTGAGCGTAACGATTATTAGTTTGTAAAAAAAAAAGAAATTGAATTATACCTTAAGCTATTTATCTTTTCGAAGCGTTATTGCTCAGAAAAAAGGCATGAATCCACTTCCCCACGTTCCCTCTACCATTACCAAATATGTTTAAATATTTTCGTCAATGACATGGCACAATGACTGATGGAGTAGAGAGTTAAGGGATAGACTCTTGAGCAAATCATGCTCTCCATAAAAAAAAGCTATCAAACGCATTGTCAGCCTTGACAGAAACCAAATCCTATATTGAACTAAATCAGATGGAAACTTTCGCAGATGTTTTTATTCGACGTAAGCATATATGGAGTCGGGCCGAGGATTTTTTTTTCCTGCTACCGGCACCATTGAACCAGTTTTATATTGGAAAGGAGATGTGTGCTGGCAAGTCATTTCGTTTATTCTAAATCATGGGACCAAGTGACCAATAATTGTTTATCTTCTTCTTGTTCTTCTTATTCCAACACACACACACACACACACACACACACACACACACACACACAGTGCTGACTAAAATCTGAAAGAATATAAA
>OY757919.1:39539902-39572402 GCA_963585895.1 Sepioteuthis lessoniana | reverse complement strand
TCCCTCCCCTTTATCCCCACTTTAATCGGCCTTCGGGCTTTTGACCTTGTGTCAAGTCCTGTCTGATGGGAGGCTGCGACAAATAAACGGAGGAGATTACTTCGAAGGGGACTAGAGTTTCATGTGTGTACGATCAATAAAAGTGCCCATACGAAAAAGTATGGAAACTTATTTAATGATCCTCGAATGATTGACTAATTCACTTGCGCTTTAGATAGATAGATAGATAGATAGATAGATAGATATCTCTATCTGCCCATATCTGCCTCTTACTCTCTGTTCATGTATTTCGCTTGCTCGCTATTACAGTCTCTCTATCTATCTATTTGTTTGTATATGTGTTGTTATTTTTTTCTGCTTGTCCACACTAGACGGAACCTCTCTGAAACCGGTTGACAAATTCACCTACCTAGTAAGCAGCGTCTCATCAACAGAAAAAGATATCGACACACGGCTAACGAAGGTATGGACAGCTATCGATACGCTTTCAATCATATGGAAATCAGACCTGACCGGTAAAATGAAACGCAGTTTCTTCCAGGCAGCGGTCGTATCGATACTGCTATATGGATGCACTACTTGGACACTAACTAAACGGCTGCAGAAGAAGCTAGACGGCAACTACACAAGAATGCTGCGAGCAATATTGAACAAGTCCTGGCGGCAACACCCCACAAGGCACCAACTATACGGCCACCTGCCTCCCATCACGAAAACTATCCAAGTTAGACGAACAAGACATGCAGGACACTGCTGGAGAAGCAGGGACGAGCTCATAAGTGATGTACTCCTATGGACCCCCGCATATGGCCAAGCAAAAGCAGACGACTAGCTCGAACATACATACAGCAGCTATGTGAGGATACGGGATGTAGCCCTGAAGACCTACCAGAAGCGATGAATGATAGGGAGATGTGGCGAGAGAGGGTCAGGGATATCCGTGCTAGCGGCACGACATGATGATGATAGATAGATAGATCGATCTAAATCTATCCGTATCCATCCCTTGCAATCTATCTATCTATCTATCTCTCAATATATATATATCATTGTATTTGTCTCAAAGCCTGTCCGTATATATCATAGATTTTTTCGTAAAACAAACTCTTACATTCATGTGGTCGTGAATAAAAAGAGTAACTGACTTGATTGTGTGTCCTGTTTGCATGGATGTGACTACAATTACATATGTATGCGTGTGTATACGTGTGTGTTTGTACGTGAAAAGATACTATTTACCAACCCCTCCGCTCGGGCAGGATATGACACAAGGTCAATTTTTAAGCAGAGTTTAACAGGTTTGAATTCAGAGTTTTCCTTCTCCTAGACTAGTTGCCTCACCAAGGCTGAAGAACCTGGTCTGTCCTACTATTTACCCATAGCTGGAGGGAGAATAAGGGGGTTCATACCTTTCCCAAGGGTATTTGCCCGAAAGTGAACGTAATAGCGCGACTGGAGTACGAACTCGCGTACTACGATTCCGCAGTTCATCGCTTTAACCATTACACCACGAGGACACCCGCTCGAACATACATACGTGAAAAGATGAATGCGTGTGCAAGTGTGCAAGTGAAAATAAATGCCTATATTGTCCGATATTAGTAGTGGAACTTAGTGGGGGTGCGCGGAATAATTATTCATGTTCCTCACCTGAAAAATATAAAAATTTGAATATTTGCTTCTTTTTAATCAAACGACTAAGGTAATTAGTATAATAACGTCAAGACTTCATAAAGAATTTAGATATTGTAGCTCTGTATGAAAATGACTGGTTTCTTTGTTTTTAATGGCATTTCAACCTTCATAAGTTATTTAAGGCGAACAGTAAGAGTACTAATTAATTCACATTTGGTAGAATAAGGAGGGGACATATTAGTTTGCAAGTGGAGTGTAATATAATTAAGGATTGCGGTTGTGTATATTAGTCAATTATTTTATCTTTTGTGATAAATTGTGAGTTAGCAAAAAAAAATTTAATTGAAATGTAAATCGCATTCGAAGGTCAAAGGCGCGCATCGAATCATTGAGATATGAAAGTGACAGGTTGTTTTGAAATCCGCGGTAGGCAGGATGTTGAAGATAAGCATTTTGAATGCGCTGTCAGTTGAGATAAGATGACGTAACACTGAAAATTTTAATGACACGTGTTCTTATCACATTAGTTAATAAGATAAATGGAATAATATATATGAGAATTATATTAATGGTCAGTTAGAGTCGTCAGGAGAGTCACAGCTGGACGAAGTTGGTCGGTGAATTTGCGTCGGGCATTTTCGGGTTCAGAGATGAGCGGCCTGTTTGAGGGTGAGGGTCCGATCACAGAAGAGGAAATGTAGTCGGTGATTTGTTTCGTTTCGTCTACTCGAAAAGAAACTTTCGGCGTTTTTAAGTATCATGACTCATATCTTTCGTTCTATTTCTCTCAGTTTCGTTGACGACTGCAGTAAAATGTTGCAGTCAGCAAATGAATTTTCGTAACAACATGGGTTCGTCTTGTACTTTGCGAAATGTTACACCCATTCATTTTGGGTCCCGAGTGTTACACCTTTTCATATTTCATAATTGATGTTGTCGTGTTACATGGGGTACGGACTCGCATACTACGATTTCATAATCACGCACTTAGGCCTTTACGCCACAGGAAGCTCGCTTGTGTAAAAATGAGAGCCGGTGTATCATTTCCGATGTAATATAAATTTCTAGGTACCAAGGTGAGTCAAAAGTTTTTCATGTATTTTGGTACGTGTCAATTCGCTGTATTCCAAGACCATGGAAGGTGGTTAGTAGTATTGTGGTTGTTGGTGTGCTCACACGTTGTGCATTTCTTCGCTCATTGTGTAATGAACATACAACGAAATCTAATTTGAGAACTTATACTTTACGAGTTTGAACTGGATAAAAACAACCAAAAACATTTGTTGTGTGAAAGGTGACGTAGAAGGGAAGCAACAAGGTGGTTGAAGAAATTTCGCTCTAGTTACAAGAACTTCGACGATCAGACAAGTTCAGATAAATCAATGGATTACGAAACCCTATTCCAAGCCATAGAGGCAAATCCGGTGAGTAGCATTCAGAGAGTATCAGGCGAGCTCTGCATCTCATAGTACAGTGTGGTCGGTCAGCTAAACAATCTAGGCCAAAAGCATCTAAAGCTGTCGGATTGTGCATCATGTTAACAAAATATTGCAAAACTTTTGATTCACTCAAGTATTTTCTGACTAGGTTCTGGTATTTTTCGATTCTACGGTTTCTTTAATTTTCACACTACGGTCTGCAGGCAGATTAGTTATTTCCTTCTTCTTAATAAACACTAGATCTGGTTTTCTGACTGAGATTTGATGATTCGTTTATATCTGAAAATCCCATGGAATTTTAACCGTCACATTTTCTAGAACGTATTCCTGTTAATGCTTGTACCATTCGTCAATATGACAAAATCTTAGTCTCTTTCACAGTTTCCAGTCGTCAAGCCTATTCTTGTTTGCTGCATTCACTTACTATGCGATTAACTGTTTTATCTCTCTTACCACATATCCTCCACTTGCAATTCTCTTTCACAGTTGCCAGTGGATCACTTATCCTATGAAGTCAAGTCTATTCTTGTTTGCTGCATTCACTTACTATGCGATTAACTGTTTTATCTCTCTTACAACATAAGCTACACAAGCAATTCTGTTACGTTTTTCTTTGATTCACAAAACATCATTTTGTGCTGCTATTAAAAGAGATTCATTTTCCCCTTTATAGCCATGTTGAGGGCATATCATATGCAATTATCATTATTCCATTCCTTACGAGTTTTTCACACCAGTTCTATCAGGTCGTTTTTCACAGAAGTATAAAAGACAGGAAGTCTCCGTAGATCTCCAGGACTCTTTTAAGTATTCAAACTGATCTTCTCAGTGTGTTGTTTGGATGCTTGATTCTTCCTCTGATTTTCAGTTCCCTCTGTCTCATTTTCAGGTATTTAGGGTCAGAGTTTGTATTCTTTTTATTCTTCCCTCTATGATCAGCTGAAATGGCAAAATCTACTGATGACAGGTTTTTTCTTCTTTTTAATTGACATAAAGGTCTGGTCCTCCAGCCGGGATTTGATGGTCCGCTTGTGTTTTAAAGTCCCAGAGAATTATTATTATTATTATTATTATTATTATTATTATTATTATTATATTACTCCTCGCGAATTTTTCACACCAGCGTTACCTGATGGTCTTTCAGGGGAGTCTGAGTGACAGGACATTTCCTCAGGTCTCCAGGACTCTTCTCATTAGTCTGATCGTCCTCAACAACAATTATTGTTATTATTATAATTATTATTATTTTACTCCTTGCAAGTTTTTCTTACCTGGGTTAGCTGAGGGTCTTTCAGTGGAGTCTGAGCGACAGTAGATCTCCTCAAGTCTCCAGAACTCTACTCGGTATTCTAGCAGACCTCAGTAATGCTGTAGCTTGGATGGTCTCTGTTCGTCCTGCGATTTCTGACTCTTTGAGCCCTCTTATCAAACATTTGGGGATTGTTCCAAGCTGCACCAATTACAATTAATATCACTGTCACTCTCATGTTCCATAGCTTACTTGGTTCTCAGGCAAGGTCTAAGTACTTGTCTTTCTTTTCGTTTTTCACTCTGTGGTCCGCTGGGATGGCAAAGTCCACTATACAGCAGTTCTCTCTTTTTTGTTTACTATCACTAGATCTGACCTTATGGCCAGGATTAGGTGACTATTTGTATCTGAAAACCCCATAGAATTTTGTGCGTCTTATTCTCCAGGACAGATTCTGGTTTGTGTATATATAATTTATTAGAATAGTTTTTTTTTCATTTCTTACAAGTTTTTCCCAGCAGTTTTAATCAGTGGTATTTCACTGGATGTTGTATAACCAAATACGAATATGTGAAATATACGGATATGTAAAAACGTTCACATGCATAGGAATCCCGCGAAACACTGACGACTTTCTTTAGTTCAGGTACGAAACTTTTATTACCTTCTTGAGTTTTGTCTTCCGACACGAGGAGAGAGAGAGACACACAATTTTGACTATGCTGACCGTCCCATCTGACCCAACAAACGCGTGGTGCATCCCGTAGGCCACGAAGTGGATTCGCCTCGTCCAGCTTCAAATCTCAACTGGCCTCGCCCAGCTTCGGATCTCAACTAACTGCTTTTTTTCAAAATCACCCAGAATCCCATCCTATCGCTTCCGGGCATGACGTCATTCGCACCCCAGTCCTGTTTTCTATCTGGGGGTTTTATTATAACATCTGTGATTGTCACTTCCTCAATGTGTGTACCTGCACGTGCACTAAGCCGAATAGTTCTAAGCCTAACTAAACCAAATGATAAGATATAACCAACGAAAAATGATAATATAAAAAAATCATTCCGCAATTATATAACATGGAGTCTTAGTGACAGAAAGTCTTCTCCGGTCTCCTGGACTATTCTCACTTTCTTGCCAATCTCAACAATGTTGCGATCAAGACGGTCTCAATTCTCCCTCTGATTGCCAATTCCTCCAGTCTTTTTTCAAGTCCTTGATGACCGTTGCTATCACCGTCAACTCCAATGATATTTCTAGTTCTCTGGCAAAATCCAAGTATTTGTTTATATATTCTCTTTCTTTGATTTTCATTCTGTGGTCTGCAAGAGCGGTAAAATTAACTCGAAGACAACTTTTTTTTTCGAGTTACTAAACACTAAATCAAAGTCGATGATTCGTTTCTATCTCAAAATCTCAGATAATTTTATACATCTCATTTCCTAAGACGGATCCTGTTTTTTTTCAAATACCATTTGTTAGAATATTCAAATTTAATTTCTTGCATAATTCCCACTGGATCATCTTTCCTACCCTGTCGTGCCTAGTATTGTATTCCTTTTGTGTCAGTTTCTTGCATTCGCTTATCGTGTGATTAACCGTTTCATTCCTGTCACCACATAATCTACACTTGCGATTCTGTTGCGTATTATCGATTTTCGCTTTGATATAATTGGTCTTAATGTCGTTGTTTTGTGCTGGTATCCAAAAAATTCATTTTTTTTTAAGGTTTCTCTTTCGTAACAGTGTTCAAGTTTCCTCTTGTACATCATCCTCTGTTTGTCCCTTGAAACATCAACACAGTTGTTTTTCTTTCCATTTCTTTTTTCTAGATTTTGTCATTTTAATGTTTGTTCTTATGATGACATTGGCTGTTATAATCAATTTTATTTTTCTCTTTTTGGTGTATTCTTAACCAGGCCATTGCTCTAATGAGTAGAGTATTTGCCAATGGTCCGGGAGACCTGGGTTCAATCCAAAAGACTCAAAAAATGCTACTTAATGCCACCTTGCTTAACAGTCAGCATTATAAGGTAAGGATCAAGGGTAAAGTGGAGCACTCCAAGGAATGGTAGCTATTGAAAAGGGAGCCTTCGAGTCCCCCTCGACTAAGGTCACCAACTTTACTTAATGTATCCTTCGAGTCTTTGAATTGTTGGATCTATGCAATCCTCAAAACTGGCGAGTTCGCTCCCTTCTTTTCTTAGCACATAGAGTCTGTCTATGTCATCTCTTGGGTGTGCAGCATCAACTATTTACTTATGCCTATGTCTCAGTTTCTCCCTTATCCATTATTATTTTATTCTTTGCGAGTTTTTCACACCAGCATTAGCTGGTGGCCTTTCACTGGAGTCTGAATGAAAGCATGTCTCCCCAGGTCTCCAGGACTCTTCTCAGTATTTTGGCTGCCCTCAATAGTTCTGTAGTTTGGATGGTCTCTGCTCGTCCTCTGATTTCCAACTTCTAATCCTTTGAGGACCGTTCCAAGTGCGCCAATCATAACTGGTATGACTGTCACTTCCATGTTCCATAACTCTTTTAGTTCTCTCACTAGATCTAAATATTTGTCTCTTTTTTCGTTTTTTAAATTTTCCCTATTATTATTATTATTATTATTATTATTATTAGCAAATCAAATATCTTGGTGTATATCATTTGAAATACACAACAAATAAAACATTTTTGTACATCATTTTTTCAAATGATAATTGTAAAGATAACAGAATTAACTTGTTTGATTTGTAAGCTCTTCTATCCAACCACTGAACTTAGTAAGACGATAAGATTATTGAATAAAATATGAATGAGTGTATTCATGTGATATGACCAGTCATCACCCCTGACAAATAAGGGACCCTTCTGTTTTGATTTTGAGAAAAGAAAAGTAAGAAAAAGAATACACTCTACGTGAAAGAAAGAAAGAAAGAAAGAAAGAAAGAAAGAAAGAAAAGGAAGAGTGAAAAAGCAATAATGCTATTCATCATCATCTGCTTTCATGAAGTGAAAGGAAGGTAGGAAGGAAGAGAAAAAGGAAGAAACAAAAGTGAAAAAATAATGGAAGATTAAATAGAGAGGGAAATAAATGATATATATATATATATATATATATAGAGAGAGAGAGAGAGAGAGACAGAGACAGAGACAGAGACAGAGTGAGAGAGACAGACAGACAGAAACTCAGATGGAGCGAGAGAGCGAAAGCGAAATGACCAAAAGAAATTAATGAAGAACATTTATTTTGAAAACTTGTTTAGGAAATCTGTTTTTATACAGCAACAAAAATGATGTGATATTTCATAAATCATGATAAAATATTACGGATGTTAATAATTATTCAATTTGAATATAATTTTCGGTACTTTTTCTGTAACAGATGGAAATAAATTGAATATTAAGCCCGAACTGATCTAACTACCCTGATTTATTCATTAGTTTATTTGCAAGGAAACGTCAAATGAGCAATGATAAATAAATAATGATAATCTACAAAACAAACTACTCAAAAATCATGGTACAAGTGTATGTAATTTAATGGCTGCCTTTTAAAATATAAAATAGTTTTCTTTTTGTTGTGCTTGACCAAATGTATCCACTGAAGCCAAATCTCAGCCGCATAGCCTGAAGCCGGCAGCAAGAAGAATTGGTTACGAGATGAACTTAGATTAAACAGACTTGGTGTTTTGAATAAGATGGTGTCATCTCAATAAATGGAAAGCCTTAGAAAATTTTCAGCCCAGTCAATTGTGGTTATAGAATATGCTGACTGCATATCTACAGAGGGTTAAGAATCCCCCTCTTCCAACGAGTGTCCGAGGTATGATAATAAAGCAACCGATGGTGAGGCTCCAGTCTTGGAGTTTGGGGAATGTGGAGTACTCTTTCATTACCATTACTTCCAGGTCTACTCTGACTCGAAATTGTAGAACCTGTTAGGGTCCTATCTATGGTCAAATAGAAATATTTAATGATTTTCTTTACTTGAGACTATTTAACTGAGTGCAAACAAATGAATGATGTTAAATTGAATTGTTGGAATTACATAGCAATACTTGGAACTATTTAACTTTGCAAACGAATAAATAAGGATGAATACGATTATTTAACTGTGTGCAAATAGAATTATTAGTGTTAGACAGCAATACTTGAAACCATTTAACTGTATGCAAAGAAATGAGATCTGGCTTGTTTTAAAAATGTCACCGAAAAATCATAATATATGTATAAACAGGATTTGCCATTAAGTAATCATCAAGAGTTGATATGCCATTAAACCAAATAGCCTAACTTAAATTGAAATTAGTTGACCATACACCTTGGTAGCTATATCTCATCTACTGATAGCAACATCTGTTACACGTGGGTAAAACATGAACAGCAATTGACTGGTTATCGGCCACATAAAAACCCGATCCCTCCGATGAAATAAAACAGGATTTCTTCAAAATTGTTACCATGCCAGTACTACTGTATACTTGCATCACTTGCAAGAGAGTGAAACGCCTGTAGAAAAATATATATGAATTATGCTCAAGGATGCTATGAGCTTTTGGGGAAAAATCCAGGAAGCAGCAATCTAGAAGACATCACAAAACCATCCAATTAAGACGAACGAGACACACTGGACACAGTTGGGAAAGTAAGGACGTTCTCTTATGGACTTTTACACATGGACACACCAATGTTGGCCGGGGCACCTCGGGTGGTGTACTGGTTAGCAAGGTAGAATAGCAAACCTACACGAGTGAGTTCGATTCTCATTGGGTGCCCAATTCATGCGACCTTGTGCTACATCTAAGCAAAAAGCTTAGTAAATTACCACACCAATGTTAGCCGACAAGCAAACATTTACATTCATCAGCCATGTGTGAATACTGGGTGCCATCAAGAGGACTTACCGAGAACGTTGGCTAATAGGGACGAATGGTAAGAGAGAGTCAAGGGAGTTCGTGCTGCTGTCGGCACGCCTGGATGATGATGATGATGATGATGATGATGATGATGATGAAACTACTTAATTTGATTGTAAGTGGTTTACGAGAAAGTGTGTTTATCATTTTCTTCAACTAAAACTTTTTATCTCGACTATATTACAGGTGACCTTTTAGTGCCATTCATAGATCAGGAAAGCTTTTTCAATAATATTTACTTGATGCATACGTCAAGTTTGAAGGAAGTAGTTTACTGATAGTAAGAAATACGCATTAGCAGAATACAAATGCTTTTTACGCGGGAATTCCCAGCCATGTTTGCCCAGTCGACTGGGGCTGTAGAATACACTGACTGCACCTCTACAGAGGGGTAAGACTCCCCTAATGAGTGTCCGGGATATGACACTAAACAATATGATGGTGAGGTTCCAGTAATGCTCGAGCTTTGGGGAATGCAGAGTACTCCTTCATTGCCATCGCTCCCAGGTCTACTCTGGCCCGGAGTGGTAGCACTTGATCAAATAGAACTAAACTATGTACTTCTGCTAAACTTAATTACTTGAAATAGAACTATTTTTGACATTTAACTGAGTGTAAACAAAACTATACTTATACTAAACTGAATTGTTTGAATTAGAACTGTTTGATTAAACTGAATAGCTTTAAATAGAGATGTTTTTGACAATGAAACTTTGTACTTACTTATGCTAAACTGAATTGGTTGAAATGAAATTGTTTTTGTATGCTAAACTGAATTGTTTGAAATGGAACTATTTTGACAATTAAACTGTGTACTCACGCTAAACTGAATTGTTTGAAATAGAACTGATTTTTTATAAAAATGAATTTGGCATTAAATAACCTACAAAGGTTGATATACCACAAAACCCTAACAACCAACCAAATCCAAGTCGTATCTATACTAATGTACGGATGAACCACAAAATGCATAGGGGATTTGTTTAATGGCATATCAACCTTCATTGTTTGTTTTTTTTCTGGCCCGAGCCATCCTTCAAGAAGAACAGTAGTATTATTTAATCTATAGCTGGGAGGATAAGGGAGGATTCATACCTTTCCCTTGGGTATTTTTCCGATAGTGAACGTAATAGTTCGACTAGAATTCGAACTCGCTTTCTATGATTCCGCAGTCCATCGCTTTAAATATTACACCACCACGACACCCACCACTAATAATACAATTAAACATCAGTCATTCGTTTACACCTAGTTAAATGATCAAGTTACTTGCTTGCGTTTTATGGCATATCAAATTTTGTAGGTTATTTAACGCTAAATCAATTTTACGCAAATAGTTCTATTTCAAACAATTCAGTTTAGCATGAGTACATATTTTAATTGTCAAAAACATTTCTATTTCAAGCTATTCAGTTTATTCAAACAGTTCTTATTCAGCTAATTCAGTTTAGTATAAGCATATATTTTCTTTACATACACTTAAATGTCAAAACAGTTTTATATCAAACAATTCAGTTTTGTGTAAGTACAGTTTCAATGTCAAAAACAGTTACATTTTAAACAATTCAGTTTAGCATAAGCACGCAGTTTAACAGTAAGAACATGTTAATTGTTAAAAACATTTCTATTCCAAGCTATTCAGTTTAGTCAAATAGTTCTAATTCAAGCAATTCAGTTTAACATAAGTATGCAGTTAATTCTATTTAACCCATACATAGGGCCCTATCAAGTCCTATCATTCCGGGCCAGAGTGGACCTGGAAGCAATGACAATGAAGGGGTGCTCCGCATTCCACAAAGCTCCAGCATCACTGGAACCTCACCATCAGATTGTTTAGTGTCATATCCAGGACACTCACTAGGGGGTCGTACCCCTCTACAGAGGTGCAGTCGGTGTATTCTTCCGCTCAAGACGACAGGGCAATTAAATGATCAAATAGCTCTATTTAAACAGTTCAATTTAGTATAAGTTATTTGTTTGAAGGAGTAATCCATGCTCCCCAAAATGTCAAGACTAAAGCCACATAATCAGATTTAATGTCATATACAGGACACTCGTTGGTAGAGTTTTACCCCTCTGCTGAGATGCAGTCGGTGTATTCTATAACCCCAGCCAACTGGGTTCAACTGGTTTTGATTGAAACTGCAAAAACCAGAGGTCAGTTGCACAAAGAAATAAAAACGAATTCTATGAAGATACTTGTCATTTAATCCATCTGATCAAGGGGTGACATGTGACACTTCCCAATATGGATTTGGGTGTGTTTGTTTGGGTTTTATGGCATATCAACCCTTGCAGGTAATTTAATGCCAAGTCCTGTCTATACATATATATTAGATATATATGATTTGGAAAGATTTTGTAGATAACATTTTTAAAGTATTCAAAGTTCATTAGTTTGCACACAACTAAATGGTTTCAAGTATCGCTATGTTACAGTAACAATTTACTTTGACTTCAGTCATTTGTTTGCACCCAGTTAAATGATTATACATATATGATTTATAAGTGAATAGTTTGTAGGTAATTTTATATTAAATAAGTTAGAACTCATTTGTTTGCACACAGTTAAATGATTTCAAGAATTAATATATAACAGTAATGACTCTATTTGATATTAATCATTTGTTTGCACTCGGTGAAGTGGTTTCAAGTATTACTCACAATAATAGTTTTATTTGAACACAGCTAAGTAGTTTCAAGTATGAATAGTGTTGCACTATTTATTCATTTGCACACAGTTAAATGCTGCAAGAAATATTGAACAAGTCCTGGCGGCAGCAACCCACAAGGCACCAACTATACGGCCACCTGTCTCCCATCACGAAAACTATCAAAGTTAGACGAACCAGACATGCAGGAGATTGCTGGAGAAGCAGGGACGGGCTCATAAGTGATGTACTCCTATGGACCCCCACATATGGCCGGGAAAAAGCAGGACGACCAGCTCGAACATACATACTGTAGCTCTGTGAGAATACGGGATGTAGCCCTGAAGACCTGCCAGAGGCGATGAACGATAGGGAGATGTGGCGAGAGAGGGTCAGGGATATCCGTGCTGGCGGCACGACATGATGATGATGATGATGAAATTGTTCCAAGTATTACTATGTAATACTAATAATTCAATTTTCGCACACAGTTAGTTCGTTTTAAGTATTCCCATCTAACACAAATAATTCTATCTTGTATTAATCCTTTGTTTGCACACACTTACATGGATTGCTATCTAACCGCAATAGTTTTATTTACACATAGTTAAATGGTTTCAAGTATTGCTATATAAGACTAACAATTCAATTTAACATCAGTCATTTATTTGCATACAGTTAAATGATTAAACTGTTCTATTTGAAGCATCGGGCCCTTACAGGTACTATCACTCCAGATCATAGAGAATATGGGAATAATAGAAACGAAGGGGCATTCCACATTGCCCAAGCTTCAGGACTATAGCCTCACCATCAGATGCAGTCTAGTGTCATATCGAGGATATTCATCTTGCACCTCTGCAGTCGGTGTATTCTCCAGCCCTAGCCGACTTGACAGACAATTTTCTTTAAATTAATTAATTGCTCTTGTAAAATAAAACCAATTAATAAAATGAATAAATTCTTCATTATTTTTTTTTGTTTTATTATATTTTTAATCGTAAAAAATGTACAGTTTTTGCAATAAGCATCAGAAATTTGAAAACTAAACAAAAACTTTCGAAAAAGTATTTGTACATTTCGAAATTTAAAAAAAATGGTTTTGTATTTATTACAGTACAGCACTAATGAATGAAAATGATTATTTCATAAAAGGAAAAAGAAATACAAGTTTACCTTATGGATAAAAATAATCACCGGCTCAGTTGGTAAATGAAGCCGAACGGCTATTACTCTTTGGACTGCGAACCGTTCATCGTGTATATAGCGATCTTGGGAAAAATCCAAATAATTTTAAGTTGTTATCCTACAGTATTCTAAATGGTCGGTAGATCAACAAAGTAATCTGGTTAATAATCTGTCATTTAATGTCATTGTCATTAATTCTATTTAATTCTTTAAGTTCTGAATAATAGATTTCGTGTAAGGATAGAAAAAATATCTTATCTATGTATTTTAGTGTATTGTATTTTAGTTTTTAAACCGGACCATTGGCATAATGATTAGAGTGTTCGCCTAATGGTCCAGGAGACCGGGGTTCAATCTCAGGTCGAATCATACCAAAGACTCAAAAAATTGGTACTTGGTGCCGCCTTGCTTAACTTTCAGCATTATAAGGTACGGATCAAGGGTAAAGTGGAGCAATCCAAGGAATGGAGTAGCGCCCTCCCCTACGCCTCGGTGTAGTAGCTATTGAAAGGAAAGCCTTCGGGTCGTCTTCGACTAAGGTCGCCAACTTTACTTACTTTACTTAGTGTTTCAGTGTAAAATTTCTGTGTAAATACATTTTTTCTCAAAAGTGTCATCTTTTCCATTATAGTTCCCATTCCTAACGAGAATCTTTGTCTCTTGTCTTAACTCAATGCAACATACTCTTGACGTTGAGAGTAAAAATATTGTTTTTAAGTAGAGACCCATGCGTTGTAGTTTTTGACCTTGTGTTTTATTAGCTGTCATGCCAAAAACCCACTTAACTGAAAACTGCTTCCTGTTCATCTCGAAAAAGGAATTTATACATTTAAACACTCAATGGTCACCCATTGTATGTATTTGCCAACCCCTCAAGGTTAATCTTTAAGCGGAGTTCAGCTGGTTTGAATTCAGAGTTTTCCTTCTTTTAGACAGTTGCAATAGCAAGGCTAAAGAGCCCTGTCTGTCCATAGCTGAAGGGAGACTAGTTGAATTTATATTAACTCTATGTGAAAAGCAAACAGCTTCATCCAGGGTTCGAACTCGGTTTGTCGTGTCCATTCCCACCGACGATAACCATTACACCCTCGTGACTTCTTCAATAATCGGATTTCTGTATCAGTTGTCTTATTGAATCTCTCTTGCTTAAACTACATCTTTTACTGCCAAAGAGACCTAGCATCTAAAATGAAGAGATCGTCCATTATCTAGAGGTGTTGCTGCAATACCAAACAAAGTAGTTGCCAAAGCAATCATCTTTTGTGATCGAAGGTAGTCCCGGATGACAATTACAGTATAAATTTTTCCCAGTACTTCTGCTAGCATTTAGATAGAAAAGTTTCTCTGGTCTCTCTCAGCCTGACTGAATTACTTCTTGGAAAAACTTGTTTTGTTCATAGTTTAGAGAAGGTAGCATTTCTTCTACCGCAATTTTCTGTCGATGGTAATCAAACACAGTTTCTTTTTTAAGGATTCAGGTAATTTGAGTCTCCTCTACAGTTGTTAGGGCTAGTATAGGCAGTCCAAAATTGGCATGAAGTTCAAGTCCGTCATACTGAAATCTCTCCTGAATCTTGATTAGAACTTTAACACAAGAACTTTTCACATATGACTGTTTTATGATTCTTCTGCATATCTTCAACTAGTTTCATTTTCCACAAACAACAGTATGTCAACTGATAGGCTTGCCTCCTGTTGAAAATATCTTTTGCAGCTGTGGACGAAATTGAACTGATGATGCCTCTTCCATGACCTTGTACACCTCAGTGTCATCATCAAATAGCCTCAGTTTCAGACATGCCTTTCGTTTTCAAGTCATCGAAAGATTTTGAACCAGCCTTGTGATGAAGTAATATACGGAGTTTGAACTGCTCTGACTGATGACGACTCAAAAATATTCATAGTTTGCGACTAAGTCTCTCTGCTGTGGACAAGTGGTGGTGTTCATTTATAATTTCACGTTTTCATCGCTGTCAGTTTTTCTGTACTTTGCTCATGGTAAAATATATTTGGTTGTTGTTTATCTAGTTTAATGGTATATCAACCCTTACGGGCTAAATAATGCCAAATCCTGTTTATATATATTTAGCTGATAAAATGAGAAAATGAATGAATAAAAATCTGATCAAAATCTTTATAATTTTTATTTCTTTAAATTGAGAGAAAAATTTGTTGAAAAACAAAAGCACGAAGTCTTTTCTTGTCAGGAAAGATAATTTTCACCAGGGCGTAGATACTAATGAAGTATATCAGTAACTGTTACCTTAAAATAAAGGGACATATTTCGTGAACTTCTGCTGCTAATGCATTCTTGAAAGAAGAGAATGTAAATTTTCACTCAAAAGAAATAAACCAAAAGGTATTTAACTAAGAAATCAATCATTACCTACTGTTATATGAGTAAGTATAGAAAAATCCACCACATATAGAAGAAATACTATTTAGGTTGGCTCAAAAAATTTTTTTAAATGTTGATGCTTTGTCAATGAATATGATTGGCTTAGAAAGTGTATTTTAAATGTATTAGGAGGGGAAAGATTTTAAGATTTTGGAAGCTTTTGATCCTTCAAATTTTTCGCTGCAAGTCAAATATTGTTGTCGTCTGCCAAGTATCTAAAAATTTAAAAACCAGTGCTAATGTCCCGGTTGGTTAATAAATGTACAAAACTACAGCTTACGAGCCTATTTTTTATACAAAAATTTAACACTTTTTTAGTATGAAAATCCGTTGAATATATATATATATATATATATATATATATATATATATATATATATATATATATATATGTGTGTGTGTGTATGTGTGTGTGTGTGTGTGTTTTGTAAACGAATGGTTTAAAGGTAACATTATTTATAAACTAGTTTCAGCTCATTTGTTGGCATAAAGTTAAGTGGTTTCAAGTATTGCTATTTAACACTAATAATTCTATTTTAGGTTGGTTGGTTGGTTGGTTAGTTGTGTTTTTATGGAATATCAACTCTTTTAGGTTATTTAATTAGAAATCCTGTTTATACACACACACACACGTATGCATACGTGTATGTGATTTGTAAACGAATATTTTGTAGATAACATTATTTCTAAACAAGCAAGACCTCATTCATTTGCTCACGGTTAAATGGTTTCAAATATTGCAATGTAATTCTAATTGTTCAAGTTAACATGAACCAATTTGCACACAGTAGTTCAATTTAATATTAATCTTTTTTGCACACTGTCAAATGGTTTCAGGTATCGTGAATAAGTAAATAATTCTATTTGACCCACAGATGACACCCTAACAGGTACTAACATTCCGGGTCAGAGTGGACCTGGGAGTAATATCAATGATTGGGTACTCCACATTCCCCAAATCTCCAGGACTGGAGCCTTACTATTAGATGCTGTTTAGCGTCATATTCAGGACACACTTACCCCTCTGTAGAGGTAAAGCCAGTGTATTCTACAGCCGCAGCTGACTGGGCTGATGATAAAATACTTTGATATATCTTGATAGAGTATTTTATGAGCCTCGAGATCTTCTTGATTAAATCTAAAATAGTTAATTGGTAAAAGGTTCTCTATGCAAAACAGCGCTTTTTTCTTGGCCTTTCAGATATAATATGAGTTGTTCTCTCTGCATGTGACAATGGAGTTTTTCACTAACAGGCTTCCGTATACGTAGAAGAACCCATAGATCTGTTAAAATGCGTCTCATTTTCTAGGACGGATTCTGGCTGGTGCATATACCATTTGTTAGTAAGTTGAAATTACATTTTCTTGCACAAATCACATTGATCACCTTTCCCACACAGTGATGCCTTGTTCTCCTTTTGTGCATTCACTGCATTCACTTTTTATGTGATTAACTGTTTCATGTCTGTATCCAGATAATTATTAATTGCTATTCTTTTGCATATTATCAGTTTTCACTTTGATAATATTGGTCCTTATGGTATTATTTTGTTCTGAGATCAAAAGAAATTTAGTTTCTCTCTTGAGGTTTCCCTTTCTTACCCATAACCAGTTTTCTCGGGTGCAATCTTCTCAGTTTATTTTATGATGTTCGATGTTCAAGGAGTGATTTTGGCCAACACTTTATAATCTCTTCACTCGCATATAATGCCGAATAACGAGCATGGAAGGCTAAGACAATACTTAGAATACTGACTCACAATGCTGCTCTAACTACCAATCTCACCAGACCTCTGTCTGACTGATTTATATATTTACTATTTCAAGTCACACATGTAGCACAATCCATTTCAGCTGTTGTGTTTATTGCCTGGAGATCCGTGTTCAATCCTTACAGTTCTGTATCGGCACATTTTCTAGATAACAGTCTGTAAGTTGAATCATCATAAAGTTATTTTTCTTCACATTTCTACTTCCTACTTTTTGTTGTTTTTCTGTTTGCTCTTATGTTGCCATTGCTGTTATTAGTATTTGATCTTTTTTGTATATTCTTCGAGTCTTCGAATTTTTTTTTTATATCTAAGCAATCCTGTTGGTGAATCCTCTTTATCCTTCTTTTCTTAACACATGTCATCTCTCGAGTGTAAGGCTTTGTGTATCGTTATTAATTTTCTAGTCCAGTTCTTCCTTTGTTCATTTTAAGAATGGTCCTGAGTACCTTACTTGGGAAAACAGCTCAGATGTTTATTTCTTTGATGATATTTCTGCTGCAGAGCTTGCTTTCGAGAAGCTTCTTGTTCTTATAAGGTATTCTTTCCTTATTTTTTCTTTCATCTCTAACTGATAATGTCCGTTTCCAATAATCATAACTAATCATAAATTTCTTTTTCTCCAAGTATTCTGACGCTTTCCTGATTTTCTACTTCTAATCTTTCCATTGTTTTCCCCATTTTCATTATCAGCATGAGATATTTTTCTGTGACACATGACATTCCAATATCCTGGCCGTATGTTATTATATTTTGTATTAGGCTTTCTAGTTCTTTCTCCTTTTTGACAAATATCTTACTATCATCTACATACATAAGGGGTTTATATTTTTCCTGTGATTTTGTAAATTTGTATTTCCTAGGTACGCCGATGACATAGCGATACTGGCAAATACACCTGACCAAGCAGAAACACTTCTGCATAGTTTGGAACGAGCATCAGCAAGCATAGGCCTCCATGTTAATGCACACAAAACGGAATATATGTGCTATAACCAAACGGGGGACATCTCCACTCTAGAAGGAACCCCTCTTAAACTAGTAGACAAATTCACGTACCTAGGAAGCAGCGTCGAATCAACCGAAAAGGACATCGAAACGAGGTTAACGAAAGCATGGACAGCTATCAATAGGCTATCGATTATATGGAAATCAGACCTAACCGATAAAATGAAACGCAGTTTCTTCCAGGCAGCGGTCACATCGATACTGCTATATGGATGCACTACATGGACGCTAACAAAACGGCAGGAGAAGAAACTAGATGACAATTACACAAGAATGCTGCGTGCAATCCTGAACAAGTCCTGGCAGCAACACCCCACAAGACACCAACTGTACGGCCACCTGTCCCCTATCACGAAAACTATTCAAGTTAGACGAACCAGACATGCAGGACACTGCTGGAGAAGCAGAGATGAACTCATAAGAGATGTACTCTTATGGACCCCCACACATGGCCACGCAAAAGCAGGACGACCAGCTCGAACGTACATTCAGCAGCTATGTGAGGATACAGGTTGTTGTCCTGAAGACCTACCTAGGGCGATGAACGATAGGGAGGAGTGGCGAGAGAGGGTCAGGGATATCCGTGCTGCCAGCACGATATGATGATGATGATGATGATGATTGATATAACAAATAGTAGTGGCGCAAGAGAGTCTCCCTTGAAGATACCTCTTAGGATTTTGCTCTCTGCTAGGGTTTGTTTTCATACTGTTAATTCTACTTTACAGTTTTCTATGGCTTTCCTGTTGACGTCGATTGTCGATTATTTTGTACATTTTTAGACATTCTATTATTCAAGTTTGCGGAACCATACCATAACCCTCCTTGTAGTCAATCCATGTCTTGGCTACATTTTTCCGCCTTGTTTTAACCTCACGAGAATTTGTTGATCTCTATAAAGTAGGTCATCCGTTCTTCTTGTTCATTTGCTGCATCCTTTCTGTTCTGGTAATTGTCAATACAAGCGAGGAATAATTTTTTTTTATTTCATCTGAGCAGTTAGGATTTTCCACATCGTAAATAGACACGTTACTGGTGTATAAATACTATTGATGGTTCTTTTCCGGGTCTACCTGGATCAGGGTAACTTTTCCCTTCGTTATCCATTCGGAAATGCTTGCTCCTTCTTAGTATTCACCCAGTTGCTGAGACAATCTATCAGGGATTATCATTATTATCAATACAAGTACTTGAATCTTACAAGAGAACTAAGTAAGCAGTGGAACAAGTGGGTGACTGTGATACCAGTTTTAATTGGCGCACTTGGAACTGTTCCTCAAAGGCTTGGAAAGGGTGCTGGAAGAACTGGAAATCGGAGGATGAATCAAGACTATCCAGAATATGGCATTGTTAAGACTAGCCAGAATACCGAGAAGAATGCTGGAGACCTGATGAGACTTTCTGTCACTCAGACTCCAGTGAACGACCATTAACTAACACTGGTGGGAAAGGCTCGTAAGAAGTAAAATGATAGTAATAATAATAAAGAGATAAACACTAGGGTTGTCCCCCTCATAAGATACTCGGGACCATTCTTAAAGTGGACGAGGTAAGAATTTCAACAAATGGGCCAGAGAATAAGAAAACTAATAACAATGCATTAAGCTTTATATACTAGAGATATCATAGACAGACTATATGTGTCAAGAGAGAAGAAGGAAGATGACTCGCCAACATTGAAGATAGCATCAATACGTCGGTAAGACGACTCGAAGACTACATAAAAAATAACAAATAACACTAGGATCAATAGAACAACAATAACTAGGAACAAAAATGGGAAGAAAAGCAATTGTATGGATATTTAAAGCGACAAACGAGCGAAATCTCATACGAGAAGACTTAATCATGGCTAAGAAAGGGAAACCTTGAGAGAAACTGAATCCCTTCTAATAGCAGCACAAAACAACGCCATAAGGACAAACTACATTAAAGCAAAAGTAGATAATACGCAACAAAATAGCAAATGTAGGTTATGTGGTTATAGAGACGAAATGATCAATCACATAATAAGCGAATGCAGAAAATTAGCACAAAAAGAGTATAAAACTAGAAACGAGTGAGTGGGGAGGTGATTCACAGAGAATTGTACAAGAAGTGGTATATGTACAATCCAGAATCCACCTTAGAAAATGAGACCCACAAACTTCTCTGGGATTTTGAGATACTCACGGATATTCTAATCTCAGCCAGACGACCAAACCTAGTGATCGTCATAAAAAAAGAGAACACCGAATAGTGGACTTTGCCGTTCGGGCAGACCACCGGGTAAAATTAAAAGAAATTAAAAAAAAGATATATATATGACGAGCTTGCTAGAAAATTTTAAAAAAAAAACTATGGAACATGAAGGTGGCGGTGATACCAATTGTAATGGGTGCTCTTGGAACAATCCCTTAAGGATTGTTAAAGGGGATAAAAGACCTAGAAAGTAGAGGACAACCTTTTTCGGATCATTTAACGCTGAATTAAGACATTTTGCTAAAAGTTTCAAACAATTAAGTTTAGAATAAATATAGTTTATTCTTTACACACTGTTAAAAGTCAAAACAGTTCTGTTTCAAACAATTCAGTTTAATATAAGTACAAAGTTTTTTGTTTACACACAGTTAAATGTAAAAACAGTTAATTTTAAACTATTCAGTTTAGCGTAATTACACAGTTTAGATCTATTTGACGCATAGATAGAACCCAATCGGGTGCTACCTCTCCGGATCAGAGTGGACCTGAGAGCGAAGGCAATGAAGGGGTACTCCGCATTCCCCAAAGCTCCAGCATTCCTGGAGCCTCACCATGAGATTGTTTAGAGTCATATACGGGAAACTCGTAGGGGAATGGGGGTCTTATCTCTCTGCAGATATTCAGTAAGTGTATTCTACAGCCTCAGCCGACTGGGCCATCCAGACCACAGCATTTTAAGATCGACCTGAATACCGAGAAGAGTCTTGGTGACTTGGAGAGACTTGCTCCAGGGAGAAGCCATCCGATAACACTGGTGTGAAAAATTCTCAAAGGAGTAAGAAAATGAAATAATCTATGAATAAACGTATGTGCACTGATGACACATCTTGGCATCACCTATGGTAAATAATGGGTCATTCTATTTTGATTGTGAAAAAAAGGAAGAAACTTAAAAGAACCCGCTATATATCAAAGAAAGAAAGAAGCAAACAAACAAGCAAACAAACAAACAAGCAAAGAAAGAAAAAAAAGGAAAGGAAATTTAAAAAGAACGAAAGAAAGAAAGAATAGACATCAAGTAAAGAAAGAAAGAAAGAAAGAAAGAAAGAAAGAAAGAAAGAAAGAAAGAAAGAAAGGAAGAATAGACATCAAGTTAAGAAAGAAAGAAAGAAATACAGAAACAAAAACAAACAAACAAGCAAATATAGCAAGAAAAAAGAAAGAAAAAAGGAAAGGAAATTTAAAAAGAAAGAAAGAAACAAACAAACAAACAAATAGAAACAAAGAAACAAAGAAAGAAAATCTAGAAAGAATAAAAAAAGAAACAAACAAACGAATTGAAAAAAGAAAGACAGAATAGACAGCAAGTAAAGAAAGAAAGAAAAAAAGAAAGAAGCTAATATATCAAGAAAATAGAAAGAAAAAAGGAAAGAAAATCTAGAAAGAATGAAGGAAAGAAACAATGAAATAAACAAACAAACAAACAAACAAAAAGAAAGAAAGAAAGAAAGAAAGAAAATTTAAAAACAAAAAAAAAACAAATCGAAACAAACAAAAAAACAAATCGAAACAAACAAACAAACAAACAAACAAATAGAAAGAAAGAAAGAAAGAAAGAAGGAAAGAAAGAAAGAAAGAAAGAAAGAACAACGAAAAAAGGAAGAAATACAGCGGCTATAACAAGAAAGACTACTAGTATAATTAGAAAGAAAGAACGAAAGAAAGCAAAAATAACGAGAGAAAGAGAGAGAGGGGGGGAGAGAGGATGCTTTTTTATTTTATTTTTTTTTGGTACCAGAAAATACAAAGACATTTGAGCAGTCCGATTTTATTATTAAGGGAGTGTCTTCAAAATTATCGCATCTGTTAAAGGAGACTTTTTGAAAGAGAGAAAGAGAGAGAGAGAGAGAGAGAGAGAGGAAGGAAGAGAGAGAGAGAGAAAGGAAGGAAGGAAGGAAGGAAGGAAGGAAGGAAGAGAGAGTGAGAGGTTCAGTAAAAGAGAGAAAGAGTGTGTGTGACAGAGAAAAGGTGGCGAAAAGTGCGTCAAGATGAATAGGAAGAAAAAGGACAGATACAAAATAGCTTTTACATTACTAATCCTACCGATAGCAGAAGCAACGGTAGCAACGGCAACACTAGTAGCAGCACGTGTGAATACAATGAACATCAGGGTGTGTAAAGTGCCTACTATAGTAAGAAGGTCAAGGGTACAAGACTGTAAATAGCTAATTGTTTTGTGATTCCTTGAGATTCCTTTAAAATTAAGGTCCCTGTATTAACATTAAACTTGATAGTTTACCCTACAAACAATAAACTGAAAAAAGTTTGTTCTTTAATTTAAATTTTGAAATTTAAAATTTAGATGCAATCAAGAAACACATATGTAAAAAATAAACTGCTGTCTAGACAAGACATGTGGCCAAGTTTCCGCTAGATCAACGAAGATAAGTAACGATGATCCAGTTCAATACTTAGATAGATGACCACTTAGGCAACAGCGGGCACTGCTAATTGAGATCCGTGTGTCTTATCTAAACAAAGTTTAGTTTAAAAAAAAAAAAAACATGAATAAATAACAGTTGCTGCCAGAACGAGGTTTACGGTCAGGTCACACTAAAAGTACCAGTTCGCGCTAAATCACTAAAGTTAAGCAACGATGATCCAGTTTAATACTTAGATAGGTGACCACTTAGACAACAGCAGGTACTGCAAATAGAGATCCGTGTGCCTTATCTAAACTAAGTTTAATAAAAAATAAAAAAAATAAAAAAAAGATGAATAAATAACAGTTGCTGCCAGAACGAGGTTTACTGTCAGGTCACACTAAAAGCACCAGTCCCCGCTAAATCACTAAAGTTAAGCAACGATGATCTAGTTCAATACTTAGATAGATGACCACTTAAGCAACAGCAGGTACTGTAAACAACAGGAGACCCGTATGCCATATCTTATCTACATTTTGTAAAAAAAAAAAAAGGCTAAAAAAACAGTTGCTATCAAGAAGAGCAACGGTTATTTGATTTTTAAAATGTCTGATGCCAGTCTTCGTTGCTTCTTGAACTGCAGTTTTTCGCGAAAGACAGAATTCTGTAAGTGCAGCATCCTCCATTCTCCATCTGATTTTTTCATACTTACTAAACTGAAAATTCATCTCAACGGTTTTGTGGTAGTAGAAGACATAAAAGCAAATACGTTGGCGCAACTTCAACCATATATATAAAATAGCCGTTTTTTTTCTTGAAAACTGGCTATTTAGCTTTCAACAAAATCGCGGGAATAAGTGTGTTAAAAGCTAAATAGCCGGTTTTAAAGAAAAGGCTTCGTCCATTGTTAATTTCTACTTCGCTAGATACAGCGTCAGTTTCAATGGACGCTCTGAAAGTAATGCCTCCTATTTATTTCCATGACAGTAAATCCTCTTATTCTGTTTCCATGACAACTATAACAGATACGCTGGGAGCACAATTACATCTTCTGATAGAGTATGTTTTCAGCTAATAAACATAGCCCAGTCAGCTGAGGCTACAGAATACACAGACTGCATCTCTGCTGAGAGATGAGACTCCCTCAACGAGTGTCCTGATATATGACACTAAACAATCTAGTGAGGCTCCAGGAATGCTGCGTAATTATGTTAAACTGAATTGTTTGAAATAGAACTGTTTATATGTATAAAAATGAATTTGGCATTAAATAACCGATAATGGTTGAGATGCCATAAAACCAAACTAAATAAAAATAAGTAAACACTATTTTCCACATGGAATTTAAAGAAGGTCAGATCACAAGACTTGAATCTGAAGTAGGGACTTATAAAAATAAAAAATTGTATACGAATAAAACTTTTATTTGAATTAAAATGCCTGATAGCCTCTCATCCTCTTTTTAAAAAATCTTTTTGTTTCAGATTCTTGTGTATTGATATCTACTGAGTTTAACTTCTAGAACAAGACAAGTGTATCAGCACTCATTGAGGACTGAGTTTTCTACAATAATTAATGTTTCACCAAATTAGATTGTTAATCATCACTTGTTTAATGCGTTCTCCATGTTTTGTTTGTTTGGGTATTTTGGCATATCAACTTTTGTAGGTTATTTAATGCCAAATCCATTTTTATATAAGTAAACAGTTCTATTTCAGGCGATTCGGGTTAGCATAAGTTTAATTATCAAAAACATTTCTATTCCAAGCTATTCAGTTTAGTCAGACCGTTTTAATTCAAACAATTTAGTTTAGCACAAGTACAGTTTTTGTTTACACACAGTTGTTTGTCAAAAACAGTTCTATTTCAAGCAATTCAGTTTCGCGTAAGTACGCAGTTTAAATATCAAAACAGTTCTATTTCTAGTAATTTAGTTTAGCATAAGTACGCCGTTTAATTCTGTTTAACTCATAGATAAGGCTCTATCAGGTGCTGCTACGCCGGGCCGGAGTGGACCTTGGAGCGATGGCAATGTATTCTACAGCCACAGTCGACTGGGCAAGTTCTCAATTTTTAAAAAGCTTAGAAAACTTCAAATGAGGGTCACTCACTACGGATCGAACACATGACAAACAAGATTAATAGTTACTGTTGAGTCAACTTCACCCCACCACTTCATACATATATATATATATATATATATAATATCTGTATGTATGTGTGTGGACAAATAGATAGATATGAATACACTAAGATAGATAGATAGATAGATAGATAGATAGAATAAAATGGAATATATACGATTGCGGCTACTCAGTATCTAATCGTCAGTCTTCCACCTCGGCTTATTTTGATAGAGACGATGGAAATTAGATATCAGGGTATTTTTAATAGCTAAATTCTAAGAACATCTGAGTAGTTCATCATACAATTAACCCCCCCCCTCTCTCTCTCTCTCTTGCTCGCTTGCGCTCTCTTTCATTCGCTCTGTCTGTCTGTCTCTCTCTCTCTCTCTCCCTATATATATATATATATATATATATATATATATATATATATATATATATATATATAGCCACCTTCTCATTCGCTTTAATATAACTGGGTCCCAGGTGTAGCAAAAGAAAAAGAATTGATTGGATATATTCTGCTTTCTCAGATCATGAGCAGACTAATTCCCTTGTTTAGTTATTTCTGCCTCCATTTATTAGTTGGGCGCTTCCTGTGGTGTAGTGGTTAGCAAACTAGACTACTGTTAGTAATTTCAAATCTTATCAGGGGCCTATATATCTTAGAATTAAAAAAAGATTTTAAATGCTGATTTTAATGGCAAGCATTTCGCTAAATTATGTAATTACCAACCCTTTCGTAGAATGCGACACAATGTCAGTTTTTGAGTGGCGTTTAACAGTTTTTATTATCCTAGACCTGTTGCCATAACAAGATTAAAGCGTCCAGTCTGCCCTTCTATTTACTCATAGTTGGAGGTAGAATTGTTGGATTCATACCATTCCTAAGTATATTAGCACGACGCGAAATACACACAGCTGAATCCAGGATTCGAACTCGGGTGTCCGAATTCATTTCATATCACGATAACCATTACACTATAAGAGCCTCCACTTTCGCCAATGGAATACTTTTTTTTCTGTCAGGATTGTATAGGATCCAACAGAATTGCCTCTGCGCAGGTGCTAGTTGCGGAGAGCAAGTGGAAGTACGTTTTTGAGCGGCAACAGCAATTACCATGCTATTTCAGTTGCCACTATGGCATGCAATGGTGAACATCGCACGCTTGTGAATTAAGCATTTAAAAAAGTCGCTGGAGAATGGTTTCAGACACTGGTATGGCTTAATATCATGGCAATGTTGCGGTTATTTCGAACTCATTCTAGAATACATCGACAAAAGAATATATGATAGGAAAACCATATTATTATGAGGATACTAGACGGATCAAAACTTTCAACGTAGGCTGCTGGCAATGGACGATTTTATTCGCTATGAAATTGCTGCAATATTAGTGACAATGATGAAGTTTAGATTCTTAGCTTAATGTCAAATCAAACTTCGTGGGTTATCTAATGCCAGAGCCATCTTTGTAGAAGAACAGCAGTGGTACCATTTAACCCATCGCTAGAGGAATAAAAGGGTTCTCACCTTTCCAAAGGGTGTTAGTTAGAAAGTGAACGTAATAGATAGACAGGAAGCAAAATTACATCGTTTGGAGTTCGAACTCACTTACTTTGAAGCCGTAGTCCAGCACGTTAACCACGGGAAGTATTCCTTGACAATCACAGGGTAAGCTTTGTAGAATTTTAAGAGTGTATAGCTGGTGAGGATAAGCATTTGTATGATATGATCTTTAAAACAAAGTGATGACAATGATAAAATAAAATGGAGAATATTGTTCTTTCGCATAGTAATATTAAATTTTGAATAAGATCTATCTTGTTTTTATTATTATTATTATTATTATTATTATTATTATTTACTCCTTTAGAGTTTTTCACATCTGTGTTAGCTGATGGTTTTTCACTGGAGTTTGACTGACAGCAAGTCTCCTCAAGTCTCCAGGACTCGTCTCAGGATTCTGGCCGTTCTCAGCAATGCTGTCGTTTGGATAGTCTCTACTCGTCCGCCAACTTCCATGTCCTCCAGGCCTTTAAATAATCCTTTACTTATTGTGCTTAAAGCACCAATCACAATTGGTACAATCGTCACTTTCATGTTCTACAGCTTTTTCAATTCTCTAGCAAGGTCGAGGTACTTATCCTTCTTTTCACTTCGCTTCAGATTTATTCTGTGGTCCGCCGGGACAGCAAAGTCGACAATTTTGCAGATTCTCTTTTTTTGTTGTTGTTGTTGTTGTTGTTGTTGATTATTATGAGGTCTGGTCTTCTGGCCAGGATTAGGTGATCCGTTTGTATGTTAAAGTCTCATAGGAGTTTATGCGAGTCATTTTCTAGGATAGGTGCTGGGTTGTGCATATACCATTTGTTTGTATGGTCGAATTGAAATTTCCTGCGCATTTCCCAGTGGATCACCTTACCGACCCAGTTTTGTCTCGCCTTATACTCATTCTGTGCTAATTTGCTGCATTTGCTTATGTGATTAATCGTTTCGTCTCTGTCACCGCATAGCCTACATTTACTGTTTTGTTGCGTCTTATCTATTCTCGCTTTGATATGATTGGTTCTTATGGCGTTGTCCTGTGCTACTATTAGGAGGGATTCCGTTTCTCTCTTAAGGTTTCCTTTTCTTAGCCATGTCCAGGTTTTTTGGTGTGAGATGTTGTTTATTAGACGTTTAAAGCGGCCATAGAGTTGTTTTCCCTCCCATTTTTGTTTCCTAGTTGTTGTCATTCTTTCGTCTACTGTGTTGTCCGTATCGTTTATTATTATTATTATTATTATTATTATTAATGTTCCAAACCTGGAGAATATTCTGCTGGAATTGGTGAATGTGTTGCAAATTTCCTGACGGTTATATCAAATTTTTTATTAAGCAGACTCCAACAGTTACTGACTCAGTTAATTAGTTCAACGTCCAGTTATGGTAGCGCTTTATGCAGTCGTATTTAGTCGTGTCTAGATCCGTTAATAGTCATTTGGATGAACAAGAGGTCAATCAATCAACGTTTGTCGACAAACTGTATTGGTTAGCTGTCTGCAATTTAGTGATGAGGTGAATTGATGAAACGTTTATCCTGTCAACAAAATCGACACATCCGCTAGAAAATAATCTCTCTAAATCTTGACACGTTTTCGCCATTTAACTTTTGTATAACTACCTTTGCAAGGATGGCAATGAAACTTACTGTATTGGACAAAATTTTAAAAAAATAAGGAAACAAACAACGAAAAAACTGAACCAACCTTTTTTTTTTATTATTTCCACAAATTTTAATAAAAACTTCAGTGGCTTAGTCACATGTAAGAGGTGATTATTTTGATCTTTTTCAACGGCTTACCAGCCATTAGCAAAAGACTAATCACAAATTAGGATACCAAATAAAAGAAAAGAAATTTCCTATTTTTATATATATATTCCAGAGAATTTTCTTTCTTTTTTTTTCAATTTTGTTGAAAAAAATATTACTCTATTAGCAAAATGATCCAATAGATTGATAGACTCAGTTTTTGAAATCTGTCGGGACTGTAAATTTCCTGTTCGAAGAGGAATATCGAAAAAATGTCTACTATCATTAGAAATTCCGTTAATTATTTTGAAAGTTTTATTATTTGCATTACTTATCGCAAAGGCAACTATAGAATTCATATTCCTTGGTCCCTGAAATACCGTTATCCACAAAATAGAATATACAACTATTTATTGATTTTATAGTTTTTGTAAGAAAGTAAGTCCCTGTGGCGTATTGGGTAGCATGCTGGACTGTGACATTATAGGAAATACTAAGAAAGGATACGCGCATTAAGAATTATATTGTTTTTGTAGATTTTTGTATGATTTATTGCAAAGACAACAATAGGATTTATAAGTAACAAAATTGCAAATCATTATTTCTAGCTAAAACAGCTCCTCCGAATTTTTTTCGTTATATATGTATGTGTGTGTTTGTTATATGAAAAAATATTCAGAAGATGTACTTACTTATATATGATAATATGTCATCGTTCCGATTTTTTCGTAAACCATCTTCAGAGCGATATTAGAATGCAATATTATAATGGTTCTTCCGAAAATCAATTTTAAATGAAAAATCAAGCTAAATTTTTTTTTTAAATCTTAGCGTTCTATAATCGTTTTAAAATATAATCGTCTTAAAATATAATCTTAGCGTTCTATCTTCTGTTTTAAAATATACTGACGTGATTAAGGATCAAAATGTTTTTTTTTTCAAAATAGGTAACATCTTTAAAAATAACATAAATTCCACAAAATTTTCAAAAATAACATCTCTGAGTGGAGTTAGGAATATTTTCTAAATATTTATTTAGAAAAATGTTTATTTGAGAAAAAATTTTATCAAATAAGATAATGTATTTTATAGTTTGTTTGTTTGTTTTTTTGTTGTTTGTTTGTTTTTTTTTGTTTTTTTTTTTTCAAATAAAAATCAAGTTTAGAAAATATTGTGATTGGAAATTATAAGGAAATTAATATCAAAAGTTAACATGATTTGTTAATAATTAATAAAAACTAATTTAAATAAAGGATGAGGTAGCTGTTTAGAACTGATTCAACTAAATAAGGAGATAAGTTGAAAAAAAAAGTCTTTGAGAGCATTATAATTCGAAATAATGCTACATTCACCAAACTTTTAATATTATTTATTATGTATATTAAACAACATTTTTGAATCTTTAAAATCAAAATTATGTTTGATTTTCTAATTTTTTTTATCACTACCGATTTTGAAAACTCAGATGTGTTTATGAATATGTTTTGGATCGATCTTGAAGTCTCACCAATATTGGTTTTATCACAACCCGTACACGTGATCGAATATACGCCAACTTCTTGATTTTCCTCGGTTTATGTATTAAGTTCCTAATTGTTTTAGAAGAGTGTATTACTGTCTGGATACCAAGGTTGTTTAGATTTTTTTTCGAGGATGTGAATAGTCGAAATATTGGGTAAACTAATATATCTATGTAATCGATTATTTTTCCAATAATAAATTGGAAAAATTGCTATTCCTCAGATAACTTTTTCGCTTGTGAATTTTAAGCATATGAGCGTGAATTTTATAGATTCATTTGCACATGTGTATGTGTGTATGTGTGTGTGTTTAACAACCCCATAGCACAGACAGGATGTGACATAAGGTCAATTTTTATGTGGAGTTTAACAGGTTTGATCTCAGAGTTTTCCTTCTTGACTGCTAAAGAAGCCAATCACACCTCTTATTTGCCCACAGCTGGAGGGAGAATAATTGGATTCATACCTTTCCTAAGGGTATTAGTGCTATGTGAAATGCAAACAGCCTTGTCCAGGAATTGAACTCGTGTCACCATGTCCATTTCCTAGGATGATAAGCGTTACACCACCATTAATGTCTGAGTTAGCTTGTTTGTGTTTGTGTGTGTGTGTGAATTTACAATCTCTGAATTATTGAAGGGATTCGGAATGAGGACTATCCTGTGACCGTGGTAGGTACTCACTGTTGCTAGTAGTATCATAGTAGTCGATGTGCAGACACATTGTGCATTGCTTCATTAAGTGTGATTTGAAAACCACATAGATGAACGTGTAATGTTGTCTAAGTTGGGAACTCATGCTTTACAAGTTTGAACATGGCTATCACTCCGCAGAAACAACTAAAAACATTTTGTTGAGTGAAACGCTAAGGCACAGTTTATCACAGTACTGAAACTAAATTGTTTGGTTTGATCTCTTTGTTTAAAAGCCCCCCCCCAGAATATCAGGTGAGCTCGGCATTTTACAGTGCATGGGGATTCGTAACCTTTACGACCTCGGTGAAAGCATGCGGAGCAGACTAATTGTCCCCTGTGTTACTAAAATATTGCAGAACTTTTAACTCACTCTCGTATTTAATAACTAAAAGTGTTATACTACAGCTATCAGTATCCACTGGATGCAACGCCATGAGCACGTGACTATCTGAATTTGAAAAATACTCTAATGTAACAAAACTCTTTTGAAAAGCCACATAATATTCAAGATCTCTCCATACTCTGAAGAGAAGGTATCTCAAATATTTTTAAAAAAAAGAAAGGTTTCATTGGATTCTAAAGAAAAAAAAAAAGAAGAAAAAACAATTTTAAGAAATACTAAAAATAATGGTAGACGAAACCGCTCGGGGAGACAATTTCCGATTTTTTTTTTTAACTCGAATCAAACTTAAGAAATCTTGTATGTCGATAAGAAAAAAATCAATATTTAAAAAATAACAAGAACACAATCTGCGTTTTTCAGAAAAGATGTCGAGCACCTAAATATATTATATATATGATACATCATGTTTACTGTTATATAATAGACACTCGTATGTCACACGCACCTTACTTTTGAGGTAGAAATTTTGGGACAAAATATTATATTCAACTTTAAATAATATTTTATTTCTTTTTAGAAAACTTCAATTTCCATGCCATGTATTTCAACAAATATGATGCATCAGATAAGTAGCTGCCTAATTCCAGAGTCAAACCTTACTCGATACACAGTTGTACTAGTCATATCTAGAACACTTCTTACTTTGGCTCGAAGCAAATTATCTGTTCCTGTAATCACGAACCAAATAAATGAAATTATTTGGACTGTGCTGGTAAATATTGTTTCCATGCTTTAATATATATATATATATATATATATATATATATATATATATATATATAGCTTCTTCTTTATATTAGCACTGGAAGGGCAATCCGGCGTTGGCTGGTTTGAGTAATGTAATGATGTTAGATGACAGCAGTTGTTAGGTGATCAGGTCTATCTCTAAGGACAAGAGTGATCTTAGTATTTGTATTCGTATTTGTCTGGCTTCCCACCAAGCCAGAGTGTGGTACAAGGACTTTTTATGGTGGGACCCGGGCACGAGCTGAAGCTCAAATGCGCGGCAGCTTCAAAAATAACTTGGCCCCGTCGACAAAAAATGGTGCCAGACAATAAACCTAACTCTGCAAAGCAGATGAAAGCCTGGTGGGGGAACGGCCTCGTGAGGCCAAGGAAATGTCGGTCTCAGCTACTCGACATGAATGCAAGGCAACCTCAGCATGCATACCAAACGACCTCGAGCGACCTGTTGAAGACCACGGACCAGTCCGCGTACCAAGAAACACGGCCGGGATCCGAATTTGGCAGACTCGGTCGAGTGAAACGTACTTTTGATTGATGGGTTTTAAGTGATTCTGACAAGAAAAAGAGTCTCAGTCTACATATATAAGACCCCATCCTTTCGCCACCCAGAGCATTCAGATTCAAGGCAGACACCAATCAGGCCATTTTCACTATTCGTCGTCCCCGCCAAGACGAGCTAAGAGACACTGCCACTTTCACTCTAAGTCTCTAACTGTGAGTGTTAACTTATGAAAATAGAGTTGTATTTCCTAAAATTTGTCGTCTGAGATATTCTTTCACACAATGTGGTTTTAAGACGATTTTCAGCCATTCCATTTTATTCTGTATTCAATCATAAGCTATTATTTAAGAACCTGCCTCTACAAG